>PVIW01000436.1:23042-276077 GCA_004026585.1 Noctilio leporinus | reverse complement strand
GAATTCCAAAGGCCTGTGGTGTGGGATAAATCATTCCATTCTCCTGAGATAATTTTTTTAAACCTCACTCCATAGCCTCCAGTGTATTTATCTTAGAGACACCATCATCTATGCCCCCACCGGCCACCTCTAAAGCAAATTTTATCAGTGGTTATCCCAGACAGTTCTCGGTATTATTCAAAAAGAACCAGCAACCGCACACCAGTATAAGTGAAATTGCAAGCAAAAGCTGTATATACTTTGGGAAATTGGGGAAATTGCTCTCTGTTCAGGACCTAACTGATAGGAGAAAAAGCGAGCATTTGCTGTTAGGTGTCAAGTGTTCTCCTGGCTCTATAGGTAATCCTTTCAGTATAGCATCCAATTTGATAGATGGGAGAATTGAGAGAAATAAGTGCCATTGGCCACTCCTTATACCCCTCCTTCCTATGATAAATGGTGGGTTTGCTGGTTCAGCCCCGGTTGCCGCTTCCTCCCTATCCTAGCAAGCCGAAGCAGATAAGCTGTAAAATTGTATTTCCACAGCTCTCTTGCATTCAGCATTCAGCTGCCACCAATAAGGTATTCTTGTGCAAGACCTTGATTACAACTGAGTCAGTTGGACAGAAAAGCACTCACGGCAGACTTACATGACTTGGGGTGGATTTACACAGAGCAAACAAGGCTAAACACAGGACACCCACTTTCCTGGCGCTGAGTCTGGCAGAGTGGAAGAGCTCTGGTGTCAGGCAGGGACAGCCTGACATCGGTAGGCTTGTCCTCCACTGTGGTTCTGCCAGGGGTTCAGCCAGAGTGGGCTTGTTCAGAGATCTCAGTGCACCCTTGAGCTCTTTACTTATTTCTCTGACTAAATGCTCTTCTGCTTCAACAAGCCACAGTGGAGTTTGTTATGTGTATATAAAAACTCTGACTGCTAATGTCCCTTAAAAATCTATGCAATATTCTAGAGGTAAACAGAAAACAATTGTTGAGTGAAATAATCCACTAGCACTCTGAAAATTGGCTGCAGATTAAGAATTAAGCCTTGTTTGTTAAAAAAAAAAAATGGTGTACAGAACTATGCAAAATATTTATAACTTAGACAAAAAAAATAGACTTTGCCTCAGATGCCAATTGAATACAGCAGTCTTAAAATTACAAGCAAATTACATTCCTAAATTAATTTGCAGTAGAGTGGTTGTGACCTTGACTATATTTGTATAGAACATCAGCATTCTAAGTGGTGGCTTAGTTCCTAAGTCATCTCAAGAAATATTACATAAGTTTCACTGGAGCAGAAATACCACAAAATTACCATTTAGAAAAATAAATTAAAAACTATCACATTATGAAACTAGTGATTATACAAAACAGAAAGAAATTAAATAAGAAAATGTTTTATTTAGTGTGAATGCTGGTTCTTGAGGGGACAAATGAGTTTCACTCAAGAAGAAAACTTAAAAATTGTTACTGAGCTTCTCAACAGAATATTCAAAGTCATGATGCTGATTAATTTTTACATCTAATTTTTCTTCAGAAAATTATGACATCCCTTTCCTAAGTATATGCACACTTATAAAAGTACATATACAACTTTTTACCTATAATTAGTAACATTTTAAGACTTATAAGTCCAATAGAAAAGGGAGAGCCAAAGAGGTAAGAAAAGAAATTGTTTCTGAAGCAACTGTTAATCCAAAAAAGAATGACTATATTTGTATAAATGTGCCCTAAAGGGTTAATTCAGCAAGCTTGGGGTGCTCAAAGCCCGACATTCCAAAGAAAGGACTGACCCTTCTGATTCCTGGGAAATAACCTTTAAGCTCTTGAAATATCCTGCCCAATATGATTGGCTTTGTACACCTGAGACCTTGGACCAGGCCAGCTAGTTTGTGCAGGTGAATGCCTGTTCCTGTCCTCCTGGGCCCCTAGGCTGTGCTATATTAATTTGACCTCCAGGGGTTAGGGGAGATGGAGGGAAACTCCCTGCCTCCATGACTGAAACCCAATAAAAGCCTAAACACTAAGGCTCAGGTGAGCTTCCCTGGTAGGCAATACATCATACATGTTGTCACATATTATTGCTGAGAGAATTAAGAGCTGTTCATGTGACTCTACTGGGAGAGAACAACTGGAAGATTGAGCCTGGCTTCCCCTGGACTCTTTCCCTAAAATAAACTGAAATTATGAGTAAACAGCATTTCTCAGTTATGAGTCCCAGGGAATCACCAAAACTGAATGTGGTTTAGGGCCCCCCAACATAGTGAACTTGATAAGGAAGTTGCATGGAGTAGAGTTAATAGAAGATAAATCATGGAGGAGAATACACAAGGTTCATTCCTTGTATCCATACATGGGGAAATTAAATTATTTAGATATTCACGTGGTCTCAAAATATCACCCACAGATTACTTATTTATAAAGTATAAAGAGGCAATGTATATCTACAACGTAGAGTTTTGGTGGTCACTGACTTAACCAACGATCAAGCTCGGCGTCACCAATAGTGAAATCTGATGTGATGTGGTGAGAGGCTGATATATTGAATTTGGACACATGTACACATGCAAGCCATATTCATGCAAACCATATTCACACATACACCTGTCAGTAATATGCATACAACTTTTGCAATTCAATTAGTCATAAGATTGAATATAGTATAGTAAAATATATAAATTTTGGAAGAGTGATGGCATCTATAGTGTTCCTACACATAAATGTAATGGAGTTTCTGAAATGGAATGACACATGTGTATAAAATTATACATTTCTTTTCCATGTGTGAATCCATAGAATTATAATGTCTTGGAGCTAAATGAAAGTTTAGAAATTGGTATCACTGCAGAGTTAACATGAAAAAGCCCTCTCTTTTAGAAGAATATTATACCAGTAACTATCATAAAAATGGGGACAGATTTTTAAAAACCAAAATAATCTAACCCATACTCTTGAGAAACTTGGACTCTTGTTGGAAAGATCTAATACATTACTTTAGTAAAGGCAGTGATTTTCATTTTCACAAACACCTTGGAAGCACTCCTATTGAAAGATTATCAGAATCCTGGAAACATCCAAACAAGTGTACGAAATGTCCATCGAAAGACTGTTATTGATTTTTCAATCCCAGTACTCAGGGGTCTAATAAAATTCAGCAGAGGAATATCATGAGAGGCTGAAATGGAATTATCCTTGCAGGGTTTCCACACTAAAAATGTGACAAGTGGAAGAGAGGAAAGAACTCTGGGCTAGGAAACCTCAGACCTTGGCCAGGTCCCAGCTCTACAACGGATGTGTCAAATGGAGGAAATTGCCTAGCACCTTTCAGCCTCTGGATCCATTATTCGGAGATATTCACAATCATAACACTGAGGGCTGTTGTGAAAATAAAATGGCTGAAATACATGGAAGTCTTCACCATTAATTCAGAACTCACTCTGTTTGGAACACTACCCCCTCCTCTATCTTTCCCTCATCTTCACAATGTCTACCTGCTTTCTTTCATAATAGAAATGTTTAAGGGCTCATGCTAATATTCAAGAAAGCAGCACTTTATCAATTTCTATGGACTGCAACAGGAGAGGTTGACCTAACTCTTCCACATCAAACATGGTTTTGGTAAGAACAAAGTACAAACCTATACTAAATTCATTTGACTGAACAAGGAACTACTTTGTTCTGGTAGGTTGCAAGAACCATCTTATACTAGGTACTTTCAGAAAATCAAGAACTTCATTGTTATGAAGTGTTTCTTAAACTAATGAGGTAAATTCCTACAAGTTTTCTGGAAAATATATATACTTTCCCAAGTTGACTTATTTTATAATCATGCTTGAATACTAAGGAGAATTAGAGTTATTTAGATAAGTACTCTTCAATCCAAGAATGATAACTGGATCAAAATTATCCAAAAAATTCTTCAAAGCAGCTAAAAATCAAAGAAAATATAAGAAAATTTTACAAGTTTCAGGTGTGTGGTGATAGAAAGAGAATTGCATAAGGAGTCAGTTTGCTAGGGTTAGGCCAAGACTTATCCATGGGCTCACTTGACTTTAGACAAATTACTTGACTTTTCACAGCCCCACCTTTCTCTGGGTAAATTAGATACATGTAAAGTCTTTTCAACTGTAACATTCCACATATATTATTATTTTAAACTCTTGTTCTAACACCAATTTCATTTACAATTCTGCCTCTACTAAAACTGAAAAATTGTGAGTTGGTCCTACAATGTAATTATTTCCAATCTATTTGATTGAAATAGATTTTTGCTTCAGAATGGAATGCTTTTATGCCTAACCTTTGATATGAAGTGCAGTAAAATCTCTCATCATACTGCCAATGAACCAAGCATATACTGAGCTTACCTCCCCCCAAAAAAATGCATTTATCGTTGAATACTAATTTCACCATTCAAAAGAAAATAGTGTGAATTGAAATAAGTAAAAGAATTTTCCTCGATGGCAGAGTAACCTCTGAAATGACTCCTTCATTGATTTTATTGTGGATCAATTTATCTTCTCTAAAACCAGTACATCTTAATGTGCTTGCCTTAATTGCCATAGTGCTTTTTTTCTGCTTTACCCTAAAAATAGTGCATTTGTAGTTCTGCCACATCTCTCTTGGCTGTGGAGAACCTTAAACAGAGAACTTGATTTCTAAATCTAACCTCTGCAAGCTTCTACTTATTCCTCTATAAAAAGGAGATTATTAATGCTTGCACATACATTAAGTCATTAAGTCATATACATGTCAACCATATTTTTGCCTCTTGATATTTTAGCAAACAATTTATTCAACACTAAAATAAATACTAATTGCCTGTTTCTTGATATTTACCTTTTTTCAACAATTTCTGCCCATATTATAAATAGCAAAATGCTCATCCAATACATTTGCTAAACCCTTACCAAGTAGCCTAGATCCAAGCATTATACCAAACTCTAGAGATGAAATACTAAAATACTGTTCTTATTTTCAAAATGTTTCTATTTTGTAAGGAGCGTACACCCATAAGTAAAAATAACAAAAATTATATGTGAAAATGTATATATTATTTATGTTTTTACTATGATAAGTGCTACAAAGCTATGTACAAAATACTGTGGCAACACCAAGGAAGGGACAGCTAACTTTTGCTAGCATTCCAGGGAAATTTCACAAGGAAGGTGATATTTGACAATTTAAAATTTTACCCAGAGATTCCTCTACTGGTGGTAGATTAATCAACATGAGCAAAACCACAGAGGGTGGCAAGTGTACAGAGAATAGGGATGATGGTCAGAGTACACAATTTATGGACAAAGGAACAAAAAATGGTCTGATGTTGAATATCATGCCAAAAATCATAAACAATATCCTGTAAAGAATATATAATAAACAGCAAATTTCAGCCAGAGTTACTCAATGATCAAGTTTCTGTTTGTTTTGGAATGCTAACTCTGATGACAATATTGTGGACACACTGTAGATGGCCATACTGGAGGCAAGGTTTAAAGGGAGGAAACTAGGGAAGTATCCTCTTGGACAAAGAGAGGAATAGAGAAGCCAGATTCTAGGAGATGAACCTCACAGCACATGCTGATTAGATGAGTATAGAGATACAGGTGGAAGGAACTAGAAAGAGGGAAGAGTCAGAACTGATTCAAAGATACCTAGCTTGAGGAATAGTGCCAATGGGAGAAGTGTGGAGATCAACATCAGACATAGGAATTATAAGGTGTATTCAACACATCAAAGGAAATGTTCACCTGCACCCAAAGGTCCTGGGTTTGATTCCCAGCCAGGGCACACATAACCAGGTTGCAGGCCAGATCTCCAGCTAGGTCCATGGCTGGAAGCAGGTGAAAAGCAACCATACATTGATGTCTCTATCCCTCTCTGGCTCTCTCCCTTCCGCTCTCTTTCTAAAAATAACAATAAATAAAATCTTTACGTTTTTTTTGTTAAAAAAAGGAAATGTTCAGTAGTTTGTTAGAACAATGAAACTAAGCTCAACTGAGAGGTGGATGCTGTAGAGAGATTGATGAAAGGTCTGAGATTCACTAGTACCTAAGTGTCAGTAGAGGTTGTGAGAGTGGATATAACAACCTAGGGAAAGTTAAATGAGAAGAAAAGAACAGGAATAATGACAGGACCCTGAGGAATACCTACACGGAAAGGACAGCGGAGGAAGAGAGACCTTCCAAGAAGAATGAGAAGTGGTTGAAGATATTGGAATAGACCGAAGAGTCATTGCATGAAATGGGAGAGAATGGTGCATACCAAAACAAAAAAGAGAATGTGAAAACCCATTCCAGAAAGCAGTGAGGAAAACACATTTGTGGTTGATTGTGCTGTTTGCCCAGAACTTTACAGAAACATATACTAAAGGAGAAATGGAGTGCTGGACCCATTCAGCAGGTTATAACTCCTTGGCAGCAGGACTATTAATAATAACTAGAATAAGTACAATGGAGGGAAACACAGCCTTCTCAGAGAGAAGGGTGGGGGGAGTCTTCCCTGAGGAGGAGATGAAGCTCAGAATTGAAGGAAAAATGAAAGTAATTTGAGAAAGAAGGAAATAAGAAAATACTAGAAAAGAGGGATTATTAGGTGCAAATTTTCTATGGTGGGAAGGTTTGAAAGAAAGTGAGACTTGAGCTCTGAGCCTGACAAGAAGAATAAGCATATGAAGATGAAAAGGTATCAGAAGAAGGTCATTAGGGTGCAGCATGTCATGGTAATGAGAGGCCACTAATTGGTTTTAGGTCCAGAGTGTTGTGTAATTATTTTTTGCATTTTGAAATAATCCAGTCAAGTGCTTTAGTTGGGAAGTGTCGGATATTCTAGAAATATAAGGAGTGTGACTTTCAAAGATGGCTAATCTCTATGTGGTTCTTAATAAGATGTAGATTGGAAGCTGAAAGTGCTCAGGATTCACACAATGAAAAACAGTAAGAAGGCTTTTAATCTGCCCTTCTATTCATTTCAGGGGTAAAAAGCAATACCTGCTTGAAAGGTGGAGGTAAATCATTGCTATTAGGAACCATGCATTTTTTTTTTTATAGCACCAGGAAATTATGCTCTTGCTTCCTTTAGAGTAAATAAAACTCCTTGGAAAGTAAACAGAAACTAGACAAATTCTTCATGACCTGACTCTGCTCACTTCTCCAACCTCACCTGTTCTCTTTCCCCTCTTCTCACTGCAGCCATTCAAAAGCACCTGCAGTGCCCCATTTATACTGGTCTCTCTCATTTCAGGACCTTGTCTCTACTCTTTTTCTCTGCCTAGGTAATGTTTATGCCTCCATCCTCTGGGTCACAGTTTAAAATAATGTTTCTTGCAGGAAATCTTTTCTGACTCTTCAACAATGAAATAAATGAATACCCTATACTTATATCCATGTACTGGTGCATTTTGTTTGTTCCCAAACTGCAGGCTGCCAAATCCACCTTGCAGATGTTCAACTGGCAGCTGTGGGGAAGACAGTGGAAACCTGAGGGGCCCTGGGCAAGTAGGCATCCATATAAGGAAAGACAAAATGGTCAGAAGCCAGGGAGATCAGAAACAAGTCAGGGAGTAAAATACATTAGTTGCTCAGAGAAATTGTAAGGGTCTATTTTGTGAACATGATACTCATCTATTTTTTTTTAAGATTTTATTTATTATTTTTAGAGGGAGGGGAAGGGAGAGAGGGAGATAGATATCAATGTATGGTTGCCTTTCTCCTAGCTCCAGCCACAGACCTGACTGGAGACCTGGCTTGCAACCTTGTTATGTGCCCTGGCTGGGGAATGGAACCAGCGACCTTTGGGTTTGCAGGCTGGCACCTTATCCACTGTGCTACTGGCCAGGGCTTATCATCTATTTTTTTAAAAGCACTTACAAGTAAGAGGAAGATGATGGGAGATCCTTACCAAACCTCTTCTAAAATCCAGTTAAGAAGATTCACTAGTGCCCTAGCTGGTGTCATAGTGGATAAGGGACCAGCCTGAGAATCCAAAGGTCACTGGTTCAATTCCCAGCCAGGGCACATAACCAGGTTGTAAGCCAGTTTGTAAGCCAGGTCCCTAGCTGGAGGCAGGTGAAAGGCAACCATACATTGATGTTTCTCTCCTTCTCTGCCTCTCTCCCTCCCCTTCTCTCTAAAAACAATAAATAAATTTTTTTAAAAAGAAGATTCACTAGAAATATGTCTCATTCTTTCAAAAAGCTAATTTACAAAACAGAAATCCAGTTAGTCACATAGCTACAGTTGTTAGGAGACTTCAAGGAGGGTGAAATACCTTATGAATAGAAACATGGGATTTTTGTTTCTAGGTGTTTTAGTGAGGTTTGCTGAGATAATAGACTATGGAGGGAAAGAAATACCTATCCTCTTATAGACATAGTGGAATTTGGGGACTAGCATTGTGATTTATTCCATTTTGATATTAAACTGAACTGTGAGGGGGGCGGTTTCTGTCATTGCTCTCTGTAATATTATTGATTTTGCTTTACTTGCATGTCATATCACATAACCACACAAAGGGGTACCAACACTAACAATAATATGACCATTTCCAGCCAATTCTTATACTTACTTGAATTAGAGGAGTCATACTCTCTATCAATTCACAGAAATATGACCATACAATTTATCAGATGAGACAGGGACTGTCAGTTACACTGGAAAATCAGTCCCAGGATTTGGAAGATTTCACTATAGTTACAGAGAAGTTTAAAATGCCAAACTTCCCAGTAACTGAAATGTGAAGATCAACTGTTGGCCCAAATGGTATCATTTCCACCCTGCTCTGGAAATTAAGCAGCTCAGAGCTGATAAAGCCCATAATTTAACATGTAGGGCAAATTGCTCAAGCACTTAACCAGTGAGGTACTAATCTGCCTTTCCTATATGAACTGGAACTGCCTCCTGACAGCAAAATCAATTGAAGAGATTTACCCTTAGGAATAGCTTCTCAAAAGCGGTGTAATCAGGAGATAAAGGAATTGATGGGGAGTGCATTATCACAGCCTTCCTCCAACATGCCACCAGGGCCAGAGACTTCCCACAGCCCTGAGCCTAGAGTCTCATTCCTCCCAAGCAGATGTCATTGAACTCAAAGTATTTGGAGGTCAAGAAACCTTTAGCTATATTGATTTAATCTTGTCACCTGAAATGCTTGAGGTCAAGCAAATTTGCTGCATTGGTTCCAGAGGCAGCTATAGAGTTGTTTTTAAAAAAAAAAAAAAAAAAAAACACTTATGTTTTATGGTTTACAGAATGCTATGAGCTCTCTGCTTGATAGATTTGATGGCTAACAAATTTGAGTGTGCTTTAGAGCTTCTTAAAATGAACTGTCTGCTTTGAATTCAAGAAAGGGTCAGGAATTCACTATTTTAATCTTGTAATTTTTCCGTTAAAAGCAAATAACCATTTGTTGATTAAAATGGTGTAATCATTGTGGTGTTGTTACTCCATTGCTACACGCCATGTCTTAAGATCCCCACCTTGGCCCCCACAGCAGAGATGCGGTACAGTGGGGCAGAACAGGCCATGGCATCTGTGTAAGTCGACGCTCCACAGTTCACTAGCTGCGCGGAGTAGGGCCAGTGCTTAGCTTCCTGAAATGTTCCCTCAGAATCCATATCACCTGCCTCCATTTGTTGTACAAATGGAATAAGGTAACAACACAAAGTTCCTAGCACTGGCTTTGACACAAAAGACTAGAAACATTATTTTCCTTTATTCTTTTCTTAGTCTAATGTCTGGTTGAGCGTTAAGAAATTTAAGTCTATTGTCTAACAGCACACTTGGAGGAAAACTAGGAACAGACACCTACCTCCGCACTGGACTTTTCCTTTTCCTCTCCACACATTCTTTAAGCACTCTATCCATTGTACAAATTCCAAATCTTTGTCTCTAACTTAGTCTCCTCATAGCCCTGCTCATCTCTACTTGTGTGCCACTATTACCTCAAACCCTCCCACAAGCCAAATGGATTTTAAAATAAATTCACTTGTAGAGGACTTTAATATAATTGAGGGGAGTATGATGTCTAGAGTTAAATTGTGGCTATTCTGTAAACTTAAAATGATAAAGACTTGAGTTTTCATAGAAAGTTCTGTAGTAACTTTCAAATGTAATAACCTAGGTGGGGAATAACTAGAATATTCTTTCGGTCTTATTCAGGGTCTGTTTCCAAACTCCTGCCAATCAAATGTTGAAGATCCTTTCCATCAGCCCAGAATTAGACATGGGGGAAACGGTTGGCGATTTGGATACCTGCATCATAAAAGGAGCTTGAGTTCAAAAGAGGAAAGAATTTTCCAGTAAGACAAAATAACAGTCAGAAGCCACTTAAATGTAATCAGGCAGAAGTTAAGGAGAAAGGAAACTAGGCAAGATCCTTATTAAGTTGTACCATCCCTTTAGGGTTAAAACAGAATTATCTTGGATTGGATTACTAGAAAATTGGGCTCTGAAGTCAAGCAAGCTGAAAACAGCTTCATAGAATGCTAAAAATTCAAGCACAAGGAAGGCTGTAAGTATTACCTAATCACCCAAAGCTCAGATGCCTGGTGTAACATCCCAGGAAATGATGCCTCTAGTTTTGGAACATTTCCAGTGACTTCGGTATAAACCAAGCACTCCACTTTAGATGGCTTTGGCCATTAGAAAATTTCTGTGTCTTGAGCCAAAACTGTCTCCCTGGAAGTTCTATTATTGGTTAAAATGTTAATAATGAAGTCTTCACAAAACAAAACAAAAAAAAATCTCATTATATGTTCACACAACAATCCCTTTCATATCAGAAAATATTTATCACATCACCCAAGTTTTCTCTTTTACAGAATACAAGTTCTCATTCCTTTCAACAGATTGTTTACATAACATGGCTTAACCGCATCAGTTACTCTTTTATATCTCTCGGCTACTCAGTTTGTCTAAATCTTAAAACGGACCCTCTAGAGCAGAGAAGGAACAAGGCTATAACTCCTATCTTTCAAGGTATCTATATGTATCCCCACAACTTCAAATCACATTCCATCTTCTTTGAAAGCCTCACCATACCATTCATTAGGCAATTGTGAACTTACTGCCAACTGAAATCTCTGTCTTTTAGAGTAGAAATTTGGAAACTAATAAGGGACCCATTAAATTTTAGCAACTTGGATTCAATCTATCTTCCAGATAATAAAGATTTTTTTGGGTATAGACTCTGTTAGCCACAGCCTAAATGAATCAGCCTTCTATATCTTTTTCAAAGTCATTGGTAAAAATATGAAAGGTAACAAAGTTCAGAACAGAAACTTTCCTTCAATTGAAGAGAAATCCATGATTTCCATTGAATGTTGGAATTTAATCTGTATGTCTCCATCTTGTCCACAAATTAGGGGGACTTTGTCAAATTCTTTGATAAAATGAAGACATAGAGTATCATTTTGACTGCATTGCCTTGACAAGTTCAGAAATCCCATCAAAGGAATGAAATGAAATCAGTCTAGTATGACCTTGTGTCACCCCATTCTATGTCCCAATGATCCTTCTCTACTTCTGGTACATCACAGATGTTTGTTAAATAAGCCACCTGTGAGTATGTAAAAATAAAACATTTTTATTTACTTTACTAGATGAATACTGATATATTTCAAGTTAAAAATACATGATATCTGGGAATTGTGTTAAAATTATCAGCAAAAAAAGAGGAAGGATTGCAATAAATGAACAATACATATGGCTAACTATTAACAGAAATGTGTATTGTGTTTATAGATTACCTTTCATTTACAAGTTTTTAGAATAATTGCCTGACTCCATCTCCTGTCTCTTGTCCAATTTCCAAAACAAATTGCAACAACAAATAGCAGTTCTGTTCATTTGTTTAAATTTACTGAGTACCCTCAGATGTCATTCATTTGCTTCATGAGATTCAGATTCAGTTGAACTGCTAATGCGCTCATCTCTGTTTTGATACTGAGTTTGCATTTTCCATTCAAATGTTTGCCCCATCACATAGGTGGACTCATACAGTTTTTTCTGTTTTTTTTTTTTTTTTTTTCTTTTTATGATTGGTTTATTTCACTTGGGGTGGTGTTCTTAGAGGTTCACTCATGTTATAGTGTATGTCAGAATTTCCTTCTTTTGGGGGCTGAGTGATGTTCCATGGCATACATGTGCCACATTTTGCTTATCCATTTGCCTATCCATGGACTTGGGTTTCTTCTGTGTTTTGGCTATTGTGAAGGATACTGCTATGAATATAGATACCTCTTCGAGACTCTGCTTTCAGTTCTGAGCATGTATCCTGAATGTAGTTACTGTATCAGGTGATGGTTTTATTTTTGTTTTGTTTTTTTTTTTTTTGAGGAGCTGCTATACTGTTTTTCACAGTGACTGCAACATTTTAGTCATTTTGCATTTGACCAACAGTACACAGGGTCCCATTTTTGTCACCTCCTCATCAACACTTGGTATTTTCTGTTTTGGGTTTTTTTTTTAATAGTAGCCACCCTAAGTGGTACAAGAGGACATCTTGTTATAATTTTGATTTGCATTTTCTGAATGATTAGTTAGATGTTGAGCATCTTCCATGTGCTTATTGACCATTTGTATGTCTTATCTGGAGAAATGTCTATTCAAGTTCTTTGCCTATTTTTTAAGCAGGTTTTTAAAAATTACTATTGAGTTTTAGAAATTCTCTATATATCAGATATTAAGCTCTTATCAGATATAGTATTTGCAAATATTGTATTTTCTCTCCCATTCTGTGGGTTATCTTTTTTACTCTATAATGTTGTCTTTTGAGACACAAAATTTTTTAATTTAAAAAAGTCCAATTTGTCTACTTTTTATTTTGTTTCCTATGCCTTTGGTGTTATATCTAAGATATCATAAAGCAATGGCTTTTTCTTTTTATAAAGATATTATGCCAAAGTTGTTTAATAATTAAGTAGATGATAAAAATATATAGCATAGTTTTTCATATTCAATAAATACTGTATTTTATAAGATATAAAGTATGACTTTGATTCTTTTTCTGAGAACTTTAAAAACATCTTTTACTACAACCTTTCCTGAAGAAATGTTACACACTATGTACAGATCTCTTTGAGAAATCTTATATGATCAGAAAGTATTTTTACCATAATTCCCAATTATGGGTAATATTATGAAATATAATTTTAAATTATCTGCAGTAGCTTGGTTATTATTTCCCCTTACGTAAGTAAATAACTCAAAAACTTAGAGGTAGTAATTTTTAACATGTCTTGAGTATTAGCTTTTATTTCTTTTTCATGTTTTTTCCCCTTTCCACAAGTAGCCTAGTGAAAAATGGTATTGTTTCAACAACTTTTAAAAAAGAGGGGAAATTACAAGTTAAAGCCCAATTGGATACTTCCCATAATTTTACCTGTAATTTTGGAATGTGGAGGGCATCACTGTGGGTCTGAAGAGCAAGGCCCAAAACTGGCTAGTCCTTAAGAGGGATCTGCTCCTTCCCATAGATCTCGTGCAAAGGCCAACTTCATGAAGTGGACTGAGGTACAAATAAGCAAAGGTCTAGAATCTTGAATGCCCAAACAAAAAAGTACTGACAAATAAAACACCAAGAGTGAATTGTATTATATATCGTGGGCTAATTATTCTTGATTTCTTTTATATTCTCTGCTATGTGTGGAAATGCACCTGAAGAGTAGAAGTCTAAGCTCCTCAGTTGTTTTTTCTGGCATGGATGGGGTGAGCCAGGTTTCTTCTGTGTTGACTGGGGAAGAGTGGTTATTGCCTATATATTTCTGTCTTACTAAACTGTCCCTTTCCTGGACCTTTCACTAAGGACAGCAGGGATTTTTTGTTTGTTTTGTCTGTGTCCCTTGGATTTCCTAGGTAGCTGATAGCTGATATTTTTAGTTCCAAGCCTGGGGTATATGAGCCAAAAAAGAAAAGCCAACAAAATCATCACCATTTCTTTACTTTAGGTAAAGTAAAGCCTGCCTTCTTCTTTCTAGTTTTCAGAGACTTCTTATGCTTTTTTTTATACATGATATTCAGGATTCTTAGTTCTACTCAGTCAGAGGAATGAGGGAAAGTGTGTCTATTCCATCTTCCAAGAAGCGAAGCCCATTCTGCTTTAGCCTCTCTGACTCATGGCAGGGCTATCTCTTGTACATAGCATATATACGGGTCTTGGTTTGTGAGACAAACTGAAATTATTTTCTTTAAATAAGAAAAGTAACATTCATTAATGTGACTGATATCATGGTCTCAATTACCATGAGATTTCATAAGTATGCATATTTTGTTGTATTTGCTGTGTCTTTATGAGATGGATATTCTATGTGTTCCGGGTTATTTGTTTGCTTGGTTTTCAAAGATTTTACTAATTATTTTTAGAGAGAAGGGCAGGGAGGGAAGAAGAAAGGGAGAGAAACATCAATATGTGATTGCCTTTCACCCACCTCCAGCTATGGACCTGGCTGGAGACCTGGCTTGCAACCTGGTTATGTGCCCTGGCTGAGGAATCAAACCAGAGACCTTTGGGTTGACAGGCTGGCACCTTATCCACTGACCCACCCCAGCCAAAGTATGTGTTCTGCTTTTTATTCGTTTATTTACTTATTTATAATTTATCTCTAGGAAGCTTTATATTTTTTGTTCTAGTGGTTTCTTTTATTCCTTTTAAAAATACATTAGCTCTCTATTTCTATCGAAACTTTTACTATCTGCTTTATACTATTTTTACACATCCTTTTAAGCTCACCTATTGCCTATACAGCCATAAGATTTTGTTTTTTGTTGGTGTTGCTTTTTGTTTTGTTTCCTGCTTTTTTTTTTCTTTTCCCTGGTAATGACATTATCTTTAACAAGTGGAAGTTTAGAGAACCTTGTATTTTCATGCTTTCTGCTTTATAAAAGTGTAAACATTTTAAAGAAAGGAAAAATCCTTATTCATCTTGATGTCATCCCATATCCAGACTCAATTTTAACACTGGTGAGGCCAGAGGTTTATAGGCAATCAGTAAACACTTACTGAGGCCACCTGGGGTAAGAACAGAGGGAACTGGTAGTTCACATAATTGGCGGGGCCTAAGGCAAGAAGGCAAATCTCTTGCAGACTTAAACACACTCTTCTGATCTAATGCACACCTTGTAGATTGTCACAGGAACTAAAGACCTTCAGAGTTTCCCTTAGGAAATATCCCTTAAACTTCTGTAACTCTTGCCGCCTTCCTAAAACTTCTGTAACTCTTGCTGCCTCCTGGAAGCCAGTAACAGGGCCCCTTTCTTCTCGCCCTCTGCCCTCTTCTGGCCCGAGCATTACCTAAACCAAATCTCATTAGCTCAAAGATATCTTGACCTCCTTCAGCAGCACTAATCACAAAGGAAAGGTAAATCTACCAACTGCTTCTCAATTACTTCTGCCTCTATTTGATCTGTTTTCTCTGGACTTCTCAATCAATATGGGAGAATGTCTTCTCACAGTTCTAAAATTTTTTTAATATGATCTACTACATATTTTCCTTAAAAAGTATAAGCAGGAGGTAGCAAGTGGGTAGTTATATTATTTATAAATAGGTTTGGTATGAGCACTGAAGCCCTTTGATGATGCTCTCACCTGAGCCCAGAAAATGGAGGTGGGGATAGCTTGAGGAAAGGTGCTGGCTAGTACCCTTTTATTGCAAAGTTACTTGAAAAATGAGAGTACCATGTCAAATATCTATTTCTAAGAATGCTTTGAAATAGCTCGAACATTATGTGAATTAGTAAGTTGGGTAAGAGGGAGAAAAAGTTCTGTATTTTGATTCCCCCATGCCTTTTGAACATCACAGCAGAGTGACTGTCCTCTGCTCTATATGCGGAAGAGTCAGACATTTTCAAAATGAAGGCATTGATACAGTTCAAATGCCTAGTATTCACTTTAAGGAAAGCTAGCAATTGCAAGCTTCCAAGATAAAAAAAAAAAAAAAAAAAAAAAAAAAAAAAAAAAAAAAAAAAAAAAAAAAAAAAAAAAAAAAAAAGCAAGTTAACCAAATCAAGTAGAAGTTAAGTAAAAATTTTATCATATTTCAAAAAAATCAAGATAATTTACTCCATTTATTATAAGGACAAAGTTTGACCCGTAGTTTTAGCAACATAAATAAAATGCTACTATAAAGATGAAAATTATTCACAAGAATTCTTCCAATTTAAATTAATTATTCCTTGTAATAATCCATTATTATTATTATATAAGGGAATGTTTGAGTTAGAAGAATGTTTTAATACTAAAGGGGCAAGGAATTTTACTTGCCAAAGAAGGAAGACACACTAACCAATAAGGCTGAATCCTGCATGGGTCCCATGAGTGACCAAAAATAAAAAGGGAACAGCATCCCCCTTCCCATCCATATTAGCTTCCTGGGGCTGTGTGGTTCAAACAACAGAAAATTATTTTCTCACTATCTGGAAGCTGAAAGTCCAAGATTAAGTTATCAGCAGAATTGGTTTCTTCTGAAGCTGCTCTCCTATGGCTGGTAGATGCTTGTACTCACATGGTCTTCTTTCTGTACCTGTCTGTGTCCAAATTTCCCCTCTTATAAGAACATACCAGTCATATTGGATTAAGAATCTAAATAACACCCTGACCAATGTGGCTCAGTTGCTTGGGCATTGTCCCACACAGTGAAAGTTTGCCAGTCAGGTCACATGCCAAGATTACAGGTTTGGTCCCTGGTCAGGGTGCATAAGAGAGGTAGCAAATCAATCTTTCTCTCTTGCATCGATGTTTCTCTCCTTCTTTCTCTGTCCCTCCCCCTCTCTCAGATAGATAGATAGATGATAGATATTTTTTAAAAAGAGCATAAATAAGGTTTCTCTTCCTAGCAAACAGCATTAATTTATTAACCAGAAAGTCCAGCTATCAACATGTTTATTGAAAAAAAATTTACCTGGTCACCTGCTTTATTTCCCCAGGAGCATCCTCCCAGTAATAAGGAGAGAATCAGGTCTGGGCCAGCTGCTTTAACTTCTTCCTCCCCAAGAGTCCAGGATAGTGTAAACTCACATTCTAGTTTCTCTGTATAATCCTTAGTATGTTGTATATTTTTCACACATGTCAAAAATAACAAATTTTATGGAAAATTTTATTGGGGATAATTAATTAGTTATCCTTATTCAATCAAACATATAGCTTGCTGCTCTGACTGGTATGGCTCAATGGATTGAGCACCAGCCTGCAAACCAAATGGTCTTTGGTTCAATTCCCAGTCAGGGCACATGCCTGGGTTGTGGGCCAGGTCCCTACCTGGAGGCATGTGACAGGCAACCAACCAATATACCTCTCATACGTTGATATTCCAGTGTCTCTCTTTCCCCTTCCCTTCTCTTCCCTTCCCTCTAAAAGTAAATAAATAGGTCCTGGCTGGTGGAACAGTGGATGAGGTGCTGGCCTGCAAACCCAAAGGTCGCTGGTTTGATTTCCCAGCCAGGACACATAACCAGGTTGCAAGCCAAGTCTCCAGGCAGGTCTGTAGCTAGAGGCAGGTGAAAGACAACCATGCATTGATGCTTCTCTCCCTTTATGCCTCTCTCCCTTCCCCTCTCTCTAAAAATAATAAATAAAATATTTTTAATAAAATAAATAAAAGTAAATAAAATACTTTTTTAAAACTAAACAAATATATAACTTGCTAATGTCTTAAATAAAGTATTGTTACTGGTCTTCTAATATATGAGTGTAGATGCACAGAAATTTCACTACAATTATAGTTAGGATTCACCCCATTGAAGAAGCTATCTTGCAGTAGACACCAATTGAGCTTTATGTCCAGCACCTGTTTCTGGTAACTTCTTTTCCCTTTCCCAGCCATTTACATAACACAGTAACACCCAAACCTCCACCCACCCCAAAAGAATCTCCTCACTAAATCCCAGCTCCTAGCAAATAAATTAATCAATCTAAAGATGAGGCAGACCCCTCCCCCAGTTTTTGTCTTACATGCTGTCTTGAACTCAACAGTTGTCAGCAGCCATTTTTCTGCCGTATAGAAGAGAACCAGTCCTAAAGTATCAGTAGGTATAATGTCAGAAATAGGCAACTAAATAGGTTATGGGCAACTAAAATCTCTTGCCTAAGGAGTATAATAGAAAGTCACAATATTGACCAAAAGAAACCTGTGTGTTACAGATTCCTCATTAAACTTTGTCTTAATGGGTCTCAAAATTCTGTAATAGATTTTGGCAATATTAAAAAGGTCAGGGCAGATGCATGAAAAGTAACTTTGTTTATGTGTAAGCTAATTTACACATAAAAGTCAAATTCTGTTAAAGTCTACATGTTACCTCTTTTTAAAAATAAAGAAAACCAGTTCTGTAGTAACAGAGAATAAGTAATCAGATGTGCTAGGGGGCTCACAGGTAAGAAATGGAGAGCCCATGACAATCCCTACTTCTAAACTACCCAGGGTGTATGTCCACCCTTGGGCTCTGTGCAATGAATGTGGCCACATCCTGAAAAGATGTTTCTTGTCTTTAAAAAATTATTTTGTCTTTTGTTTTTCACCATATAATTTCTAACATGTATTAATGATCTCTGTTCAAAAATCTGAAACTGCCACTTACTGATTGTGTGACCTTAAATTATCCTAAATTGAAGTCTCCTTATTCATAAAATAGAGATAATACCATTTACATGACGAGTTTGTTGTGTAGATTAAATATGAAAATGTCATAGACCATACTATGCACTCTGTAAATGGCCGATGTTAATGGAGACTGAAGCTTCCAGCTGCTACCCTTTGGCTGCACCACAGTGTTCATGTCAAGGTCACTCCTCCCCTGTGCTCCCAGCCAGTGACTGAGCTTGAAGGGGCTGCCAGACTGGCCCATTACTGTCTGAAGTAGGACTCTTCCAATGGGCCGTCTTGGCTGGAGGATTCCGCATCAGCCTGGGCAAAACTTTATGGGAAATACACAGCAGTCTGAGACTCTTCCTGCCAAATCCTTCCTTTACCTTCTCTCTTCACAAGTCCCAAATATCACCTAAATACTCTACCTACTAATTTATGTTTCCCCCCCTTTCTTCCTTCACTGGCATGTTCCCCAAAAGATATCTCAATAATATATAATCTCATGTTGACATCTGCTTCTCAAATGACCTGAACTGACATAATGAGAATATAGTTCAGTACTTAATCTACAAATAAATTACTCCTACTGCTACAAATACACAGCACATCTTACACTATAGCAACTGCTCCTAACTGTTCTTGGCTCTCCATCTCTGGCTGAGCCCAGACATGATCTCACATTTCTCTTTAACATACACATTAATCATCAAGTGACCCAAGTAGCTATAGTTACAGGGTAGATACATTAACTTGCAATTTCTACTAAGAAACTGATGGAACACTTGTTCAAGAATGACTAAGGAAACTGCCTTTGCCTTGTTTCTTTCCAGATCATTTTCAGCTTTCCTTGTGACCTAGTTGTGTCCTTCACTAAATCTCCCCTTTGTCCAAGACTGTTAAAAACCCCAAACTAGTCTGTTCTAAATAAGTATAATTATTAAAGCTTACAGAGTTTGTGGACTATAGTGGGAGGTTGTATATTTTACTGATTATGCTGTTGTAGTTGTCCCTATTTTCCCTCTTTGCTCCACACCACCTGGTATCCCACTTTCCTCCACCAATACCCCCACCACTTAGTTCATATCCACGGGTTATGCATGTAAGTTCTTTGGCTTCACTCTTTGCTTTACTATTCTTAACATACCCTTGTCTATTTTGTTCCTACCAATTATGCTTCTTAATCCCTACACCTCTTCCCCATTGCTCCCTCTTTTCCCTTCCAGCTGATAACCCTCCAAATGATCCCCATACCTATGATTCTGTTCCTGTTCTGGTTGTTTGCTTAGTTTGCTTGTGTTTTTTGGATTTAGTTGTTGATAGTTGTGAGTTTGTTGTCATTTTAATGTTTGTTCATAGTTTTTTTTTTAAGATTTTTTTAAATTTCATTATTTCTAGAAAGAGGGGAAGGGAGAGAGGCAGAGAAGGAGAGAGACATCAATGTATGGTTGCCTTTCACCTGACTCCAGCCACAGATCTGACTGGAGACCTGGTTTGCAACCTTGCTATGTGCCCTGGCTGGGGAATCGAACCTTGTTCATAGTTTTTACCTTCTTTTTCTTAAATAAGTTTTTTTTAACATGTCATGTAATAATGGCTTGGTGAATTTCTTTAGCTTTACCTTGTCTGGGAAGCACTTGATCTGCCCTTCCATTCTAAATGATAGATTTGCCGGATAGAGTAATCTAGGTAGTAGGTTCTTGCTTTTTATCACTTTGAATATTTCTTGTCAGCCCCTTCTTGCCTGCAAAGTTTCTTTTGAGAAATCAGCTGATACTCTTATGGGAACTCCTTTATAGATAACTCTCTGCTTTTCTCTTGCTGTTTTTAAGGTTGCTTATAAGGTTCAAACTTTACCTTTAATATTTGGCATTTTAATTCTGATGTGTCTTAGTGTGGTCCTCTTTGGGTCTAACTTATTTGGGATTCTGTGCTCCCTGAACTTGTGTTTCTATTTTCTTCACCAAATTATGGAAGTTTTCTTTTATTATTTTTTCAGATAAGTTTTCCATTTCTTGCTTTTCCTCTTCTCCTTCTGGCACCCCCATGATTCAATGTTGGTGTGTTTAAAGTTGTCCTAGAGGTTCCTAGCCCTCTCCTCATTTTTTGCATTCTTGTTTCTTCTTTGTATTCTGGTTGAATGTTTATTTCTCCCCTTTGTTCCAAATCATTGATCTGAACCCCAGCTTCCTTTCCTTTACTGTTGGTTCCCTATATATTTTTACTTCACTTTGTGCAACCTTCATTTCTTCCTTCATATTTTTGCCATACCATTGTTTTGAACTCTGCATCTAATAGGTTAGCTATGTCCATTTTGTTTAGTTATTTTTCTGAGACTTTCTTCTGTTCTTTCATTTGGGCCATATTTCTTTGCCTCTTCAATTTGGCAGGCTCCCTGTGTTTGTTTCTGTGTATTAGGAAGATACAGCTTTTACCACCTGTCTTAGTAGTATGACCTATGTAGAAAAGGCACCTGTAAATTGTGTGGGGCAGAGCCTTAGGTACTTGCCAGGGTGGAACTGCCCTCTTCACTTTGTGGCTCTGTATGGTGTGGGGATTGGAGAGTAGACAGTGCCGCTACCTGGATTCTGGCAATTTACCTGGCTCTCACCCCATTTCCAGTTACTTCATCCACCTCCCATATGCAAATGGTGCCCTTCCCATTGCTGCCCCAGGATTTGCATACATGAAAGTGATAATTTCCACATTGTCAAGTCCTCCCAATGCCTTAGAAACCTATTATAGCTACACGATGCCCTTCATAAATCTAACAAAATACAAATTTTATAAAGTGTCAAAATACACTCACTCTATGAAGCAATTTTATTTCTAAATATATATCCAAAGTTTTTAAATAAAAGATCACTCACTTGGCCAATAGCAAATATCCACCTGATTGTATAAGATTTACTCTCCTAAGAGCAAAGATGACTTTATATTATGAAATTCATGAGCAAAATTAATTAATAAATCCAATAAGAAACTTTAAATAATAACCTGTTGGTTTGAAAACTGGCCCTCAGACATGTAAGCCTGGGATTGATGGAAGAGGCAGACCACCCCAGATTAGTAGATGGCAAATTTAAGAAACAAGGGAACTTAGCCCTGGCTGGTGGCTCAGTGGATAAGACAATGGCCTGTAAACCCAAAGGTCACTAGTTTGATTCCCAGCCAGGGCACATAAGCAGGATGCAAGCCAGGTCTCCAGCCAGATCCATAGCTGGAGGCAGGTGAAAGACAACCAAACATTGATGTTTCTCTCCCTTTCTTCCTCCCTCCCTGCCCTTCTAAAAATAATTAATAAAATCTTTAAAAAAGAAAAGAAACAAGGACACTTATAAGGCTTATCATGGATACTAGCAGAGAGTATATCCCCACAGCCACCCACCAGCTCTTGAGTTTATGTAAAGCCCTTAACAGGGTCCACTCACATTCAGATGAGGCCAACAACACCTTACTCTTTCCAGGTTGCATCCTTGGGGCAGCGTCTAGCACCGGGAAGGCAAGCAGATGCACATCCCAAGGACAGGGGAGAAGGGAGTGGCCTCTGATTGCCTGCAATGGCCGCCTCCAATATGACCTAAGCAAGGGCTTTTAAGAAACATTCAACAATAGCAATAAGACAATGCTGCCACAAACTCCTAGTAAACTGTTACAGAAAGATTCTTTTTCTACTTGATAAAGAATGTCTACCTGAAATCAACATCCTTAGCATCTAAACACTAGAAGCTTTCCCATTAAAATCATAACATTTCTGGTCAATGTACTCACACATAAAACAGAAAATAAGTTATACGTATCCAACAAAAAAGAAGATAACATGAGAATTTACTAAAATGTGTCTTGGAAATAACCATAAAATAGTCATTTACAAAACAGGTGTACAAAATCTATTGCTTTCCTTCATAGCAGTGAAATCCCTTGTCTCTGTGCCATTTGGTGATGCCAGCCCACATGGACTCTGGCTTTGGGTATCACTTGCCTTGGCCAACATGTCACTAGCAAACTTCACACAATCAGAACCTTGAAGTAACTCTTTCATGATTCTCATTCTTATGCCTCCTCCTCTTTGTGATGAGTTGGCATGTCTCTGCTTTTGCCAAGAATTACACGCCCAGGTAATGGTGGTGAAAGGGGAAATTAATGGAGCTGAGTGGAATCAGCCTTGTCACCCCAACAGATGCCTTCCCAGATCAGCTGTCACCTGCTAACTCCTACATCCATAAGAGCTACCTAGCCTGGTCACCTAACCAAACCACACCTGGCCACAGATCCAGAAGTAAATTTAGCCATGACCACACAAACACCCAGTTGGCACACCCTAGCAAAAAAAGTATTTATTATTCTAAGCCACTAGATTTTGTGGTTGTCTGTTATTTTGTGGTTGTCTGGTGGTTAACCAGAATTATTATCACAATAGATAACTGATACCTGAATTATAATATATAACCATTTTTTAAATCTGTTGGTAGTAACTATAAAAATCTGTTTGAAAGCTACTGAGCCTAAGTCTAAGAGGACATATGCCAATCTAACATGTAGACACCTGTATGACCTCATTGCAAAAGATCAGAATAGCCAGTCCGATGTTCCTGAGTGGGAAGGTTACCATGGCAATTTAAAAGATGTAAAACATGTTATTATTAGTAATGCATCATTAGTAGTAGTATTCATATTTTGGAATTTTTAAGTAACTATCATTTCTCTATAATTATCTGATTTTTCCAAATTTTCCATAATTAGCATGAATCACTTCGATAATCAAGGTGAATTCATAAAAATAATTATTTTCTTTAAAAAATAGATTCTTCCTCAACCACATTTTATCACTCTGCATGACAGGTCTGTGTTATTCTGGAATTTTGTTTGGTTTTTCTCTGTAAATGTCCTATAACCACTTTCATTTGCCCAGGAATGGCTTTTACTGCCCGAGTCTGCAGTAAAGCCTAGGATGGGGCAGATTTTACAGATTCTCTAGTTTGAATAAAGAGAACTCACCTGCTGAGGAAAACCTGAAAAATCTCCTTGTAGCAATCACTGCACAACAAATCACTTCCAACACATAATAGCTTAAAAGAACTTCTTGTCATTCTTTGGGCCGACAATTAGGCCTCGGCTGGGACAGCTGCACTCTGCTCCACCTGGTGCTGGCTGCGCTCACATGTGTGTGATCAGTTGGCTGGTGGGGTAGGGCTGACTCTTTCGGGAAGGCCTCATTCCTCTGTGTGGCACCTGGTGAGGCTTTGGCTTGGTACTTGTGTTTCCACTAAGCCAATAGGCTAAGAGGGCTAACCTCAGTGAGGGACTGGATCCAAAATGATAAGCAATAGAAGCTCAGGGCCTATTGAAGCCTAGCCTCAGAAGTCATACAATGTCGCTTCTGCCACATTCTGTTGGTCAAAGTATGTCACAAGGCCAGCCTAGAGTCAAGGTCAGGAGGGGAATAGACTCTACCTCTTGATACCAAGAACATCCAAGTTGTGTTGCAAAGGGATGTGAGGAATTGCAGCAACCATCTTTGCAAATCGCTTATTGCATCTCCCTTACTGTATAATTCATTCATCCTTGTTTAAAAAATAAAGTCAGTGAATGCCTCCTGAGCACTCACTATGGTTCTTGCCACTGGAGAAGAGGAATTAGACAAGTAGACAGCAGCCTTGCCCTTGTGGGGATCCCAGCTAGCAGGAAAGACAGGCACCGAGCAGTGACAAGAGCTCTGAGTGTTACGAAGAAGCTCCCTGGCAGAAGGGAGACCAGTGTAGGCTGACCTAACTTAGGCAGAGAAGTAGGAGCTGGAGAAGGGAAGCCAGGAAAGACTGGCATTCCCTGGAAGTAGCTATCAGAGCTTTTCACTACCTGTGTCTGCTTGGTTCCTAAGGTCTCACTTTACAGACTGTGTGGCATATGTATTTTTTCTCCCTTGCTAAATAATTGTATGGTTAAAACTTGGGGGAAAATGCTCCTTTCAAAGAAAGTCTAGGACAGTCCTGGGACAAAGGAGACGCAACTTTTGTGAAACAGTAATACTTTCTTAAGTCATGTAAAATCTTCTCTTAATTTGCAGAATTTATTATTAATTACGAAAGCTGAGACTTTCAAGTGCATAATTCTCCTTTTGATCTACAGACCTCCAAGCTGTAAGTTCCCAGATGCCTGAAGCTGGTTTTAATTGAAGTGTTTTCCTAGCAAAGGCATTTTCTGTGGCACAAAGTGAAACCACCATTGTGGTGCATTTTGTCAGAAGATCTAAATCAATAAGCTGAGATGCCAGTGTTTGAAAACCTGGTGTGCAGGAGGTAATTGACTTATTAATCCATATATAGCACACTGAGAAGAAGGCAGAGTTTTTGATGGCTGTTCAAAGAATGTCTGAGATGAAGACTCCTGCGGGAGAAGACATGAAACAGAAAAACCCATCGGAGATTTGTCGCACAGCTGCGGGAAAACTCTCCACCAAAGTGTTATTCTTTTCCCAGCATGTCTGTTGGAAATGTGCTTCTTGTGTTGACTTCAAACCGTCCTATGATAGGTTTGTGAGGCTGACACTCCCAGGGTGTGGTATCTGCTGTCAAAGAAATGAGCAAATAGCAGCAGGCTCTCTCCACAAGACTCGTGGCCAGAGTTCAGAGCGCTGTGTGCAGTAAAGGATTACTTAACTGATGAGTCGACAGGTCGACAGGTCGACAGGTCGTCCCCAGAGTGAAGGGAGTAGGAAGCCTTGTTCGTCCCTTAGCCAAGCACCCTCACTAGCCTTGCGCATGCTCGGTGCAATGACTTCCTCCTGCCTTGCCCTGCCACCAGGGGTGAGTGACCTGTTGTCCTGCACCCACTAGCTTGGTTAGCCAGGCCACCGGCCTGCTGCCTCAGGAGCCCCTCCCTCCCACTCCCACTCACAGTCCAGGCACTGGTCAGGCTATCTGCACTGGCCAAGTTACCAGTGTCACTTTGCCCAGCTGGTGTCTGCCATCACTTATCCTGGCAAGACACTAAAGGATTTTTTGTTTGCAGATACTGAAATAAGTCTCTGGGCGAAAGACACATGCCACAGCTCAAGACACCTTGATGAAAAAGGTCTCACACTGGAAGTTGAGAGCCCCAGCTCCCTTGAACCACTTAGCATCCTAAACACAGACTTAAACACACTCTGTGACTTAAAGATTCTTTTCTAAGGAATCAAAACATTTGAAACGGCAGAAGTAGTCTATCACTGGGGGTTTCCTAACCAAATGGCACAGGTCCCCATCCAGTGAAGACCACAATCAAGCATTCTCCCACCTTCCCTACACACACCAAACTTCCAGACAGGCTTTCATGCCCCACTCTTCAATGTGAAGCATCCAGGATGACTGGACATGATAGCAAATCACCTAAAATAAAAGACAGCTACCTATGGTTCTAGAGCAAACAAATCCATCAAAAAAGCAAACTAGAAGGAACAGGCTGCAAACAAGGAAAGAATCAACTTCACCAAAAATTTCTTAACATTCTCAGCAATACAAGAAAAAAAATAATAAAAGAGAATGCCATCTTTCATCTGCCAAAGACTCAACCTTCAGAGGCCTCCTTGACTCCTTTCTTTCTGACGAGCTCTCTTACCCAATCTGTCAGCAAATGCTAAAACTCTGCCTTCAAAACCTACACAGAATCAGACTACTTCTTATCTCATTCACGACACTGCCCTGGTGCAAGTGAGGCCCATTTTTCACCTGGAGCACTGCAAGTGGTTCCAAATGGTTCTCCTTGCTTCTGTCTAGCTTAATACACAGCAGCCCGAGTAATCCTTTAAAACACAAATTAGTTCATATCACTCCCATCTGAAACCCACATCAGCTTGTGCTTTCCATCAAAGCAAAAGCCAAAGTGCCTTCAGGGGTTTAAGGAACTCCATATAATCTGGACCGGCCCATGCCTTCCTACCCCAGCACCTAGGATCAGTATCTTTGACTCTCTCGTGCTGTCTTCCTTAGTTCGCCTCCAACACACCAGGCACACACTGTCCTTTATGCCCTTTAGACCTTCCTCTGGCCCAGAACACTGGGCCATTCCCCCAGATGACCCTTGAATAACTTCTTTTTTAAGTGTATTTCATGGATTATGCTGTTACAGTTGTCCCTATTTTCCCCCTTTGTCCCCCTGTACCTGGTGTCCTCCTTCCCTCCAGCAATTCCCTTTTAGTTCCTATCCATGGGTCATGTGTGTAAGTTCTTTGGCTTCTCCCTTTCCTGTACTATTCTCAATATTCCTGTGGGTATTTTGTTCCTATCAGTTCTTAATCCCTGAACCATTTCCCTGTTTCTCCACCTTCCCTGTCCCAGCTGATAACCCTGCAAATGACCCCTATATCTATGATTCTGTTCCTGTTCTGGTTGTTTGTTTGATTTGTTTTTGGTTTTGTTTTTTAGATTCAGTTGTTGAGAGTGTTGTCATTTTAATGTTCATAATTTTTATCTTTTTTATAAATAAGCCCTTGTAACATTTCATATAATAATGGCTTGGTGATGATGAATTCCTTTAGTTTTACCTTGTCTGGGAAGCACTTTATCAGCCCTTCCATTCTAAATTTTCTTTTTTTTTAAGATTTTATGTATTATTCTTAGAGGGGAAGGGAGAGAGGGAGAGAGACATTAATGCATGGTTGCCTTTCACCTGCCTCCAGCTACAGACCTGACTGGAGACCTGGCTTGCAACCTGATTATGTGCCCTGGCTGGGGAATTGAACCAGCAACCTTTGGGTTCGCAGGCCAGCGCCTTATCCACTGTGCTACCAGCCAGGGCTCCATTCTAAATGATAGCTTTGCTGTGTAGAGCAATCTTGGTTGCAGGTCCCACTTTTCACCACTTTGAATACTTCTTGCTAGTCCCTTCTTGCCTCATCTTTAAGTCTTTGCTCAAATGTCACTTTCGCAACAAGGCCTACACCATCCCTCTCTTCCACACTTCTAATCCATCTTACTCTTTGTGCTTTTTCTCATAGTATAGAATACATACTATGTATACTATGTAACATGTATTTATGGTTCACGACTCATCACTCTCCACTAAAATGTAAGCTGTTCAATAATGATGTTTATTTTTCTGAATGATGCATTTCAAGCACCTGAACATTGCAGAGCAAAGAGCAGGCTGCCATAACAAAGTACCACAAACCATGGGCACTAGTTAGCAAAGCACATTCAAGAGCATGGGATGAGGTCAGTCCAACAAGACATGAAGTACAGGGCTGGGGCTATTCATGGTTAGAATGAGATGATGCAGTTAGGCAGAAAACAAAACATTCAGAGCTTTGTGAGACATAAATAAAAAAGAGAGAGTTTATCTTAAGAGCAAAGGGGAAGCTCAAAAGGGGGTTAGAAGTGGGATCAGATTTGCCTCTTAAACAATCACTGAAACTGTGAGCATGAGAGTACATTCTGGGTATAAAATAGTTGCTGTAAACCCCAAGGACACCTCTCCCTTGACTCTGTAAGCCAGCCTCTGAACTCCTTTCCTAAAAAGCAGGGTCCCTGGACACCACATCTAGCCAGGCTCCTGGTAATGAGAGAACAGTTGGTCCAGCCTATAGGCTAAAAAGTGTGGGGCCAAAGAACCCAAGGTTCAGCATTCTAGGGTGATGTTGGATTCTGAGTCAAACAGACTCTCCAAACTGAGCCATGAACCTGAAGAGGCCAGAACAGAGTCTAAGCTTGAGCAAGCTGTGCCAGTGGAGTTAAGAAGCTGTCTAAAGAGGTACGATGAGCTACTGAGAAACAGTAGGCAATAGGCTGTCACCTATTGCCATTTCACAAATCACCTCCAAATTGATGACTTAAAATAACAATGATTTGATTTATTCATGATTCTGTGGAACAGCAACTTGGCTTGGTTCAGCTGAGCAGCTCCTCCCTTGGTTTTGCCTGGGGCACCTCGGCAGCTGGGCTGGGTGGTCTAGGATGGCCTTACCCAGGTGCTTACGGGACTTAGCTGGGTTGCCCTCTGTCTTCTTTACGTGACCTTTCATTCTTCTTGCAGGCTAAGGCCATGTTTCCCAATGTGATGGTTGCAGCACAGTATCCCAAGAGAGTGAGAACTGAAGCTTCAAGGCCTATGTTTGAAATTCTTACACCACTTTCACCAGATTCTGCTGATCAGAGCAACTTCGGAGGCCAGCCTGGACTCAGGGAGGGGAGCAGGGAGACCACTCGCAGTGGGAGGAGTATGCAGCCCTCACTGAAAAGGAGTGTGTCCACAGGGAGGGGAGAAGTTGTTGAGTTGGCTTGTGATATATCCTAGGTGCCGGTAGGTGGCCATGTCAGTCCAAAGGCCACTAGAGCCCAAGAAGGACAAATGACCAAGCAGCACAGCTGCTCATTTCTCGATGAATTTAACAACAGGACACCTTTGTTTTTCCAAAGGAGTCAAAGTAGTCCTGATCCATAAATGTCATGTTTTATTGAGTACCATCAATAATATGGAAAATAATTTGATCCCAAAGTGCTTTTAAGAGAAAATTGAATTGTAAATGAAAATTGGGGGATAATATTACAGTCCGTGAATTTCTATTTTCATATATATATTTAACAGTATTTTAAACTAGCTTCAACTTAGTCATCTATTTAATATCTTTACCTCAAAAATTCTACCTATGGACTGATAGGCCTCTGCTAACCAGCAGTTACAGTTATGCCAGTCATTCTGACAGGAATAGAGAAAAAGAATTTTCTCCCCTTGTTAGGTGACTCACACTGGAAATAGCTACTGTCCAGGTACCACTCCTCAGGGAAGGGTCAAGCTTCACACAGCCTCTGGCCATCCAATGTCCTCTATTTCCCTTTTTTTTTTTTTTTTTTTCTGAGTAAACTTTTATGGGATATCAACAGTCTGAGCCAGTTTGAAACATTCGTCCTACAAAGAGGGAAAAAAAGGAAAACACATGTCTGCCTATCACCAGTCATTAGAAGGTTGTTTCTCTTTCTGTCGCCTCCCTTACCAGCCTTTGGTCTGTGGGACTCAATTCTTCCTTACATTGAGAAAGTACAGAAAGAAATGAACAAGGTGATATATGAAATTCAGAGGTAATAAGTAAAAAGAATGCTTCTTTAAAAGTCAAAAAATAAGTTTGGAGGTCAGTTTCCACATTATGTTATCTGCTGGTTAGTTTAAGTCATAGTTATCGATCACTTATTCTTCAATAAATGGTTATTGCTCAGCTTCACCATTTGTTTGAGCTGCAGGGACTACAAGAAAAATAATCACCTCTGACCTCAGGGGCTTCACAGTCAACAGGTGAGAGCATTTATAGAGCGCTGAGTGGGGAGCCAGCTCATTATAAAGGGCTCCCTTCATTGGATTTTAACCTCTTTGCATTAAAAACAGGAAGAACAGATTGTCGAATCAACTCATAAGATTGTGTCTTGTAACCATACATGTGTAGTTTAAAAGAGAAATAAATATTTAGTTAGGTCAATTTGTTTAACTCTTTAGGTCAAACTAGTTTTCTGAAAATACAACATTGTACAAGTCAAGAACTTTGGTTTTCTGGTTCCATTATTTTCAAATCAATTCAATAAATGTGCATGGAACATTTGCTAGATGCAGGAAATGGGCTAAGGAAGATCTTCACATCCCCCATCATAAGACACTTCCAATTTAGGAAGATGGGCTGTGCCCAATTTTCACTACAGTGTCCAAATCAGTGAATCACACTCCACTCTTCATCCTCAAAAGGTTATAGGATCTGAGTAAAGAAAATGAGAGACATTTTTGCATACAACTAAAGAAAGAAAAGTTGAAGTATCTTCATCTTCTAGCATTGAAATGTTATGAGAACAAGACAAACTCAAGACATATAAGTTTCTTAATGGTAAAGAAAAAAACTGCCCAGTTACAAAGTAATAAAGACTTTGGGAAATATTTACTTTGAAATAAGCTCATGTAAAGTTTAAGCTAAAATAAATAAAAAGCTGTGAGTTAAATATGCCCCAGACTATCCAAATTTTTCATGCCTTTAGTGAACTATTTACAATTTTTCTAAAGTACTGAGAACTGGAAAGAGACCACCAAAGTCTATGAAAAAATGCCAAGACATTTTCACAAACCACAAAACCTTCTAATGTACCCAGCTTTGTTTTCTCACAAAAAATACTAGGCAGGAGATGAGAAGAATAATAGAAACCTTTTTTAAACATCCACAATACAATGGGCTTCATAGCTAATATGCTCCTGGCTCTTATGAAGGAAAAACAATCATATTAGACAGATCTAAGGGAGATGATTTTGATAGAATGCCAGAATTAATTAATGGAACACAGTAGGTGTCGATTTTATGTCATTATAAGTTAAGCCTTTTATTTTGTAGTCAAGGAATGAAAAATAAATATCAAACTGGCCTGACCTGCTCTCCTGATTTAATAGCTTAATTTCCAGAAATGCCAGTGAAAAACAGCACAAATGTTTGCCTAGGCCAATTACTCTTTATTATATAGTTCTTCCATTTTCCATTTTTCACAAGAAATGCAGTGCCTACCAGAGCTTAATTAAATTTATATTTTACAGCATAAACCACATTTCCTCACAAGAGAAAGCTTGTTAGAGGCAAGTGAGAAGGATGTGTCCTAGAGCCCAGTTCATAAATAAGCATGCCAGGCGCCCACAGTGTCCCATGGATCCTCGCACCTGGTGGCAAGGCAACACGCGGATGGTATTTTTCACGCAGATTAAGATAATGGACAGTGCACGCTAGGCCAGGGCAGTGAAGGAAATACATTCTACGCCCATGATGAGAAAGGAATAGTGTCTCCAGGAGATTTATGTTGAACCCAAATGGTGCTTTTCTTTCACCATATAGGTTTATAATTTCTATTTACATTTTTTCCTTTTCCTTACTGTGGAGAACAGGGGCAGAAGATTCCCCCCAGGCCTCCTTGAAAGTGTTTTAGGCATCGCACATCCTGAAATCCCCTTCAGCTAAAAGGTAGTTCCATGTAGAGCAGTTTAGGCAGTGCCCTCCACACTTCGCTGAATCTGTCTCTTGCTTCAAGAGGTTTTCGATGGCACAGACCCAGGGAAACAACACCATTTCTGCTAGCCTTCCACCACCCTCCAACCGCTTATTCAGTTGCAACTTTCAGGACCACCTCAGCCATCCTCAGCCTCCAAGACTAGCCAACACCATTTTTTGAACTTTACTCCTTACAACCAAGCAACCATGAACTTCCTAATTTATCAGAATTATTCCACCAAGGTGGTGGTGGCCATCACCCACTTGGTCAACCTGCATCTGCGGGTGTCCTACACCTACCTCTCTCTGGGCTTCTCTTTCAACCGCACCGTGTGGCTCTTCTGAGAGTTGGTGGCAGAGAAGAGAAGAAGCTTAAAGGGGCCAGGTGTCTCTTGAAGATACAAAACCAGTGCGGGACAGGGCCAGCCCTGTTCCAGGATGAACAGAAACTGTCTCAAGATGAGTGGGGTGAAACTCAGGAGGCCATGGCAGTTGCCTTGGCCTTGGAGAAAGGCCTGAACCAGGCCCTTTTGAATGTACATGCCCTGGATTCTACCTGAATGCAAGACTCTCATCCCTATGACTTTCTGGATGAGGAGGTGAAACTCATCAAGGAGAAGGGAGACCACATGACTCACCTCTACAGACTAGCAGACCCCAGGCTGGGCTGGGTGAGTATCTCTTCACCCTCAAGAAGACTAAGAGCCTTTGGAGACCAGAAGGCTTTGAGGGGACCCTCTGCATTCCCCCTCCTGCCTGCCTCCTACCTGAGTCTCTGCCTACAGCCACCAGGCAACCTGTTAACCACCCTGGAGGCCCCTCCCATGCCATGGACCAAATGGAAACAATACAGCTTTATGCAGCAAAAAAATAAAAATAAATGTCTAGAACTTTATCCTGTCAGAGGAGTTAAAGTGTCAGAGCCCTGAGACAAGTTGTTGTAACAGTTTGCTTGCTAATATTTTTGAGGACATTGCTTGACCCCAGCAAAATGACCAATTCTCTGTCAAAGCTAAGTGAAATATATGTGTCTTAAAGGGAACCTATATCAGGGATATAATTCAAATGGATATAAAAACAAGTGGCATTGTTGTGACTGCTCTGAGAAAGCAAAAATAGAAGTATAATGTTTCTGTTTGGATAGGTTCAATTGAATATAAAAATAAAAGCAAAATAAGAGTTGCTTAAGGAAGCTAGAAGTTTATGACACTTACCAGATGTAGACAGTGCATTATATAGTGGCATCAGAAATGCAGGGTCATCTTTCTGCTCCATCAACTCAGGGAATAGCTTCAATTTTCAAGGTCACCTCACCATCTAATATGGCTAATGGATCTCCAACCATTATACCTATTCTACACAGCAGAAAGAGAAGTGAGGAAAAAGGTGGAAAGCCACCTTAGTCCAAGCCAGCTTTTAAAGACTCCCTTTAAGCAGTCTTCCCAGAAGTCTCAAATATCACTTCTGTTTATATCTCATTAGCAAAATCTTAATTATATGGCAATACCTAACCATGGGGAAGGTTGGGGGAAAAGTCTTCCAGAGATGTCCTTGCCCTCCATGATATAAATCAGGATTCACTTAAAAGGAAAGGGTGGAAAAGAATGTTTGGGCAAGCAACCAGCTTTCCCTGACACATCAGACTTTTATTTCTTGTTTATAAACATTTAATCATGTTTATAACTATATAGTGACAAAAAGCAGGTCAGGGATTGCCTGAAGATAGGGAATAGGGGAAGGAGGAGAAACTACAAAGGGACAAGAGGCATCTGATAGAAGCAATACATAGAGTTTTATACATATCTCTACTCGAGTGCATAGTTAAACACAATGTATTGTGCTATAGATTGAATATCTGTGCTTCTTCCCCTAAAAATTGATAGGTTGAAACCTAATCCCCAAGATAATGGTATGAGGGGGTGAAGTTTCAGGGAGCTGATTAGATCATGAGGTTGGAATCCTCATGAATGAGATTAGTGCCTTTATAGGAGACTTTGGGGAGCAACCTGACCCCATTCTGCCATGTGAGGAAGCCTCAAGAAGAAAGCCATCTCACCAGCCCCCAAATCTTCTGGGGCCTTGATCTTGGACTTCCTACCTGCAGAACTACAAGAAAAAAAATGTTTCTGTCTTTTTTAATAAGCCACTCACCCTATGGCATTTCTCCCAGCAGCCCAAACAGACTCAGACATGCTGTGTGTTTATACTTCACTAAAGCTGTTAAAAATATAAAGAAACTAAATAAACATTAAAATAACAAATGAGAATGCACACACACATACCCACACAAATTTCAGAAATCTATGTTTCCTATTATTAAAAGAATAGTTACTTTCTTTTAATAGCGAAGTTTCTTTTTAATATACCCCTCCTGAGACACTTAAAGTTTTTTGTTAAACCTGTAAACAGAGATAATAACAACAGTATTAGATAACCTATAACCCTGAGTCTTAAGTAAACACTGCCAAGAATAATATCAGGCCACAGGCAATAGAGGGTATATTTTATTCACCAACTTTTACAAAATTAAACTCTTCAGTTGGATTAAAAACTCACTAAATTTATCATCTTTAATTCTCCTTTTGGATAGCTGAGGACACTTGAATAGGAACAATTATTTCTTTCACAGAGTCAGCAACAATGAAGAGACAAAAATTCAAAGATCCTTGTCTCTCCCCAGGAGAGAAGTAGGTGAATAAAGTCCAGTGCTTCATCCATAACCACAGCCCCTATTCCACCCTCTGTTCTGTGATGATGAGGCTGGGCTCTGCAATGCACAGAGTTCAGGTTCCAGCTGGACTCTGCACTGGAGAAAGGGAGAAAGTCAGATGAGGGAGCAGAAGGTACACTCTTCCTACTTCCAGTGCAGCATGCAGCCCTTCAACAACAGGGGCAGGGAAGCAGGTGTTTGTTTCTTTGCTTTCCCAATCGCTTCCTCCCCCAGCTCTGTCCTCCAAATCACCACTAGGATTATTATCTTATTGCTCCCTCGGGAGCAATATCAGTGGATTGGCTTCAACCTGTGAACCCAAAGGTCACTGGTTCGATTCCCCAGCCAGGGCACATAAGCAGGCCTCCAGCCAGGTCTCCAGCCAGGTCTCCAGCCAGGTCTGTGGCTGGAGGCAGGTGAGCGGCAACCATACATTGATGTTTCTCTCCCTCTCTTCCTCCCTCCCTGACCTTCTCTCTGAAAATAATAATAAATAAAATCCTTTTTTAAGATAATAATATATAGTTTATATATATACACAAATTTAGCTCTCAGAATGAGTCTTAAGCCCCTTCTCAACCTGGTCCCAGCCTGGATCCCTAGCTTTCCTTGTGCTGTGCTTCCTCACCCTCCTTCTACCACAGCAAGTGCGCCCATCTCCATACACCTTGTTTGCTTTCACAACTCAATGCCTTCATCCTTGCTGATCCTTCTGTCTTGGATACCTTTACTCACCTGTCTCCCCCAGGAAATCTCCCGGCAATCCCTTCAGACCCATCTCCACGTTATTCCCCTGGCTGCTCCATACACTGGGCCTGCCTCCATTTGAGCATTTCTATAATGAATTGTAATCTATCCATCTTCCCATTTTCAAAGACTGTGAGCTCATTATGAGGCACATTCCTGCCTTAGCATGTCCTGTGACCCACAATGTTCAATAGACCTTTATTGAATGAACAAGAGATAAATGAGCAAATGCACTTGAGAAGTTTGTGACAAAGTATTTTGGTTTCCTCTACCTCTCCTCTCTTTACCCCCATTTGCAGGCAACCGCTCTCCTGAGCGCCCACCAGCACCGCCATCCAGGGCACCTCTGAAGCCCCCAGCAAGATGTGCTCTCTTCCCAGCTGACGCCCTCGCTGCGACATTGGAAGCATCTACCTTTAGATGACTTACCAGGGATGTGGCCTTTGACACCTACGCACCAAATAAACTTCGGTTTCCTCATCCAAAAACTCGTGGCGGTAAGCAAAACAAGCCCCATGGGTGGTTGTGAGGACTGAATGGGAGAGTATTTGTAACCCTGCAGAATAGAATTTGGGTCCCTGTGGGAAACTCAATGAGTTTTAATAGAGAACAAGAAAGACTTTATGGTTTTTAAATGACCACTGAATGAAGATGGTAGCAGGCGATTAGACATGCAGTAGAGCTAAAGATGGAGAAAGAATCCTGTCTGGTGCCCCCAGGCATTTGACACTCTTTTATCTTGTCTCCTGTAGTAAACAACCCTACCCTCCTCCACCTGTAGTGCTCAGAATGCCCATCTTCTTTCCTACGGAATCCTTCCCATTCTCCAGGCTCAGGTCCAAGGTTACCTCCTCTCTAGAGCCTGTTTTGATCTCTCAGGAAGAAATTAGGTCACCTTTTTCTCTGTGCTTCCACAGAACTTCATGTCTCCCTTTCCACTCACCTACATCACAGTGTGCTCACTGCTCCATTTCTGGGTCAGGTTCCCCACACTGGAAAGAAGAAAGCTTTCTGCAAAGTATCAGTGTCTCCCTTCTTCACAAGGCTTAAGATAGCTCCAGGAAATGACCCAACACTTACAGCCAAACCTACAGAGTAGCTAAAGAAGAAACTAATTAAACTGACAGAGAGAATTTAAAATCTGGAAGTCCTTATTTGAGTTTGGAACAAGACAGAAGCCCTTGTTAAATAGTTTCAGGGCAGAGTGGCTGGCAGGAGATTCCTTTATCATTGGATGATGTGGCGGGAATTCCTGCCTCTGCTCTCTGTATTGGAATTTAATTTCTACTTTAAATAAATCTCACTCTCAGTGGGAGGTTTTGACAGTACTAGGGCCATTAATGAGGAAGAAAACCCTGGAAACCTAATTATCAGCTCAAAAGACATCCAGGACAGCTATGGGAGGAAAAGGTGTTAAATCTGACTTCTCTGTCATTCTGGGCTTAGCTGTGTTTCCGTGTTTGTAACTAAATGCAATTATTTTCCTCTAGGGCTGTCTCCAAGAGAGAGTTCAAAGGATGACATTTAAAGTGACCACGTAGTAGATTAAAGAGAAGGAAGTAACAAATTTTATAAAGACATCATCAAAAAGAGAGTCAGGTGTGCTGACAAAGACAACGGCTCCTTCAAGCGGTGCTGCTTCCTGTTCCCTGACAGGCAGCCCTCAAACTGAAAAGTGCAGGTAGCCAATAAGCCATTTCAGACAAGAGAGAGGGAGGACCACTATGGGAAAAGTGGTTTGGATTCTATTATCTTTTTTTCTAATTTTTATTTATTATTGTTAGAGAGAGGGGAAGGGAGAGAGGCAAAGAGGGAGAGAAACATCAATGTATGGTTGCCTTTCACCTGCCTCCAGCTATGGATCTGGCTGGAGACCTGGCTTGCAACCTGGTTATGTGCCCTGGCTGGGAATTGAACCAGCGACCTTTGGGTTCGCAGGCCGGCACCTTATCCACTGTGCCACAAGCCAGGGCCCTATTACCTTTTATTTTGTCACTCAAAAACAAAGGCTTTAACTGGCAAAAGCCAGCTTTTCACAAGGTGATGGAGACTTTGCTGGGTATGCATCAGCTGCTATGTTGTTTTATTGCTTTAGTGGTTTTTATTTGTTGTTGTTTAATCATTCTGTCCTTTGAAGGACCTGAAATCATGATAGACAACAAATTTGAATAAAAATATCTGAAATATTAAAAATAGGTCAGTAGGTTGGTTGGTTGGTCAGTTACAAGAAAAAGTTGAAGTGATCAAGCAAAAAAAATGATATACTATTTTATAACATTTTCTTCAACCTAAAGCTCAATTGTATAGTCCTCTACTATTTTATCAAATAGTCATTTGATAAAAAGTCAAGATTAATTGGGGGCCCACCTTTTAAAGTTTCATATCTTCTGTCATTATAAGTACATTGTCAACTATTTCCAGCTTCAATTTCTTTAACTGGTGAGAAAACATAACGACTCTTGTGATGCAATTTAAATCCAAAATCTTTCTACACTTCAAAATTTTTTTTCCACTCTTGACCATTGACTTCCCCACACCTAATCTAATATCATCTAACTCTTGATCAGTAGACAAAACTGGTGGGAAACACAATGCATTCCGAGAGTAAGCTACTAGCCACATCAGGCAAAAAGATTTACTGAGCAAATGGAAATCCTTGTTTAAGCCAGCACAGAAGCTGAGTGGAGGTCAGAGAGAGGGGAAAATGCTCTTCTCCCAGTTGCCTGCATGGCTGGCTCAGCAGACCCTCCAGTCTCCACTTGGTCACCTGCTCATCCCTCTGATTCTTCATCACATCATCTTGTTTTTTCTTTATAAAAAGCATTAGCATCTATAACTCCATTATTTCTTTTTTGATCATGTGCCTATTGTCTCTCTTCACCAACGCAATTTGAACTTGTCCATTCGATTGTCCATTAGCACTGAGCACAGTGCTTTATGTGTAGTCATCATTTGACAGTTACTAGGTGTTTATGTATACATGAATGCTTTTAGTTTAAGTGATCTATACTGGTTTCAGGGTGAGGGGATGAAGACATAGTTCTATCCCAGATAATATAACATTACACTGATATTCAGATGACACGACACATTTACGTTTAGGATGCAGCCTTAATCTATTCCTTTTCTCAGGTCAAAAATGTTACATTCACGTATTTTTCAACATCTGTTGTCATTGTAAACAAATATCAAATACCAAAATAGTATTTTACAAAATGCAACAACAAAGTCTTTTTTTTTTCTTTTTTTTTTCTTTTAATTTTATTGTTGTTGTATTACATCCATCCCTTTTTAGTCTTTATAATTTTGCAGAGGCCTTCTGGAATTTCCCAAGACAATTTTACATGCAAAATACATTATTTAGGATTCAATTTGGGGAAGGCAAGAGGCTGACTCATCACAAAGCCTCTCAGTTCCCAGTCAGAAAGGGAGCTCAAAGGACTCAGAGAGGCCTCACTACCTGGATGGAATAAGTAGTGTTCCAGAGGCCAGAAGTTCACTTCCAGCCAATTCACAGTGCCGAAACTCTACCAACCAACTGAAGAGATGATTGCATTCAGGCTATTGCAAGGAACATCAGTTGACTGCCTCTGCCATGCCAGCGACCAGGATCCTGGCCCACAGACCAGGAATCAAACCACTGAATTTTCGGTTTGTGGGATGACACCCAACCCACTGAGCCACACCAGTTAGGGCACAATAATTTGAATAAAGTCTTCCTTCACTGTAAGCCATCCAGCAGCATTTTTTTCTTTGACGAATGTTAGCCATTTCTAAAATGCAAACATAATAGGATTTCTTCATTCTCACTGCTTTCTGAAAGCACATGGTTTCAATAAAGCTTAGTATTGTCGGAGGGTCTAACAAAATTGATCTCCCACAATAGTTGGCATCAAATAAATTAAAGTGCTTTCAAAATTCTAAATAACTGTAACTTCTTTCTGCCCATAAGAGAAACATTATTTATCAAAGTGTATTCTTGGAAAATCTTTTCTCCATCAAACTGAAGCAGAACCTCAGGCTGTTCAGTTCTGAGGGTCTCACTGCCTGCCACCAAAAAGCATAGCCCCAATAACAGAGTTTGGTGAAAAGGAAAGGAATTGTTTATTTAAAGGTTATACAGATTTAAATTAATGGCGGTTTCTGCTGTTATGTCCCACTCCCTTTAAAACACCCCAAACCACACAGTCCCATCCCCCAAATTTGGAGGCTTCGGTCTTGTTGCTTACAACACTAACTGAAAGGGACTAAATATCAAGATGATCAAGATATGCTGTGAGAGGAAATCAGCCCCTCCTCAATCTAGAGAATTTCTTGTCTTGGTAAAAGGTTGGCTTACCAAAAATATCTTTAAGACTTTACTCCCTTGTACAGTCATGACCCCTTTATAGAATTTCAATATCATAATCTTCTCTGTTCTCCAGAACAAAAACTATGTTTCCCTTCCTTTTCAAATGTATATTTGACCTCTTTTCAAATGTATAGTTGACATTTTTTCAAATGTATATGATCAGCAATTCTTTAAATATACCCCTTTCAAGTAGGTTTTTGAAAGTCTAGCAACTGGTAAGTTCACCTTCCCTTTCCTATGAAGTGTTCTTTTGTCTCCTTTTTACTAGTGTTAGGAAGCCCTTTCTCCCTAGAGACCACAAGACAAAGCTTGAAGAGTAAACTGTGTACTTGAAAATCTTGCCACTTTGATATGTTTTTTAAAAATCTGGGATGAAGTAGTTTTCAGGCCCTGGCTGGTGAGCCCCTCTTCCTTTCTGGGATGCAGTCTTGTAAACAGCAACACCTTGATTGAAAATTCTGAGGCTGTGGTCTCCCCCACAGCTACCAGATCCCTGACAGGGTGAGGTTCTCTATGATCTGGTGACATCTAAGTCCGAGGTGATACTAAATCCATGCCCAAAAACCAATTTAAAAATTTTAAATCTGAAGTTTCTTCTGAGGATCTAAGAGTATAGTTCTCCATTGTCAAGGTTTAAAGAAGTCAGGGTTTTCATATGAAGGTTTTTGTACAACAGCCAGTTGGAACACAGCTCCAAATAATCTCCTGCCTCCACTCCATTCTTCCTCCTCTCTCTCCCTCCCTTTCTCTGTGTCTTTATGCCTTTCTCTCTCTTCTCTCTCTCTTCTCCCTCCTCTCTACCCCTCTGACATACACATACCCACTCAGAGATGCATTTTTTAAAATCATCTTAACTCTGTCAGCCCATTTCATGTCAAACTGGCCCATCCTGACTCTTCTGCACAGCCTCTGTCTTCTCCCATGGTACCATAAGGAATGTCTGTCTGCAGGTGAAAATACAGAGAATAGCACAGAGAACTTTGGATGTTTTTTTTTTTTTTCTTCCTTAATGAAAGCTTCACTTCTCCCTCTTGCTTTTTCTGACATGTCCTGCTTGAATTCTCCCTGGCTTATAAGATGCATAGAAAACGTCAGGACAGCAGTCTCCGTGGCCATGCTTTGTGCAGGGTGTCAGGTGGTGGGAAAGAAAATCTTACTGAGAAAACGTTCCCTTGTTAGTTGCACATGATAATAGCACCTGCCTATTAAACAACACTTCCTTTCTGCAACTTTCATTCCACCTATAGATCATTGGGTGCAAGTTTTTCTATTTAAGTAGCTGCCAGCATTTCATGGGCCAGCGTGATTGCAATTTATAATACTAGTATTTCATAAATCACAGCAAGATTGAAAATGCTTGTGACACATGAGGCTTGGAATTGACATCCTGTCTTTTTATGAGCATTAAAAAGGTTGCTCTCATGACATGCTCCACAGATGCATCCCTGCCTGGCATCACCAAAAAGCTCCCACCTTGCCCAGCACTGGAGAAACAGCAAGACCGAGAGGGAGGAAGAGGTATCGGGCACTACAGTGCCTCACATTGCGCTTTGTAAGAGGGGAAAATCCAAAAAGAAAGAGTGTGATCCTCAGCATGTACAAGTGCTTTAAAGTCAAAATCCTGAACTTTATAAGCCCCAGCGAATCCCTCCAACACCGCAAAATTTAAAGGAAGAGAATACTTGATCAACTCTCCTTGGAAGAACCGAGAAACTTATAATTTCCTAAATGGATTGCACAAGACCAAGCAACAGTTGGATAGGCAACCTCATGATGCACCCACTTTCTATCCTCCAAGGTCCAGCTTTTCTCAGGTTTGCCCAGGCATGAGAATTACTTGTGCTGAGGAAAAACTACCCATCTCCAGAACAATATAATCCAATCATTATATTGGAGCTAAGGCCTAAAATTTCTTCCGGTGATTCTGATATGCCTCCAATTCTGAGAATGACTGGCCCCAAAACCAAAAAGGTAGACAGGAAAATGAGTGGAACAGGCAGGGTGTTGTAAATCGGGATCAGGGTGTCCCTCCAGCCAGCAACCACACTGGGTGTGGATTTAATGAGTATTGCAGCCACTTAGCTCCGGGCAGTTGTTGTCATAGAGGAATAGGGGGCCACTGGTGTCAGACTTCCCAATTTGGTAAGAATACTACATGAAATCTCCTGGTTTTAAAATGTTGAAAAACAATTCAAAAAATACTACTACCAACATAAACAAAACATGTCTAAGAACTGCGAGTTTGCAACCTCCACCCTAGAGACACTGATTTACATGTCAGAATTTTCCGTAAGTAAAAATACTTCACCACCAACATAAGTAGGAAGGATGATTCTCTCAGGGCCCAAAGCGAGACATCTAATGAAACCCACAAGCTGCAGTTACACTGGCCAGTGAGATATAAATGTCAGCTGCAAACCCGGGAGTCGTGACTGTCAGAGGAGACTCTTATTTTCACACCTGCAGTTCCGTTTCCTCCGGTGAAGAGATGGAAGTGGCAGCTGTGCTCCAGGTGGGGAACTGGCTTTGGCACAGCCCTTGGGGGCCTCACAGTCATTGTCTGACGGGCCTGGGAAGCTGGGTGGCATTAACCCCAAACCTTCGCTTTGGCCATATCTCTCAGAACCTCTGAAACAACCCTTTATTTGCTTTTTCAGTATTCGCTGACACAAGAGTCTGGGGAGTGGGAGGGGAAAAAAGGACAGGAATCAGTAGGAACGTATTTTCTGCACAAAGCAGTGACTAACCCTAATTACTCCTCTCAGACCAGTGTTCAAGCAGACCTATTTTCTCTATGAATTAATACAGAGCGACCTACTTTTCCACATATTATGTATTATTGGTGCTGCTGTTTGATCGATTTTGAGACTGTTTTGTTACATTGGAATGGGAAAATATAATACAACATAATGCCTCTCATTGAAAATAACATAGCCACATCAGGAAATACAAATTTATCTTTTTCTTTATGAAAAGGGCATCTGTGGACTACATTTTGGTTGTGGGAATTAGCTGAAGGCTGCTTCAATGGATTAATAAAAACAAAAAGAAATAAAAATACATTAATGTTTGGACATAAAGCCTAAGATAAAATAATAGTGTGTACTTCTAAATTTTAAAACTTGTTTGCTTATAATATTCTAGATATTTACTTCATAAAAGATCACAAAGTTAGTCTTGCAAGACTATATTTCCTATTTATATTCTTCTTGTCCCATTTTTCATGTGCATTACATCATGTGATTTTATTATGCCTCATATTTTATTCATTCATTTATGAGGCCCTGGGATTTTATTTCTTGAAATCTTGGTGGAATTTTTACTAAAAAACAGATAATTAAAAATAAAAGCACACAGCTCAGATGCACAATTTTGTCTTATATGCAATTATAAATGTGTTTTCAAGACCATTTTAATGCTCAATTTTCACAAAGCATCTTTCTCCCCCACCCGCTTGCAGCATGTACTCTAAGGAAATCTTTAAAAGAGGCTATTTGCATAACTTTGGTAACTGCAGGCCTCAGAGGCTCCACCTACTCAGGAATGCCACAGAGTAATTTGCATTCTGCTGTTGGAAAAACAGCGTTTTGGGTATAAATTGGTTTCCCAGAAAACCCTGGGGTGTTGGGAGAGGGCGGTTTGGAACCAGGTGGAAGTCACTCAGATATTGGACGCTGGCTGGAAGAACCTTCTTCAGCATAGCAACCATCTTCCCGCTGAGTCGCAGAAGAATGGTGCACATTGATTATCGGTGCCATGTAGCTACTTGGGGATGCACCCACCACACATGTAAAGAAGTGGGAGTCTCCCCTGCCAGGTGCTCTGCCCTCCCCCTTGCTGCCCCATGTGACAGAAACAACAATACTCCCCCAAGCATGGAAAACCACCTGTACACCAGGGCCTCCCCAAGAGAACATCTGGAATAGAGAAATTGAGGGTCATTAACTTACAGTGGTGTGCCCTGCAATCTTCCTCCTCCTCCTTAGATCTTTCTGTACTGATAGAGAGTAAAGAGAATACAGGGATTCTAATAATAATAATAATAATAATAAATTTAAAAAGCAAAAAAGAAGAAGGAAGAGAAAAGAAGAAGTATTTGGATCCATATTAACTTCCACCCAAAACTTAGAAATTGGTCCTGGATTCAGGCCCCACTGGTCTTTTCCCAGCTCTTTCTTCCTTTCTCACTCCCTACTGAACAGATCAAACTGATTCTTCGCCCAGATTCTGACACACCTAAAAGATGCTCAGCAAATAGTAATGCATTATTCACAAAGGTAGTGTATCACTTATGCAGCATCTTGGCTCAATTATCATCTATCTAACTGCCTGTGCAGGCAAGTCTGGCTGAATATTGAACACACATGATTTAATGTAAAGCTCACAGATATCCCTGTAGAAGTGTATTTTTAATCACATTTTACAGGCACGTAAATTAACATTTATGATAAGTTTATCAGCCCTGGCTGATGTGGCTCAGTGAATTGAATGCCAGCCTGCGAACCAAAGGGTTGCAAGCCAGGTCTTCAGCCGGGTCCTACACTGGAGGCACGTGAAAGGCAACCATACATTGATGTTTCTCTCCTTCTTTTCCTCCCTCCCATCTCCTCTATCCAAAAATAATAAAATAAAACCTTAAAAAAAAAAAAAGGTTTATTTAACCAAGGTCACATAGCCAGTCAATCATAGAGCTTGGATTTAATTTCAAGTGTGTTTAACTTAAAAACCTGTTTTTCCTGCCCTGGCTGGTGTGGGTCAGTAGGTTGTACATGACCTTGCAAACCGAAAGGTTTCTGGTTCAACTTCCCATCAGGGCACATGCCTGCGTTGTGGACTAGATTGGTGCGGCATCTGGTCCCCTTCTCCCTCCCTTCCCCTCTCTCTAAAAATAAATAAATAAAATATTTTTTAAAAAGGGAAAAAATGCTTAACCTTGTTTCTTTTTTATCTCAATACTACGCAAATAAAAAGATTTCTGTGTATATTATCATTAGAGAAAATAAACTTAAAAACAAATCTTTGGACCTGGCTTTCCCACCATCACCAATCTCTCTTTAACTATCTGTCTCTCTCCCCTACATAATTAGCATCTTGGCAAGTTGAAAAGACAATTGTCTTGAAAACAACGTCAACATCACCACTTGAACTGGAAATACTAAGTATCCAACTGCTTGCTTAGTGTGCATAGTGTTTTAACTTATTTTATCAAAAATATAGTATGCGTTGCCACATATTTGTTCATATCTACTGCAGAATTACACTATCTATAAACAACTTCACAAATCCTATGTTGTGTCACTACCTGCCTTAAAATTCTGACAAGTCCCCCCAAAGTGAGAGTTCCTGGAATAAAGAACATGTTACTGGTTACAAGCTTATCAAACAGAATCTCCGATACTTAATCCACCTCTAAAAATGTTGCTCATAATAATAAAAGAAATATTTTAAAACATAAAATGGAAAAAATAGGATGGAACCAGTTCTTTAGTTGGAACCATGATGCCTATATCGGGGGCGGAGGGTGGCCAGCCCAAAATTGCCTCTGTTTTTATATAAACTATACCCTTAATCACTACCACAACCAACCATCAGCATAATTTATTAGAGAGAAAAAAAAACAAAAAACCTGCTCCCTGCTTTCAAGTGCAAGAGAATATAAAAATCCATTTGCAAGGCTAGTGGGAGTTAGCCCTTAGAACCTTGTCACAACCCTAAGAGCCTTGTCACCTTTAGAATTCCATCACCACCACCATCAGCTGATGGGACCAGAGTTAGAAGGGTTTTCAGTGTGCAGAAAAGATACCCTTCCCTCTCGTAGGAAGACATGTCACTGCTCTTCCAGTGACCTGAAATGGAGAAAAACAGAGAGTGTAATAAGCAGTATCTGTAGATAACAAGCACTGGACCAGATGGTCCGTCTTCATGTCTGAAGGAAAGCTAGTTCTAAGAAGAAGAGATGTAGGAATACCCCTAAAACCAAGGTAATCATACAAGATGCATTCTTACCAGAAGGAACAACAAACACATGTTATGCAGCAAGAGTTAAGGGTAAAAGAAAATAAAAAGAAACACTAGCCCTGGCTGGTAGCTCAGTAGATAGATGCAGACCTACAAACCCAAAGGTCGCTGGTTCAATTCCCAGCCGGGGCACATAACCAGGTTGCAAGCCAGGTCTCCAGCCAGGTCCTTAGCTGGAGGTAGGTGACAGGCAACCCATATATTAATTTTTCTCTTCCTTTCTTCTTCCCTCCCTGCCTTTTTCTCTGAAAATATCAAGTAAAATATTTTTTAAATAAGTAAATAAAATAGAAAAAGAAATACTCATTTTTGTTTACATATCTGGCTCCTCTAGTAGACTGTCCGCGGCCTTAGATGAGAACCGTGTTTTCAGCTTCACGTCCCCAATAGAGTAGCTGATCATTAACAAACCTTAAATAAGTGAAGAAATGAATGCTTGCTTCATTCTATCTTAGATATCCACTCCCTTTTCCATGCTTCTTGTTTCTGTTTACTGGCCTATGTCTCCTTACAAAGTGAGTCACCTTTAAGAGTGGGACAAGGAACCATGGAGACAGCCGTCTGAAGTGCTACTTGTCACTCATCTTTGTCACCAATTCCCAGAGAAACTAAAGGAATATAATTATCAATGTCCAAAAAAACCCACTGTGATATTTCAAGCAGCATACATTCACTAATATTAGTAGCACATATATTTAATTATCAAGTATGTTGCTATATTTGATACACTGTAAAGAGAATTTATATAGAATAAGGGTACTTCTTCCCTTATTAAAACAGGCATAAATAGCTTATGAATGATGGTTCACCAAAACAATTTGCATAACAAATACACTTCACAAGAAACTGTATAACAAGTACCTAGTGTTATAAACTTATGAATATTTAGGGTCATTAAGTAGAAAATAGAATATAAACAAAAGGAGACATAAAAATACTTTTGCTAAAGCTTATCTGGAAACAGAAGATTTAGACTTGTACTTGAGTATTTCTGCTTTTTAACTCTTCAGCATATTGTTTTTAAATATATATTAAAATATAAATATAAATAATATAAATATAATCTGCCTGAAGTTTGAAAGCAGTTTGTAAAATAAACTGATAGCCAACAGAGCATACTTAAACAGATTATTTAGTATTCTGGTCCTAATGGGTAAGGGCCTCAAGTGGAATACTCTGATCTTATGCATTAATTTCATCCCTGCCATGAGATCTGGTAATGCTTAGCTCACATATTCTTGCAAATTATTGGAAATACCACACTCCCATGAGACAAAGTGACAGCTATGAAATTAAGTAGTAGAAGCCAGACTCCAACAGCTACATTAAACAAACAGACCCCCAGCAAATGTCTCTGCCCCCTCTCATGCAAATGGAATGCAATCTTGTCTAAACAGTAACTTACAGCCAAGTCTTTGGCTTTGTTTCACTGCCTTTTCAGGACCTCTTACCTCTCTTCCAAGAAGGTAGGGGATGCAGGACACACAGGCAGGCACAGTCCTTCTCAAGCTACACACTAGTGCAATAACCCAAAAGTCATTCCTCAGATTCATGTACATCTTATATGATTACAAATAGCGACCTATGGATTTTCTGTAAAATGGGAAAGTAGGTAAACATTGTGCTTGCCTCTCCCAACAACCACATCAAAATTATAGCTAAATTAGAAAACAACCAACCCTCAGAGCCACCTGAAGCCTAGCTGAACAGAACTCTCGGAAGCAAAGATTATAAAGAAGGAGTCACGTTGAGACTGTTAGGTGGGACCAAGAAGAAAGGCAGGCTGGTCCCACACTCTTGTGTGGAGGATAAGAATTGGAAAGAATGTCTCAGGCTGCAGAGGTTTCTCCAGAGAAGTGAGGGGTCCCAGCCCCACTCAGAGCTCTGCAGCCCAGACCACCAGGGTCAGGAGGAGGATTTCCCACAAGATCTGGCTGTGAAAATCAGCAGGAATTTCATCTGGTTGGGACAAAGAGCTACTGGAGTCCCAGGTATCCGCATAAAGGGCCCACACACAGATTTACTTCCTGATGGATGTACTCACTCTGGGTCCCAGCACCAGGCTTGCAGTAACTCAAAAAGCACTTGGGGAAGAACCAAACTGATTTCAGGATGAGGGCTGGAAGGGAGCTCTCTCGACTGTTTTGTTCCTTTGTTGAGCCATACCCCAATACAGTCTGCAAATGAAGGCAGGTGCAAAATCTGAGTTTCCATCAAACTCACCCCACCCTGTTATTCCCAGAGAACCCATCCCACCAAACTTACCCACAGGTTTGAACCTCTTTTCATGACTGTTACAAGCAGCTGGCTCCAGCCTATACTGTGGACTCACCTAAGACCTCTGGAACATCCACACACTCCAAACAAAACAGGTAGTGGCTGGCCTCAGGGTGCCCTACCTCTTGCTAAGCAACCCCAAACCTAAGACTAGTGGAAGCTGGCCTTTGTTCATAGCAACCTCTCCCAAGGTACCTCCACACCTAGCACAGCTGCAGAGCACTTTGTACTTCCTACCCAGTGGCCACAGGCTGGGCCCAGGCAGGGATTGACCTGGACCTGCACAAGAGCCCCTCCCAAGAGATGCCAGAAACAATATACCAATGACTGGCTTCAGATCACACCAGAGTGCTATCCAGTTTGCTCTACAAATGACAAGCTAAAAGGGTGGACTCAGCAGGCACCAGAGGCCTGCTACAGTGAATCTCACCTCTGGGATCTGCCCACACACAACAGCTTGTCCCCTGTAGTCACAGCCATTCCTCACAGCCGGTTAACCTGAGAGTCAATTCCAAACACTGATGTGCCAACAGCAATCAAGGATCAAGTACAACAGCAAGGAACACACATCACACACAAAAAACAACCCTAGAGGACCCAGCTAAGGTTACCAGGGAGAATTTTGCCACTGGGCCCCACAGGACATCTACTAAACAAGGCCATCCCACCAAGACTGAGAGACATAGCAACTCTACCTAGTACACAGAAATAAACACAGAGAGGCAGCCAAAATCAGAAGACAAAGAAACATGCCCCAAATAAAAGAACACGACAAAACTCCTGAAAAAAGAGCTAAACAAAATGGAAGTAAGCAATCTATCAGATGCTAAGTTCAAAACACTGATTATAAGAATCCTCAAGAAATTCAATGAGAACTTCAACAAAGAAATAGTAAGATAAAAAAAGAACACAGAAACCATAAAAAAAAAAACAAAACAGCCAAAAATGAAGAATGCATTAGGTGGAATCAACAGATGATTAGATAAAACATAGTATCAAATTAGTGATTTGGAAGACAAGAGAGCAGAAAACACCCAATCAGAGTAGTAAAAATAAAAAGTAATTTAAAAAGTGAAAATAGTTTAAGGGACCTCAGAGATAGTAAGCATAACAACATTTGCATTATAGGGGTATAGAAAGAAAAGAGTGAGAGTAAAGGATTGAAAACCTATTTGAAGAAATAATGATGGAAGACTTCCCTAACCTGGTAAGGAAAATAGACATACAAGTTCAAAAAGCAAAAAGAGTCCCAAACAAGATGAATAATTCCCCACCACACACATAATTTAAATACCAAAGGTTAAAGGCAAAGGTAGAATCTTAAAAGCAGCAAGGGAAAGATAGTTACTTACAAGGGAACTTCCATAGACTGTCAGCCGACTTCTCAATGGAAAGTTCATAGGCCAGAAGGGATTGGCACAAAATATTCAAAGCAATAAAAAGCAAAGACCTATGACCAAAATTATTCTATATGACTAGTGAGGCTGTCATTTAGAATCAAAGGAGGATAAACAGCTTCCCAGCCAAGAAAAAGCTAAAGGAGTTCATCATCACTTAACCAGTATCACAAGAAATGCTAAAGGGACTTCTATAAGAAGAAGAAGGTTAAAAATATGAATAATAAAATGGCAATAACTACATGCCTATCAATAACTATTTTAAATGGATTAAATGCTCCAATCAAAAGACATAGGGTGGCTAAATGGATAGATCACAAGATTCAAGTGTCTATCAATAGGTGATTAGACAAAGAAGATATGGTGTATTTATACATGGAATATTACTCAGACAAAAAATGATAAAATCTTACTATTTATAGTGATAACACCAATGAACCAAGAAGGTATTATTTTAAGTGAAATACGTCAGACAGAGGAAGACAGATACTATAAGATCTCACTTAAATGTGGAATCTTTTACAGAATAAACAAACAAAACAGAAACAGACTCAGATACACAAAACAAACCAATAGTTGCCAGGAGGGCTAGATGGAAAAGATAAAGGGATGAAGAAGTACAAACTGGCAGTTTTGAAATAGTCACAGGAATGTGAAATACAGCATAGGGAATATAGTTAACAATATTATAATAATTATGAATGGTATCACAGGTTGCTAGGCTTATCTGGAGGAACAATTCATAAGTTACATAAATGTGCAACCACTCCATTATACACCTGAAACTAATATAATATTGAATGTCAACTGCAATTAAAAAATAAAATAGTGAAATATATATATACATATATATATATACACACATATATATATGTGTGTGTGTGTGTGTGTGTGTGTGTGTGTATAACCATAGCTGGATATATATATATATATATATATATATATATATATATATATGGTTTTGAATCACAACTTAGAATCCAAAAGGGTTTCTTTAAGAAAATTTGGGAAGATACAGCTGAGACAGTAGAGTAGGCAGAGTAGGCTTGCCTCTTTGCACAACCACATCAAAATTACAACTAAAATATAGAACAACCATCAGCCAGAACTGTCAGAAATCAAGTTGAATGAAATTCTGACATCTACAGAACTATAAAAATCACATCCACTGACATGGGTAGTAGCAGTGCAAACACGGAACCAGCAGGTCTCTCACCCATATGTGGTAGATAAAACTTCAGGAGGGATATCTCAGGAGTGAAAAGTTCTACCCTGACTCCAGAGTTCCAGTGCCAAGAAGATAAGTCCCCACAAATTCTGAATGCAAAAACTAGGGGTGATTGAGTTGGTGGAAGAAACCCCAAGCGGTTCAACTTAAAGAACCTACACATGGACTCTCCTGCCTAGACTCACTCCCTCTCAGTTCCAGGACCAGGGTAGCAGCTTGAAAGGCAACAGTGGCATACAGGGAAGAACTGAAGTGTCTGGCCTGAGCAGAGGCCATCATCTATCTCTTTTCTAAGTCCTTCTGCCACAGAGCCTGCAAACTGGTGCCATATCTGAGACCATTGACCTGGCTAACACTGTTTGACCCACCTTGGAGACCCCTAGAGACTCTGCCCCATTCAACTTATGGGCTCACACAAGCTGCTTTTCCATATGAATAGCTGGTCTTGGCTCCTGCTGCACAACTTTCTAAGTCCTCTCACTGAGGCAGCAGTTAAGCAACTGCTGCCTCAGTGAGCTCCAGGCCTGGCACTAGCAGCAGCCAGACTGGATTCACAGCTTGGCTTCTCCTGGGAATCTCCAAGCCCAGCACAAGTAGCAGCCATCTCAGATTGCTTTATAGCTCAAGCAGGGTGGCCCTGGGCAAAACACAGGTGGAGGCTGACCTTAGCCTGCACCACACAGGAAATCCCAGGGCCTGCACATCCAGTGGACAGCTACAGACCTCATCAGAGCACCACCACCCTGCTTCTGCACAGCTGATCCTCCACAGAAGGCGTAAGTTGGTGATCAATAGTCGCAACCAGTTCTTGCAGCTGACTGGCCTGGTAAATCCCTCCTATTGATCTGCCAACAGCAACCAAGGCTCAACTACAAGAGAAGAGTGTATTCAGCCCACACAAAGGGGTAACTTCAAGGAGCCAACTTGGGTGATAGGGCAGGCTGTGCCACTGGATCCTACAGGATACCTACTATCTTAGGCCATACTACCAAGACACAGAGTTAAAGCATTTCTACCCATGACAAAGAAACAAACCCAGGGAGGCTACCAAATTGAGGAGACAAAGAAATATGGCCCAGATGAAAGAACAGAACAAAACCCAAGAAGAAAATTAACAAAATGGAGTTATCCAACCTATTAGATGCAAAATTCAAAACATTGGTGATCAGGATGCTCAAAGGAATGATTGTGTACAAATATAAAATAAATAAGGAAGAGATGGTTATACAAAGTGAAGTAAAGAAAAATATACAGGGAACCAACAGTGATAGAAAAAAGCCAGATTCAAATTAACAATTTGGAATAAAAGGAAGAAATAATATTTACCTGAAACAGAAAGAAGAAACCATTTTTTTTTTTTTAATGAGAGAATTAGGAACCTCTGGGATAACTTTAAATGTACCAAACATCTGAATCGTAGGGTTAGCCACAAGAAGAAGAAGAAGAGCAAGAAATTGAAACTTATTTGAAAAAAATAACGAAAGAAAACTTCCTTAATTTGGCAAAGGAAATAGACATAGAAGTCCAGGAAGAACAGAGAGCCCCAAACAAGTTGGACCCAAAGAGGACCACACCAAGACACATCGTAATGAAAATGCCAAAGGTTAAAGATAAAGAGAGAATCTTAAAAGCAGCAAGAGAAAAGTAGAGTTACCGACAAATGAGTTCCCATAAGACTATCAGCTGATTTCTCAAAAGAAACTCTTCAGGCGAGAAGGGACTATTAAGAAGTATTCAGAGTGATAAAAAGCAAGGACCTACAACCAAGATTACTCTACCCAGCAAAGCTATCATTTGGAATGGAAGGGCAGATCAAGTGTTTCCCAGGCCAGATCAAGTTGAAGGAGTTCATCATCACCAAGACATTATCATATGAAATTTTAAGTGGACTTATTTAAGAAAAAGATAAAGACCAAAACTGTGAACAGTAAAATGACAACAAGCTCACAACAATCAACAACTGAATCTAAAAGGCAAAATAAGCTAACAACAAGAACAGGAACAGAATCATATATATGGGGATCATTTGGAGGGTTATCAGCTGGGAGGGGGAAGGGAGAAAGAGAAGGAAATGATACAGGAATCAAGAAGCATATGGTAGGAATAAAATAGACAGGGGGATATTTATTAAGAATAGTATAGGAAAGGGGAAAGCCAAAGAATTTATATGCAGGCCCCATGGACATGAACTAAGGGGTGGGGAGGTGTTGCTAGAGGGAAAGAGGATACTGGGCAGAGAAGCGCAAAGGGAAAAAACCTGGAACAGCTATAACAGCATAATCAATAAAATATACTTTAAAAAAAGAAAATCTGTGTTGTTGCTAAATCATTAATAATTTATTCTCATAAGTAAAATTTTTCAGTTAAATTTTTTTAATTGTGATTTTAGCTTTGACTACTAATCTCACAAAAAAAAAAACAAAAAAAAAAAAAAACAGAAATAGATAAATCCTTTCTAAACAGGAATACCTAGGCCAGTGTCTCCATTTTGCTTAGTCGCTTTTTTCATCACTGAAAAACTAGGGGAGCCCTCCTGAATTTACTCCCTGCATGGGCTTTGTTGGCCTGGTTGCAGCTCCTTACCAGCTCTTGTCCTTCCTTCTCTCCACCCTGCATACATCATTTGTTACAGTTGGAGCCTTCGTGCAGCCTCCTTGACTGACTGCTGTGCAATTCTGCTCTTCTGGTTCCCATCAGGTCACACTTTGTTTTTGATCTCAGTATTTACTTTCCTCATGGTGCCCACATTCACCCAAAAGCTGAGCATCACTACTCTCAATGCACCCAGGCAAATGGGAGCTCCAGAATTTTATATAAGAAGGGCCTAAAGGTGGTGGTCTGCTTTGAACTCAAAGTTGCTATTGCAGCAGATATCAGCCATCCAAGAAGGAAAGCTGGTGGACATTTTGGAGGTTACCTTAAAATACCACACCCTCTCTTCTGAAAGCTTCAAAGAATCTCATCCACAAAGCAAGTGCACACTAGCCACCTGCCCCTTTGCATTCTGTAACCATCAGTCATATCTTTCCTATCTTCCTACTGCTAGTGATGGGAAAGTCTTTTTATCAACTTCAGGGAACCTGGAACTCAGGGTAAAGTAATCCCCACTATAGCCAAGGGAACGAATTAAGCTTAAGCATAATCATTACTCAGCACACATTCAGAATATCTTTTACTTTGCTTGTATGCACTCTACGTACTCAAACTTTCAGAAGTACCTCTATTGAGTTACCTATAGAAGGGAAATAACAAAGATAGCTGCTGAACTGAGCTTTCAATGAGGATCAAATGAAATAACACATGAAAAATACCAAGAACAGGTTTTAGTAGAGAGTTAACACTCAAAAACTACTTTCTGCTACATTAAAGTTGAATCTAGTCATTTCCTTTCTCCCACATTTGTAAAACATATTGCCCTAATAAGAGTTTTATCGAAATCAAATGAACAAGCATATTAGAATTCTTTCTTGGAGGAGTGAGCAGCATTGTGGTAAAAATTTTAACTGTTCCTCTGTCATCTGCTGTTTTGAGAGCAATAACTTATTTTTACCATGTGAAACAGTAGTAATTATGGTGTAAAATGCATTCCTCATGAGATCATCATCATAACCCAAAGCTTCTAAGTTTCCTGGAAAAAATATTACATCTCAAATATCAGTTAGCCATGCTGTAAACATAGCAGTAGGAAAGAAGATATTAAGACAGTAATGGAAAAAAATACCTCAACAACAATGTTTACTTTGAAATGGCTTTAGACCAAAATAAAGGGCATAATTTCCTCATTTTACCTGCTTTCTAGCGGTAAGTAAAGCAAGAGTGACATTGATTTTCACATTTTTCTTTTTATGATGGCTATCCACTGCCATATTTTTTAAAGAAACACCTTTTATACTGCTAGTGCTTTTATTACATCCAGAGAGTTCAAATTTTTTAACTATATGAAAGCAGCTGCCTGGGATCAAGTAGATGGGCATTAAAGCTGACATTTGCAAACATCATTGTTTCACTCCCAGTTCACAGGCATTTTGACAAGAAGAAAATACAAACCTTCACTCATTCAAGGGCCAACATTCTGAAATGAAGTGATTTACATGGTAATAGGCAAAGGTTAAATTCACATATTTCATAGCCCTTTTATCAACTTTAGTCAAATCTCTGGTTTATGGAAATCCTTGGTCTTTTAATATTTCCTATGACTACACATGAAATAAGCATTAATGATAATCTTTGAGGTCATGTGATTGGGTTTCTGTGAGACCACTTATCTAATACACACACACACACACGCACACACACACACAGTAGGAATCATTTTAAGTGTAAAAATTTAGAAAAATGAGCTACCATGCAAATGATGCCTCAAACATTCTTTAATATAAATAACTATATCTACTTAATATAAATGGTTGTGTTTATTTAATATAAATTATATCTCCTCCCATTGACAACTGAGATATGGTTGGAAAAAAAGAACACTCAAATCCTTAATATCTGTACACACCTTGGGGAAAGATGGAATTTGTGAAAATAAAAAGCAAAAGCACATCTCTAAGAAAAGCATAAAGGTGATTTTGGGAATAAGTTAAAAAAAAGATAGATTAGATTTAAGCTAATTTTCTATTACTTTGTTAGGTTATAATATTTACATTCTCTAAGGAAAACTGTTTATTGCTCAAGTGTACAGTTCGGGTTTCATAGATATGAAAATGTCACTGTTAGTTCCAAGTTTCAACCTTAGGATGTGACATCAGAGTAATGGTGACATGAAAGACCCCCTTGGTCTCTCCCCTTGAAGTTTTAATACAATAATTTGAACAGCTATAATTTAATGAAGGATTCCTGCCCTGTGTACAGACACATCTGAGAGATCTGTGCATTGAAGTAAATATGTAAAAGTGTGTGAGGGGGTGACTGAGGGAGGTGGGAGGGAAGAGGAGCTGAGATGAGCCATGGATGCAGCCCTGCCACTTGGAGATTACTGCAGAACTCAGCACGGAGAGAAGAGGAATCCAGTTGTAGCTGGCACACCCTTCACCTGGGAGGATCAAAGAGATTCAGCGATCATCCATTCCCGTAAGAGTGGGCAGTATAAACTGTGACTTAGTCCAGAGACCTGGGCAGAGACCAAGCATGGACTTGCTGCCATGGTTGTCTGGCAATCGGCATTTCAGATGAAAGTAAAGCCTTGGAGCCTGGCCCCCTCCCCTCACTCTCCCAACCCTCTCCTCCCTTCACCCTCTTGCCAGTTACTGGGCACATTACCTGCAAACCCAAGAATTGGTACCATAGAACTTTTTCCATGGGCAAAGGATGTGCTCTGTAACTAATCCCAGGGTAGTGGAGACACAGAGGTCACCATTGCTAAAAGGGCAAAGAAACAAAGGAGACCAGGTTCTTCCTGCTTATCTTGCCTGTACATATTGAGGCTGCACTGCTGTGGGGGCACATCACTGGGATTTCATGGATTTGGAGCCCTCTCAGCCACCAAGTACCCCTGCAGGGTTGTTCTTCTGGGGTTGGGGAAACTAGGTCACAGGGGAAGTGCTCACCTTCCGAAGGAACACCAGACAACTGCTACCACCCTGTGGAGACCTAAAAAGCCAGATAAGTGCAAGAGAGCTAAAATAAACTGTTTTAGTTCCACCTACTAGAAAACAATATAAAGACTTCTTTTATCAATTCACTAGAGAAGTGCTACTCACACATAGATGCCTAAATAGAGAAGGAATTCATCAAATATCATGAACAACAAAGGCAATGAGGCAGCTCAGAAAGAAAATGAAAAGTCTTCAGAAAATAAACTCAAAGATGGAAATATGTGACTTAAATGACAAAGAGTTCAAGACTGCAGTTTTGAGAAGATTTCAGCAAGATGCAAGACAATGCAGATAGGCAGTTTAATGATCTCAGAAACAAAATCAGCAAATAAAATGAGTACTTAAACAAAGAGATTGAAACTTTAAAAAAGAACCAAATAGAAATTCTGGATTTAAAGAACTCAAGAGCTCAAGAATGAACTAGTGAACACAGGAAATAGCTGATTAGATGGACAAAAGAATTAGTAATAGTTGAGATAGAAATCTAGAAATGATGCATAGGGAAAACAAGAAAAGCATGAGAATAAAAAATGAAAGAACTCTACAAGACTACCTGATTCCATTAGAAAAAGCAATGTAAGTATAATAAGCATACTAGAAGAAGAAAAAACGGAGCAGGGAATGAAGAGCCTATTCAAACAAATAGTGGAAGGGAGCATCCTAAACATATGGAAAGAGCTAGATTCCTGAATTTGCAGAGAAGAATGGAGATCAGATCAGATGCATTCAAAAGAGAAAGGACTCTTGTATATATGAGGTCTATTCTAAAAGTATTAAGCATGCAAACTCTTTTAATTATATTGACAGTGGCTCAATGCTGAGACATCTAACTTGAAAAAAAGAGGAAAAACATATGGAATACCACCAAAAAAAAAAAAAAAAAAACAGCAGACAGAAACACAAAGGAAAGAACCAATGAGGTACAGAGCTACTAGGAAACAAAAGATAAAATGGCTACAGGAAGTCTTCACATAGCAATAATTGCTTCAAACGTAAATGGACTTAATTCACTAAAAAAAGGCACAAAAATAAAAGAGTGGACCAAAAAGAAAAAAAGAAGAACCCCAACCAGATGCTACCTTCAGGAGACTCATTTAAGCTACAAAAATAAAGATAGACTCAAAGCAAAAGGGTGGAAGGTGATTCTCCAATCAAAAAGCGTTCGCAGAAAAGCAGGTAAAGACATAATTATATCTTACAAAATAGATTTCAAGATAACAAAGGTAACAAGAGATAATGATAGATATTTTATAATGATAAAGGAGACATTACATCAAGAAGATTTAATACTTCTCAATACACAAGATATAGGCACCAAATCAGGGAGCCCGTAAATATAATATAAAGCAACTACTAACAGAACAAAAGAGAGAAACTAGCAAAAACACAATCATAGCAGAGCACCTAAATCCTCCATTGACAACTCTAGAATGGCCATACAAACAGAAAATCAATACAGAAATATCAACCTTAAATGACATTTTGACCAAATCAATATAATTGACATTTGTAGTCTTTCATCACAGAACATTAGACTGTACATTCTTCTCCAATGCATAAAGAACATTCTTAAGGATAGATCATACGCTGGGTCACAAAACTAGCCTAAACAAATTCAAGAAGGTTGATAGTACATCAAGCATGTTCTCTTACCACAATGCTATGAAATTAGAAGTCAACTGCAAAAAGAAAGTTAAACAACACACTACTAAAAAATGATTGGGTCGAAGAAGAAATAAAAGTTGAGATCAAAAGATTATATAGAGACAAATGAGGATGACAATTTAATATAGCAAAACTTCTGGGATGCAGCAAAAGCAGTAATAAGAGGGAAGTTTATATCATTATAGGCCTATCTCAAGAAACAAGAAAAATCTCAAGTAAATGACTTAACATTACATTGTAAAGAAATGACTTCAATTATACTACACATCACCAACGATCAAAACAGCATGCTACTAGTAGAAAAACACACAGACCAATGGAACAGAATTGAAAGCCCAGAAATAAAAAAACATAAGTATGGGGTTTTTGTAATAAAATTAAATAAATAAATAAAATAATTTTTTAATAAAAAAGCCAAAAACATACAATGTGTAAAAGACCACATCTTTAATAAATGATGTTGTAAAAATTGAAAAGCTACATGCAAAATAAACTAGACTACAGTTTTTCATGTACAAAAATTAATTCAAAATGAATCAAAGATCTAAATATAAGGTCTGGACAACAAGTACATAGACAAAAACATAGGTACTAAACTGTTGGACCTTGGTCTTGGAGAAGATTTTATAAGTTTGACCCCAAATGCAAGGAAAGTAAAGACAAAAATAAATGAATGGTATTGCATCAGATTAAAAAGTTTCTACAAAGCAAAAGAAACCAACAATAAAACAATAAGACAAGCAACCAAATGGGAGAAGATAGTTGCAAACAACTCCTACAGGGGTTAATATCCAAAAATATATAAAGAACTCACACAACTTAACACCAAGCAAACGAACAATCCAATTAAAAAATGGTCAGACAAAAGGGGATAGATGTAATACAACAACAATAAAATTAAATTCTTTTAAAAAATGGTCAGAGGATCTGTACAGACACTTCTACCAAGAAGACATACAAATGGGCAACAGATACATGAAAAGATTCTCAACCTAAATAGTGATTTAACAATTAGGGAAATGAAAATCAACACCACAATGAGAAACCATCTCACCCATGTTTGAATGGTGATAATCAACAAGAGAGGTAATATAATAATTGTTAGAGAGGTTGTGGAGAAAAAGGAACCCTCATTCACTACTGGTGGGAATGTAAACTGATACAGCCCCTGGGGAAAACAATATAGAGGTTCCTCAAAAACTTAAGAATAGAATTTTGATATAACCCAGTATTCCCTCTCATGGGTATATACCCGAAAATTCTGATAACATGTATTCACAAAGATATATACAAGTACACCCCTATGTTCATTGCAGCATTGTTCACAGTGGCCAAGACATAGAAACAATTGACGTGTCCATCAATAGATGACCGGCTGAAAAAGATGTGGCACATACATACAGTGGAATACTACTCCATCAGAGGAAAAGATGAAATATAGCCATTTGTGATGACATGATGAACCTTGACAAAGTTATGCTAAACGAAATGAGTCAGAAAAAGCTAAGAACAGATGATTTCACTTCTTTGTGGAATACATCACTGAAACTCATGGACAACAGATGAGAATAATGTTGTTACTGAGGGAAGGGAGGGGGTGTAATAAAGTGTGAAGGGGCCAAATACATGGTGACATGAGATGATTTGACTTTGGGCGGGTGGTGGGCACACAATGCAATATACAGATCATGCATCATGGCCCTGTGCACTTGAAACATATATAATCATATTAACCAATCTCACCCCAATACACCTAATTAATTATAAACAAAATAGTAACATTTGTTAGTGAAAAAAATTGTTTCGACATCTGTTGTGATCAACAGTATTGCAACATCTTGCCATATCTCCAAAACAAGGAGATGTTGCTAATTTACCCAAGCAAAATAGATTTGAGTTTCATTTTTAGACAGGATAGTTTTAGAAAAGTGCCTCAAATGAAATTTGTTGCTTTAACTAAGACATTCTTGAGGTATCAGTTCTGAGATAGATGGCATCCGAGAACAGTTCAATGATATACATATGCAAAGGCCTCACTTACAACTGCTGGAGACTAGTCTGTGCCTCCAGAAACTTCTTTCTTTGCTTTTCTCAAGCACCAGCCTAAGCAATTTAAGGGAGCCACAACACAACAGTTTTTCTCCTATTTCTATTTTTGATAGATCAAGAGCTATAACAAGGCAAGTTCTCACCCCATGGTGTTTCAGTTGGAATACATTTACAAAATTAACTTGGAAAAAAATTGGAGCTGATTAGTTACATTAGGTATTCTGTCAACAGATCCAACTTATTCTAATCAGTCATAATTAACACTGATGTTCGATGAGAGGTACAAGTATGAGGAGCAAGTTGACGTACTGAGCTGCCCCTCTAGGGATCTGGGGAAAATCTGCTCATGATTTTGACTTGGAAAAGAAGTAAATTGGCTTGCTGTGGCCAAATTGGCAAAAGAAATGTATACCCAATCTCTGATAGAAGTAAGAATGCTTTGATTTGTGCACATTTAGCAAATTTGGCAAGTAGGTTTTTAGTTTTCCCCGGGAATAGGATATGAATCCTGGATTCTTGGCACCTGAGCAAAGTCAAATGCCAACCTAACCCATTCTTTCCATCATGGTTCTTCAACTCAAGGATGTTAGAGAGCATCTCCCAGGAAGGGCAGGAATAATTAAATTAGCATGCCTATAAGGCCAAGAAAAACCTCCCCTGGGTGGTGGAAATGAGACAGATTTGGTCATTGGATTACACCAGGCACATCTTAATAACCGTGGATTGGCAAGGAGAAAGCATCTAGAATGCTTTGTTCCCCACTAGCAAGAAGACCATCTAAACCGGACTCCCTGTAGGGAGTTGCCCTCCAAGAATAAATGCTGCTTTTTGCTTAACCCAAATATGCCACAACTTTACAAAACATTTCTTTTAACCTCTGAATTCCTTGTAGTTTTGCCAGACATCAAGGAGAGAAACATGATTCAGTCTCCTAACTAGCATTTGTAGATTCATTGGGCCTGAAGCATTTCCTTCCACCCCTGTCTGCCTCCCCCAGAACAGTTTTTCTCTCAGTGGATTTTCTCTTTCCTTTGAAATGACTTCTTTCTCAACAGCCTGCAAGAGTCTTCATTCTAAACTCACCTTCCTCGCTCTACCTCTTCATTACCCACTTATTCCTTAACCCTTGGCATCTGATTTCCACCCTCTTTGCTCTGCTAGAATTTATCTTCCCTCAACTCCCCCTCCCAATCTAATGACCCTTTTTTCATTCTTGAAGCCTTCTCTGAAACATTTGACTAAGCTTAGCACCCAAGTTTTGGTCTCCTCCCCTTAACATTCCCAACACTAATTCTCTCAACTTCCTGATCATCTTCCTCTTCCACTTGAAGACAAATTTATCCTGTGTCCTCTCTCTGTTTTCTCCTTTGACAATCTCTTTTATTTCTAAGAATGACAACTAAAATCAAAAGCCTGTTTGCATATTCCCAGGGTTCATGGTAGAGTGCAAGCAGAAAAGCCAGAAATATTGATGTTTCTTGATTGTAACTAATATTAAGAGATATTATTATATTAAAACAAATATAAACATCAAGTTGTAGACAAGATATTTTCATTTACTTACCTCAATATTTGTAAAGCTCAGTTGTAAAGCTAACTTGAGAAATAAATATATAGTGAAGAATAAAATGGAAAACTAAAGTGAATTTTTACATGAGGTATAAATTTTCCAAACACCAATTGCTTTGTTTGCCCTAACTGTCCCATCTCCAAACAATTCTAGGTCAGGCCCTGTCATACTCCTGTTTCACATTTTCAGTATCTTCATGGACAATTTCACATGGTTCTCCTGCAAGACCCTCACATTCCGTATTAAAAATTGAATTCCCATCTCCTCCCAAGCCTGTTTCCATTCCTAGGGATCCTATTTCTCTCAGCAGCACCACATCTGGTAGTGACCCAATGGGAAAACCTCATAGGATTGGAATTCTTCCCTCTTTGCTTACTGTGCCCAAGAAGTTGCCAACCCTGCAAATTCATGAGAGCCTGTCTTCCGTTTTGCTTGTCTCCATTCCTACTTTCATTATCCGTCTAGCTCCTGCTTCTCTTTGCCTCAAGCATTACAACAGCATCTAAATGATTTTCCTCCCTTTTGCTTTCAGTATCTAAATGATTTTCCTCCTTTTTGCTCTCGGTATATATAATACATGCCTCTTCCATATGGATAATTTCCATGCTCAAAATCTTGCTATGATTCCCAATATCCGTTGAATAAAGATGAGCTCCTTAGGCCGGCAGACAAAGCCTTCCCCATATTTTATCTTGCTTTTCCTTGCTTTTACCCTCCAAAGTTACTAGATTCTCACTAAAACATTTCATTCAAATCTTAGGTCAATATTAGCATTTTTTCCCAATAGATCGGAAAAAAACAAAGTGAGGTTTTAAGCCCTGGACTACATGAACATTTCATTAAGCAAAGTTGAGTTCTTAAATCCATCATGCCCCTTTTTATCCAAGAGGGGTGGACTTGTTAAAGCAGTCACATACGTTAAGCAGGGCATATTGTCTGCTGCAGAAGCAGAGTTTTATTTTGCTATAACTTTTACCCTCTTTTCATGTAAAGCCTGTTGCCAAGTCCCAGGGGCCTATTGGATTTCCAAGCATGTGTATTTCTTTGTTTCTCTGTGATCTCAGCAGGGATAAATGAACCTAAGATATTAAAATGTAATTTGTTCAGATCTTTGCCTTTAGGGTGAGCGCTAAGATGCTGCCGTCAGCCAGAAAATTTGTGATCTAATTTAGGAGCAGTGAGCCGTGCTGTCTTTCCTCAGACACTTCAGAAACCTGCACTGGGTCCTCATTTTCCTACGGTTTTCTAACTGGTTTTCTTTCAAGCTCTAAACAATGTTGTTGTTGTTGTTTTCTCTTGCTTCACTTTTTTCTCTCTAGTATCCCAAGAGAGATTCACTTAGTAAAGGTAGGTGTCTTTGTCACTTTGTTGAAATGCCATATTGTACAAGTGGTTTACCTTTTAATTTCTCAAATTCTACTGTATCGAGGACTCTTCCTCCCTGGCTCACTCTCTACCTAAACATTTTGGAGGAAATCTGTCCCTGGCACTGGCCGAGTCCTGGGACCTGCCCTGAATTGGCTTCCACAAAGATTTTGAAACTGACAATCCTCATATGCTCTGACAGAGATTTCTTGGCAACATATCATTAGGTTCAAACCAGCAGTACTATCACTATATATCAAAATCAAAGGAAGATTTCTAGTTTTTCTATACACAATTTTACCAGTTATAGTTCCCATTTTATCCCAGCTACAGACAGGTTGCTATTACTAGTTCATTGGTTTCTTCCATTTTTTCTTCAGTGTCTCAGCAAAAGAAAAACAAATGCAAGGCTATAAAAAGTATATTGGGTACAGAGCAGGCTTTTTTTTTTTTTTTTTTTTTTTTTTTAACTATAAGGTTTAGTTAAGATAGATGTAGAAGACATTGGAGATAATTTTGTTAGAAGAATTCAGCATAATGAACAGTTGGATTAAAGCCAGTTTAATATTAAGAACCAGGAGCTATAGACCAATGAATTACTGAACTTCACAGAAAGGATCTGAGAAAAAAGACTAAAAGTAATAAGACTGAAAACTTACTACTCTCCTGCCATCCTCCCAAGGAAAAAAGGAAAAGAATAGGTTTGAACTTTATAAATGAAATTTAGACCAAGAAGATGCCCTACTACTACTATTATTATTATTATCAAGATTAATAAGCACATACCCAGAAAGGAAAAGAAAGGAAACAAAAATAAACGTACGCACATTAACTTCAGAATAATATGATGGCAACATACCAAACAAATTTCTTTTGAAATTCAAAAGAAAACAAGTTGGTATTTCCTTTACAGAAGTCTAGCAACTTCCAGAAATACAACATTTTCCAATTTAGATGTGGAAGAGAAGCCGCTGGACCCTTCAGGTTTAGGTTACACTTTCAGTGGCTGCTGTAGACCATCAGCAAGATACCTGTTATAGATAATAATTGATGGGTAGCTTCTTAACAATACAACAAAAGGGGACTTCAGGCTTTTAAACTAAGATGTTACCTTGCAATTCAAACAGCAAACTGGATGGGAAGCAAATAACACTCTCAGCGAATGCAGTGGGCCACAGGCTAGCAAGTGATTTAGCCAGAGAGAAGGAGAGGTTGGAGGCTCAGTGGCTGTGCCTTCAAACTCTAGGAAGGCACCAGAACACAGATGCACCCTTTCCACGGCTGTTCACCTCTGCATCTCAGGCTTTAGCCAACACTGGGTCTCAGTTACAGACTGCACAGAGTGTGGCTTGAAAGGACAGGATGGTGCCTCTGTGCTACAAGTTCCCATGTTTTAACCCCTCACTCTAATTTGAAAGAAAAATGACAGAGATGATCGTCAGTGGCACCAAAGGTCTTTAATCAGAGCTCAACATGTGCATGTATTTTCTTTCTAAATACAGAATGTTGTAATGCTCGCCTTCCTTTAAAATAGAAAAGATTCCATGCAGATTATCAAAACAACTTTGCAAGCTTAAGAAGCATATCAATTTCTAGGAATGGGTTTTATTTTTCAGCCGCATTTTCCGCTGTGAAAACCTTTATTAGATTCTCAACTCTGTGTTCTGACCGTGTAATTTAGCAGAATGCTGCATTTCCGTGAGCTTATTTTCATCATGCAGTCGATTGTTCATCATGAATACGAATACAACCCATTGGCTTCTACAAAATGTGGTACACTTTCAGGACTACCTTAAAATAAAAGTTGTATAAATTGTAACTGAAAATTACACAGCCGCATTACCTGTATTTCAAATTGCACTGATTAAGTCTTTCATATACCCAGACCATTCAACGGAGATGATTAGATAGCATAGGAAGCTCTGGCATTATAAAAATCAAAGAATTGAAGTCTCAGTGTAAGGCATCTGTGTCAATCAAGTTTGGGTCACTAGTGTTTATAAGACATGAATGCCACCTACTGGCAAGAATCAAAAATTGCAACATCTGACAGAGCCACTGGCTTCATCTTTGCAACCTAACAATGACACAGGGTTTTCCCCAGTAGCCTTTAAAATTGCGCCAGTTTTGCCTACTAAACATACAGTTTGCCTCACTGTGCGCAGCTATCTTTGCAAGACACACAAAAAGAGTGTTGACTTTTGTCATGATATTTTACATTATGTATTGCACTACGTACAGATAAGTACATTTGTGCACTTGTCTTTTTTTGTTATGGTTTGTTTTGGGGGTTTTTTTAAAAAGATTTTTATTTACTATTTTCAGAGAGAGGGGAAGGGAGGCAGAAAGGGGAGAGAGACATCAATGTATGGTTGCCTTTCACCTGCCTCCAGCTACGGACCTGGCTGGAGACCTGGCTTGCAACCTGGTTATGTGCCCTGGCTGGGAATCGAACCAGCAACCTTTGAGTTCGCAGGCCAGTGCCTTATCCATCGTGCCACCAGCCAGGGCTTTTGATATTTTAGTCTATCTTCCCCCACTGGAATGTAATCTCAGCCAGAGCAGCACCATTATTGTATTCACTCATGTATTCTACCCGGTCTAGAGTAGGGCTTGGCACTTAGCAAGTATTTCACATTCAATGCATAAATGAGCCAAGTTATATTTTAAGACAACATAGTGCATTGGCTAATAACCTAAGTTTTAAAGACAAACAGAAACAAATGGAAACTTTGACTCCTTTTCTATTCGCTGTTAGGTTTTTGTCATGTTTCTTAATTTCCTGGAGTCTCAGTTTGCTCATGTATCAAATAGGGATAATAACACTTAGGTAGTTGGAACAATTAAATGGGCAAAAGTTTATAAAGTACTTGGCACAGAATAAGTGCAAAAAAGTAATATTATGATTACTATTATTAAAATTATAAATTAAGAAGTCAGGGGTTTGTCAGAAACTTAATAAAGGCATTAGGAGTTTTGTTTTCATTATGCATTCTAAGAGTTTTTCCTTTTTCATTACCCTTGCAGCCAACTCCCAGCCTATACCAGACCCACAAAACTCTCCATTTCCGAGCCGTGGTTCCAAGCTAATGTCCACTACTGTTTAGCACTCAGAGAGTCACAGCCGCGTAGAACCGTTAGGAAATCTCTAAACACAATCTGACGTGCTTAAATATGCCAGAACTCTATGCGGGGTTTTTGCAGGATTTTAATTTATATTACAGCAAATATTATACTTTGTTACCTGCCAGGAACCACTTTATACTTGCGGCAAAACATCTACCTATAAGTGCTTCTGTTAGAATGGTAGGCAAGAAACAGAACACCCGTTAAAATTAACTTAAACGTTAAACAACTCTTGTCTCATGGAACATGAAGTCCAGAGGTAATGTTGTGGACTCACAAGGAGACTACATCATGAAGATCCCATGTTCCTTCACATCTTGCTCTGCCATCCACAATGTTGTTTTAGCCCAAGGCCAATTCTTGTGGCCTGAGGATGCTTGCAGTAGAAATCTGGACCTCATGGTATGCCGGTTACATTCTCTCGGCTCACTTGTCACATGCCAAAACACGTCCATTCTCAACCTGGCTGACTCTGAGATGAACCTGATTCATTTCAAGTTCTAGATCCATTGAAATCCATGCCTGGAGTTAGCTGCCTCTGAGTGCTGCCGGAATGGGAAGAGTAGACTTGTACGAATCCAGGTTTATTAGAGAGGAACAAGAAGAGGAGAAAAGAGGATGATGGAGAATATTACAGGGCAGGCAGCTCAAAGTCCTCACTGCAATAAACACAGAGAGATAGTGCCCTGGTCTGTGAAACCAAACGTCAGTAGGCTGAATTGTACCTGATTTGTTTTTTGTTTTTTGTTTTTCATTTTTGAAATAATTTTTAAGGGGATATTTTCTGTCAGTCCACATACAAAGACTCAAATATGCTTTTACAGACATGTTACCTGTTTAGGTCTATTAGGACACAAAATGTCTATGTACATTCGCTGAATATGGTGGAGTTCAGGCAATAGGAACATAAGTTAAAACTGTTGAATACAAGTGTCTATTGCTTCTCTGGGTCTCAGTTTCTTCATCTCTTGTATGACATGTGAAGTAGATCAGTTCAAAGGTCTTTTCCGACTTCTACACTCTGTGTATTGGGATCCATATACACCTACATCACCAAGTGAATGTGCTGAACAGTTAGCACATGATTTTGTTTACCATTTAAGGAAGTATTGAGATCTTATTACAAGCTCTTATTACTTGGTATGGAACTGACGAGTCAAATACAAGCATGAGGCATTCTGCCTTCTAGAATCTTAACCGGGGAGAGAAGTCTGGTGTAATTTAAAAATTAGAAAGTAGGGCAGCAAACAGTAGCAACACGTCACAGAGTACAACAGAGGAGGGGTATCCTGGACAGGAAAAGTGAGGGGAGGGGAAGGTTAGATTCAAGCCACACCTAGAACAGGTAGGCATTCAAATGCATTAATGGGGAAGGAAGGGACAATCCAACACCGCAGGTCAGGAATTGATTTAATATGTTTATGGAACTTTCAGTAGACAAAGTAGTTATGAGGATGAACAATGTTGACGGTGATGCTGGATAGTGCGAGCTACAAGCTACCGTGACCTACCAAGTGCCAACACTTCAGTGACAGTATTTCACTGTGAAGAAGTATACAATCTTCACAGTAACTCTAGGAAAGGGTTATCTTGCTCAAAGTAAAAGAAAGAAAAGGTAGTAAATCTGTGATTAGAAGCTTCTAAAACTCCAGAGGTACAACAGCTTTACCACACTTCTCAGCCTCTGGGTAACGCGGCAGCTTTCCCCACACCAGGAGCTCGGGCTGCAGTTGATACTGTTAGGACCGATTTAGAAAAACAAAATTATCTGTAGCAAGGCTGTATCTTCTCCTATACAAACAAAAATAGCTTTACTAATACCAAAGAAAGGGCTCTTTGGTTAGAAAAAAAAATGTGCATAGTTTCAAAATTTAGATAATCTACTTATTAAACAGAACTACAACAATGGAAAAATGGTGTTGCTTGTTAGCCACTGAGATGATGCTGTCTGGATCCCATTGCAAAATGACCCTGCAGAGGCAGCTGTGGGCCTTTTCTCTTGGAATTGGATTGAGGGGCTCTGTTGAAAAGCCACACAGTCCCTGGGTGGCTTGCTACTCTATGTCATGGTTGTGATTAGAGCAAGAGTGAAAAACAGGGCACCTCACTGACTTCCCACACCACACAGATGCCATACAGCCACCTGTCACCTGCAAAACAGCACTGCCACGGGGTATTTGATTCCATTGAATTCAGCGTCTATTTGGAGCTTTCATGATGGTGGATAGGCCCAGGCCTACAGTGGGCAGTGTCATCCTTGAGTGTGACTGTACTCTGAAACACACATCACGCCCACCTCATCATCCAGCCATGGTTCAAATGGAAATGCAGTTCCTGCCTCTCTGCTCCAAGTCCCAAACATACTCCCCAGGAGTCACGTTCCATAACTGCTGAACTTCCCTCGCCAGCCACCGTTCCCTCCCCTACAACTGTAAAAACGAAAATACCTTTTGATCTGTGTGACCTGCATTTAAAAACTGACACCTGTGGTTAGGGTGGTAATTAAACATCATTTAAAAAAGTTATTTCTGCCTTGTTAACTGTGTTACTCCATGATCAAATAATGGGATAATTTAGAGGAATTCAGGCATATTGATTGCACAATCTATAATGTGTGTAATTAATAACCACCCCCTGAAAGGTTTGTGTGAGAAACTGTAAGGATTCACATTAGACAAAAAGTCAAGGCCTGAAGGATGCTTTCTCCTCAATGCCTTTCAGTAACAACGCATAAAAGGGAAAGCTTTCCAAAGAGATCAAGCCAAGATTCGAAGCCAGAATTTATTGACACCCTTGCACAACTCAAATTCCTTGTGGCCAGATTGATGTCAATTGGGAATCCTCTTGCATCTTTTTTTTTTTTTTTTAAGATTTATTTATTATTTTTAGAGAGAGGGGAAGGGGGGGAGAGAGAGAGAGAGAGAGAGAGAGAGAGAGAGAGAGAGAGAAAGAGAGAGAGAGAGAGACATCAATGCATGGTTGCCTTTCACCTGCCCCCAGCCACGGACCTGGCTGGAGACTTGGCTTGCAACCTGGTTATGCGCCCTGACTGGGGAATCGAACTAGCAACCTTTGGGTTCACAGGCCAGCACCTTATCCATTGTGCCACCAGCCAGGGCCTCTTGCACATCTTTAGGAACACTCTGTTCACTCATCACTTCTAAGTTACAAATGGGGATGGCAGTGGTACAGGTTGGTCTATCTTGCAATGAGATGTTACCAGCAGTTCAGTTAGCATATGCAGTTTCTACTTGTGCCTCCATAACATACACACATACACACACACACACACACACACACAAATTTCTATTGGTTGTGATAAAAGTGATAAGGGTCAGATACCTGTATTCTTGAAATTTATTGTGCTATTTACAGTCATACCAGGTCCCCAAGAATTATGCATATATATATATATATATATATATACACACACACACAGGCCCTATTTGTTCACTAGTATTTCTGCCCCAAAGTCCTTTCTATGCTTTTACCCCATGAGCTGGGTTAGACCTTCTGTGAGCCAAAGGAAGTCTTAGGCCCTGCACTAGAGGCAAATGGGTACCTGTTCAATGGCTCCTCTGCCTCGGCCCACTCAGGTGCTGTCAGGCCTTTAGAGCACCTGATGGGGCCTGACAAGGAGCCCCAAGGAGAGAAGGCAGCAGAGCTCATCAACGAAGACATGCACTGATTCCAAGAGAAGAGTCTGCCTGTCCCATCTGTGTATCAGAGGAAATGTGATCTTGTCTAGCATTGGCACACAGGCTAGTTGGGCACCTGCATCAATGTATCACCTTTTTTCTCCACTCATTAATGTCACACTTGGTGAGATGGTGACATAATAATAGTATTTGTAGGACTCAGAACTCTGCTAAGTGCATCACATGCACCATTTTATTTAATCATCAAAACAACTTTAATAAGGTAAGCACCAATGTGATTCCCATTCACAGGTCAGGGTACTGATGAATGGAGAGATTTAGTGACCTGCCCCAATCCTGCCACTGGAAAGTGGTGGAACCCACAGAGCGGGGCCTCTCTGCCCCACAAACACTTGCCCAGCCATGCATTTCCCCTAGAAGTCCATTTCTCTTTGACCAACCTCGGAGTTCCTCCTCCTTAAAGGTAGAATGGGAAAGGGCTAAGGAGGTGTAAGGAGAAAGAAATGTACTGACAACAGGGTTTAAAAGACCAGATCACAAGCAGACAAGACGACCATGAGAAAGTGTCAGTGGCAGGGAAAGCCAACAAGCCTTGGTAATAAGGATGGCTAATATTGAATTGTGGACTGTTTTCTTCACAGGACTCTGTTCTGACGTAACTCCCTGTATTTGTTTTCTAGGAATGCCATAGACCGGGTAACTTAAACAACAGAAATTTATTTGCTCACAATTCCAAAGGTTGGAAACCTGAGGTCCAAAGTGTCAGCTGAGTTGGTTTCTTCTGATGGCTGAGGCCTCTCTCCTTGGTTTGAAGATGGTCTTCTTCGCCATGTCTTCACATGGTCATAATTTCTGTATGTGCCTCTGTCCTAATCTCTTCTTATAAGGGTATCAGTTGTATTAGATTAGGGCCCACCCTAATGATCTCATAACTTAAATATCTCTTTAAAAACTTGATCTTCAAATACAATCACACTCTGAGATAATGGAGGGTAGGACTTCAGCATATGAATGGGGGGCCATAACACAGACCTCATACATACACACACACACACACATATACATGCTCTTTACATTCTAACTGCCAGTAAACTCTGCTAGATACATTCTCTTGGGTAAGAGAAAAATGGTAGACAAAGGCAAAATTGTCTTCAATGTAAGGAATTAATGAAAAATAGAAGGGAAGAAACAGGCCAGGCGGTTGGCTGCAGGGCAGCAGGGAAGAATTTAACATAAGCAGAAAGCAGGAAACCAAAGGAAGGTGTAAAGAAAGTGTAGTCCCCTACCTGCATCCCTTGAAGGCACTAGGATTCCCATCTACATGTGGGAGAGGCATGTATTTTGTTTTGTTTGTTTGTGAGCATTAAAGGAATGATAACTCCTGGAGGATGCATATTGTTGGGTGACTAGTGATGAATGGTATGGTGATTTTTCAGTGAATTACCATCAAATCTCAGCCTACTTAAATCAAAGATCGCACGACCCCTTGTGATGGAATACAAGGCAAAAACTCACCCCTTGATTCCCATTCCTCACACTAAAAGAAACCAGGATGTCACGTTAGAGTGAGACCAAGAGTAGGCATCTTCTTGGAGTAAAGGCACTACAGTCATTCAAAATCCAAAGTGCCATGGGACAAGGGGTGGATCCAAGTGACCCACAAAAGCTCTTTGGCTCAATCTTGGGTATTGAAATTTCAAAACAGGAGTAACATTATTAAATCTCATAGCTATTTGCAACCAACATTTTCAACTAAAAATCATTGGGTTCTCCCAATTTTAAACATGGCTATTAAATAAGCAATGCTAATAAATAAATCTTTGTCATACTTACAAAACTATCCAAAGCCATTTTGAAAGGGTACTTCCCTGAGAGCATAGAGGGAGAAAGTGACCCTCTGGTTCTACTTCTGGGCGTCAGGGTATGCTTGTGGAGCTGACTGATAGAGGCCCTGTGCCAGCACAGTGCCATACACCAGCTGGCCAGTGCAACTGGGAAGCACACACACACCGAGGCCACTATCAGAAGTCTCAGCTGGTCACTGACAAGGCAGCCATGCCAAAGACAGATCTGGCAACTTGATTACATGACCATTTGATTCTGTGTGCGTGAGTCTGTGTATGTTTGATGGTACAAACAAATATAGTCTTTTGGCAAGTGTTTTTCAAACTGACAGTAAGCAACAAAAATACTCAAATTAAGTTTCTCATCTCTTTGGGATCATATGGAGAAAATGGAAATGGAAGGACAGCCAGGAATAGAAGAAAGGTAAATGAGATATCTTATAGTATATGAGGTATAAGAATTGGCACTTTGCTTTCACACACACACACACACACACACACACACACACATTGGGGTTGTTGGGAGTGAGGAGACAAACTTTAAACTTCACCCAATGCAAATTCAAGGTATTGTATGCCATTGTTCGTTCCCAAGAGTTACAAGAATTATGCAGACATAAAAATAGGAAGCTAAAAAAAGGGATTAGAATTAGTGCCTGAAAACCTTAAAGAAACATAACCATCATATCTTAGGAAAAATATGCATGATCCTTTTTAAAAATACTGAAAACCCAAAATAGTGATTAGCAATTTTTAAAACCCAGATGCAAAATAGGGGGTCATGTGGCTGTTACATTTGCATGAACAACAAAAATAAATAAATTTCAAAGATGATAATCCTGACACTGCTATCATTCATATTAAGATTTGTCTAGAAGGAAGGAATGAATACTAACTCTGTCTAGATTCAGAGAGACAATGAGGAAGAGACAGAATGTATTACAAGGACACTGGAAAGATTTTGTGATGGTCTAGGAGCTTCATTGGCAATTTCCTACAGAGCATTGATTTTAGCCTTGATTGCATAATAAAATCACATGGGTAAATGTGAATAACAGGCAATGCACTGTCTCTACTCAGACAACTTATATTAGAATCTCTGCAGGTGGAGCCCAGGAATAAGCACACTTAAAAAGTTCTCTAGCTGATCTTAAGGTGAGTCCAAAGATCAAAGTTACTCCTCTGAAATTGGAATTAAAATTATTCAGTTGTTATGACTTCCAAACCCATTATTTTTAGCTCAAAATTCTAAAAATCTCAGGAGAGAGAATCTAAATGTCCCAGTTTACATTCACAGGATACTACTGAATACAAAAATTAGCCATTGCCAAGAAAGCAGTGTCACTTTAGACCAGACATGGCAGATGGCACCTGCAAGTCCATGCCTATGTATCATAGAAGGTTGAATTACTGAGAACTGGGCAGCCACCCAAAAAGTGTCCATTGTATCATCCATGATTGTGATGGGAAGTTTCATGCTTAAGCAATTCTCCCTCCGTTACTGAGAACACACACTGATCAAACGGCACCACAGAGTCCAAATTGCAGTAGGACAGCCCAGTAAAACACCAAAATGAATACAGAGATGTTTCATGTACCCCCAACCAGCGAATGAACCCCTGCATTTATTCCCTCAAACACCAGTGTCACCTGGTAAAAATCCTGCATTAGTGAATAGATAAGAATGCTTTGTAACAACTGTGACAAAGCCAAGTCTCCACTTGCTTCAGCTTACCTTATAAATTTATGGGAAACAGTAGTTTAAACAATAAAGAAATGTTTCTCTTAAGTAAGTATTTCTCAGATAAGCACATGCATGCCTAACTTAATCAACCCCATTTTCTCATAATACATAGTGCAAAGATGAACTTCAGTCTGAAGTTAGACCTAACACAAACTTGGAATTGGAGATGTCCAAACGGACCTTTTAAAATGTAACAAACAGCCCTGGCTGGTAGTACAGTGGATAAGGCACTGGCCTGCAAACCTAAAGACCACTAGTTCCATTCCTAGCCAGGGCACATAACCAGGTTGCAAGCCAGGTCTCCAGCCAGGTCCGTAGCTGGAGGCAAGTGAAAGGCAACCACACATTGATTCTTCTCTCCCTCTCTGCCTCTCTCCTTTCCCCTCTCTCTGGAAATAATAAATAAAATCTTTATACATAAGTAAATAAAATGTAACAAACAACTCTCCCAGCTGTGACACAGATGTTAAAGAGCCAGCACATAGCATGTGTGGAATACCTACCAAATCAAAACAGCACATACACTTGCAAACAACAGCGCATAGAAAGCACCTATGTAGCCCTCAAGATGAAGGGAAACTCAAAATTAGGACCTCAGAACCAAGGGAAACTCAAAAAGTCAAAAAGAGCTAATGCTTTTGAGATAGCCTCTACTTTCCATGGGCGACCAAGCCTACTCTCAAAGAGATCATCAAGCAAGAACCTCAATGGAGCCTGTGATTTGGAATGAGAATGACATGTGAATCACCACAGCCCCTCACAGTGAGTTTGCATGTGAATCCTGCCCTGCCCCTGGAGGGTCCATGCAATAGCCCATGAAAGGGCTGGGCAATCCCTTTAACATCCCCCTTGAATTTAAAGTATACAAAGGTCTAGCTGTTACTAAGAAAAGCTGCATATTCACGCATTTACAATGTGGTTGGGTTGGGAAGTGCCCAATAAATTATATAACGACTGTCACACAACACAGAGTTGTCATAGTTTGGTTTCCTTCACAAGCACAACTTGAGACAAGAAATTTAAGTCCAAGTGGTTCATTTGAGAAGGAAGTGAGGGAAAACGGCTGTAGGGGAATGGGGATGAGAGACAGGGAAAGGAAGGCAGGCACTAAAGGCTGTGTCCTTAAGCATGTTACCCCTACAAGCAATTGGAGCTTACCCCCACAACAGAGGACATCTGGGAGCCTGAGAAGAACATACACCTCAGGATTATGCCCATCAGTGTGAGGGAGCCTGGGTATTTACACCAACTCCCGTTAGTTACTGGTGGAGGGTTGTTGTAGAGGAGCAGGAGAGAGTTAATGCCTTGCAATTCAGGCCTGCTGGGCATGTGGGCAGATTGGCTCAGCAGCCAGGAAAAGCCCCCCATGAGTGTCAGGTGTTCTGGTAATTGCATGTAGCTGACCTACAATGACATGGTAAAACTTGAAAAGATAGGGTGGACGTTAGTAGTAAATGCTACAACAGGGAAATGACAACTAAGGCACAATGAAAAGAGCACTGGATATGACCCAAGAATGCCTGCTTTTGAGACCAGGATCAATAATACCTACTCCTGGGATATTGTGAGAAGCAGATGCAAATAGATACACACTTTGCAAAACATAAAGCATAATACTATATACTAACTATAATTATTAACTGACAGTTTTCAGAACCAAAGTACCTAGTATTGAGGAGGACATAGTCTTTGGAGGCACTGTCTTAGGTTCAAGTCCCAGCTTTACCACTTACTAACTACAGGGCCTTGGATCAATAACTTAATCTGTCCTTATTTATCAAATGGAACTAATTAGTAATACCTAATCCATGGTGGTGTGGTGGAGATTAAAAGCACTCATGTGTGTAAATTGCCTAAGACAACATCCAGCAAATGGCAGAAATCTAAATGGTAGCTACTGTCACCATCATCTTCCTTATCATCATCATTAAATCAAAATTTGTATTAGTCAGCTTGGGCTGCCATAACAAAACATTACCAACTGGGTGGCTTAAGAGCAGAAACTTACTTTCTTACAATTCTTGAAGCTGGAAACAAGATTAAGGTGCCAACCGATTTAGTGTCTGGGTGAGAGCTCTCTGCCTGGCTTGCAAATGGCTTCTCTCTCACTGTGTTCTTATGTAGCAGATGTGAGAGAGAGAGGAATCCCTTTCTTTTCTTATAAAGCCACTAATCTATCATAAGGCCCCATCATCATGACCTACTCTAACCCTAATTACCAACCACAAGTCCCACCTCCCAGTACATCACCTTTGGGATTGGGGCTTCAACATATACATTTCAGGGCAACCCAAACATTCAGTCCATATCAAAATGTTTGACTGTCATACGTAAAGTTCATAACAAAATGTTTGACCATAGTACGTTACTGTGAACAATAATGCAGTAAATTCTGTAACAGTTCATCTCCATTGATCTATACTAAAAACAAGTCAATAGATAGAAGTTTATAAGGCTATGAGTAAAGATTGGAGAGTGGTTAAAAAGTTGTTTTCGTCTTTTATTTTGTTTTTGATTTTCTGTTACTCTCTTTTCAGGTCACCCCAAAGCAAATGTTCGAAGTTTTCTACTTATACACGCTATTGTCTGTGCTGAGGGCTGGTGGGGGTCTAAATTATAATATTTAGCAAACATGCAACCATGAGAGTACAGTGTCTGTGAAAGTAAAGCCAATTCCTATTATGGAAAACCATTTTTTAAATGTCTGCTACTCTGCTTTAGTAAGTAAAACATAGAGTACAAAATTGAATATTTGATGATTGAAAATCCTGCAGTGTCTGTGGGTTCTCATGCAGAACATCATTTCTCATCACACAAGCCTGTAGGTGCACTTGTGGAATAGCAACGGATTAGAAAGAATCTTTAATGGCCTTGAGATACTCCCATATGCCCTTTTTTTATCTTCGCCCTTCAAAAAATAAATAAATATTTGATATCAGTTTGGTAAAGCTTTTTGTTTGCAGATTCTCTCCATCCGGTTGAGTTTAGGGGAACTCTATTTACTAATTTTTGGATGATAGGAGCACTCCACCCCCCACCACCCCCCACAGAGTGGAGGAGGGTGATGGGTACGCCCTCATCCCTTCTCCATTCATTTGAGAGCTAGATACTTTCCTCTGTATAATCTTCACCTAGAGGGAAGTTAGAGTGCCAGCCTCTTGCTCAACTAGGGAACCTATAGGCTTTCATCTAGAAGAATCTTCTCCTGCATGTGTTCTGAGCCCTTCAGCAAACAATTGTTTAAAATAAGCCAGTCCACTCCATTCTACCCCACCCCAGCTTGCTCTGCTCTGGCTTCTTTTCCTTTTCCCACTTCTGTTTTTCTAAAGTAGTGAGATAACCCAGGATGCAGCTCCTTATGACCCATCCTCTCAGATTTCCTACCAACTATGTTGAATCCTGTAAGCAAGTTGCAATCTACACATCAACCTCTTAGTGGATGTCAGAGGGGAGGAGTCATGGGGAACCACAGGGTATTCAGGAGACATAGAACAGATATTGTGGTTTAGAAGATGATCCCTATGCAAATAAAAGGCAGTTTCCTGATCTATTGATTAGGGAGGATTCACAGTCCCAGGGTTTACAGAAATCATTGGCCTTCATCAGTCTTCTCCTTTTTCCATAATACTGTGGTATAGTGAATGGAGCATGTGAGTCCATAGAATAATTTTCAAAATCTAATCTCAACCACATTGCAATAAAAATACAGTCTATCTGAGCTCAATTATTTTTGCTTTCTCTTCAGTATATAGATTTGGTGCCAACTTTATTGTGGTTATTTGTAGGTATTTTCATAAGAATTCTGAAGGATCCTTAGCAGAGATTGTTTATCAGTTGCCATAGCAATGCAGAAATACCAAAATAAGCACACTGCAATTCCAGGTACAACAAAAGTTATCCATAGAGGTCATCTCATCTAAAGACATTGAGAATATAGTAAAATAGTTCCTGTTTCTAAGCATTAAAGACCATGCACATAGCTCATGAGAAAGCCCTCCAGACTACCAGTGTCTGATCCAATAGCCAGTCTGTTCCTCCTCATCAAACAACCTAATATTTAGTTTGGTACACCACAGCCCCAAATAAAAGATTCCTTATTCAGCCTTCTTTGCTGCTAAATGACCATGAGACTAAAATCTGGCCACTAAAACCTAGAAATATTATATGGAATTTCAGGAAGTTTCCCCAAAGGAAAGTAGTACATTCATTTTCTTCCAGACCTTCATGCTGCTGGCAGAATGCAGACATGGTAACTAGAGCTCAGGCAGAATCTTAAACCACAAGAATGATGGTTACATGCTAAAGTTAACAGAATAGAGAGCTGGAAGGAGTCTGACTCACCAGTGAGTTTCTTGAGTCCCTATTCCATTCTTATATTTCCGAATAACAAACCACTGAAAATTTAGTGGCATACGGCAACAGCAACTTTTTACGATAATTTTCTCTCATGACTCTAAGGTTTGACTAGGCTCAGCTAGTCAGTTCTTGATCAGGGTTTCTCAGGGGCACTGGAGTCTTCTTGTAGACTTCCTCACACATAGGTGAAGGTGTTCATAAGCCAGAACATGTGTGTGTGATCAATGTGACCTGGGCTTCCTTGCAGCATGGTGGCAGAAACAAGCTGATGCCACTTCTGCTGTACCCTGTTGGTTGATGTAATCACAAGTTCTGCCCAGGTTCAAGTAGAGGGGTCTCTGATTGACCTCTGGGGGAGGACAAGGAATGGCAAGATCATAATTTAAGAAGAGCTGAAGATACTGTTGCAGCCTCTTTGAAAAATAAAATCTGCCATAGCCCATACAAGCCCTAAATTACCTTCTTAAAGATTTATGTTATGTGAGAAGCAAACATCTATCTTGCTTAAGCCAATGTTATTATGGATTTTTCAATTATGTGCATCCCATTCTGATCCTAACTGATATAACTCCCTGAGCCATCACTCATGGTTGATCTACATTTACTTTATACACAATTCTAACCAGCTTGTTTCATCTAGGCTCTCCTTCCAAAGAAGATTAATGACAACAGAATAGGAAAAGGGGAAAATGTTGTTAGAATCAAACTAGGCACACCCACAGCAACAGAAAATAAGGAGAAGAAATTGAAAAGGCAAAAAAAGAGTAAATTCTGTTACATTCAAGAGGCACAGCTGTATGTGGTCATTTTATAAAAAGACAACATCATTAAACAAATCCAAAAAAAGCCAGAAATTAAATTCAGAACCCAAGAATTGACAAGAACCCTAAAATATTAAATAGGCTTATTTATTCATGATAGTCCCATTTAAAATAATTTTGTACATATTATTGCTTAAAATAATCTCTGAAACAGTATTTTTATAGCTTTTGAGACATAATGTTATATTCTTATACACTTTTTGAGAGAATCCCCAAGAATATGTTTAAATCCCAATTTCATCTTTGCATCAAAAAAGTAAAAAACTAAAGAAAACACAAAAGCACTCTTAATTCAGTCAAAAATATTCAAATTAGGCTCAGTGCATACATTAATTTTGTACCTGGAGGAGTGAGTGCACAGCTGTCCCACGTTGCTCCACAGAGCACACCACACCCCTTCTCTGTGAAGAACCCTACATCTCAGGTAACAGGGCTGTCAGTAGGAGAGCCCGTAGCATCACCTTCAGGTTCTACTTTCCCATTTATAAACTAGAGTTAATGTTGTTCATAGATTTTATTATTTGTTTGGCTTTGGGTTCCAATTTTTTTTGCTTCTCCGGGTCCTGAAACATCTTGGGGTTAACAAAATTAATTCAGCTAGAAACTCAAAAGAACAAAGTGTGCTTCAGCTAATTTCTTACTCTTTCTTCCACCAACTCTGTAAGAATAGAAAAAAAATGTCTTGAGGCAGGGGGCCCTGGGGTAAAAAAAAAAAAGAAAAAAAATGTCTTAAGATATAAATCTACTTCCTCACTAGCCATGTTAGAAGAAGAGGAAGAAGAAGAGTAGGGGAAGTTAAAGAGAATAGGAAGAAGGGTGGGGGAGAGGAAGAAGAAGAAAAAGAAGAAGGAGGAGGAGGAGGAGGAGGAGGAGGAGGAGGAAGGAGAAGAAAAGAAGAGGAAGAAAGAGGAGGAAGAAGAGATGAAGGAGCTAATCTCTAGTAGGCACATTGAAATCCTTCCCTTCTTAATTCTCTTTGGTCTTGCTGCAATTCTCAGCAAACACATCAGTCTATTTCCGCCAGCCTTCAAAATTGTCTACACTTTATCACACTCAGAAATAGACTGGCATTTGCCAAGAAAATATTTCCTTTTTATTATTACCCCCACACACTGTGCCACACCCAAGCCACCAGGAGCTGGTCACACAGACCCACACGGCTCCAACCCAGCATCCACTGCTGTCCCCATTGCCTGGCACATACATCCTCTGTTTCCAACTGTCTTATTTTCTGCCCACTGCAAATATGTTCGTCTCAATGAAATCTTTCCTTACCCTCTAAATTAAAATTAAGCTTTCTCTCCACATTCAACAGATAAATATTTGAGTGTCTAGTGAATGCTGGGCACTATATTAGAGGCAAGATACAATATAGGGGAAAAGCAAGATATTGTTCTTCTACAGGGAAAAATAATGTGATTATTGGTCAAATAATTGAAGAGTAAATGTGCAGTTGATTGTGATATGTGCCATAAATGAGTGGCGCATGGGGCTATGGAGAGGGGACTTGACCAGTCATGTGTGTTAAGTCAGAGACTATTAAGACTTGACATTTTCTCCAACTTGCAAGGTAAAAAGATAGGCTGCCAGTTTTACATGCATATGATGACAGAAGACACTAAACAAGATCTGGACCAGAAGCACAGAAGGTTTGTTAGTCACACCAAAATAGCAGCCAGGGTGGTTCTTGTATGGCTTCCCCACACCCCAATCTCCAAAGGGCAAAAACATTCGGGGCAGATGTTACCTGCTCCTGCAACTGACTCTCACAAGGCTTCCCATTTGCCCATTCAGTGCTCTGGAGAGGTTAATATAAGAGATTTACATAAATTAGTCTCCTTCTAAGAAGAAGGAGAAGCATCTCTATTCTGGAACTTTGCCAGGGAGGGAAAAGAGAGGACTTCACTACTCAGGGTGTCTCCAGGGAAGACACTCTCTTGTGTCCAAAACTATTTGTTATTCAAACATGTTCTTTGCCCAGAAGGTCTAGGCCAATGAGGAAAGAAAGAAATCCACAGAGAACTATTCCCACATGATAAAGATCTGAGAAGTTTTCCCTGAAGAAATGAAGTTTGTCCTGAGATCTGAAGAATGGGTAGGGCCCTGGCTGGTGGCACGGTAGATAAGGCATCAGCTTGTCAACCCAAAGGTCACTGGTTCGATTCCCAGTCAGGGCACATAACCAGGTTGCAAGCCAGGTCTCCAGCTAGCTCTGTAGCTGGAGGCAGATGAAAGGCAACCACACATTGATGCTTCTCTCCCTCTCTGCCTCTCTCCCTTCCCCTCTCTCTAAAAATAATAAATAAAATCTTTTTTTAAAAAATGGGTAGGAATCCATGGATTGGGGGCAGATAAAAGTGCATACTCAATGCTCAGCACACAGGAAAATTGCAGCGTTTTCAAGAAAGTGGCTGCACAGCTGCAATGAGGACCAAGCCATCTGGGGTCATGTCCACCAATATTAAGGATTTGGTCCCTTATACCAAGAGCAGTGGGAAGCCAAAGATGAACCTTAAGCCAAGGAACACATGGATAGTATTCCAACAATGACAGTCTCTGTGTCAGAGAAGATGGGTCAATTCTGGTAAGACCTTGTGCTCTGGCTTCCATAGAGCCTTCGATGACAATACAGTCTCTGTGCTTGTCTCCCCCTCTCATTCCACTCCTGCACTTGTATCCCCCACATAACACAGCCCAGCACCTTAGCAAGTGGCATGCACCCTTCATCACTTACCGACAATGTGCCGATGTGCAAAGCACCAATTTAAATAAAAAATTATGACCCCTGGCAGGTGGCCCATTGGAAAGGTGCCAGCCTGCGAACCCAAAGGTTGCTGGTTCGATTCCCCAGCCAGGGCACATAACCAGGTTGCAAGCCAGGTCTGTAGCTGGAGGCAGGTAAAAGGCAACCATACATGGATGTCTCTCTCCCTCTCTACCTCCCTCCCTTCCCCTTTCTCTGAAAATAGTAAATAAAATCTTTTAAATAAAAATTATTTTCTTTGTTGAATTAGTACTAAGAGAAACCCCTATCTTTCTGCAGCTTCTATTCTAATATGCTATAACAAATGAATGTACTGTATCTGGAAAATGGCACCTGAATTAAATTACATCAGGGTGGCTTTGAATGAGGGAGGCGAGCTGGCCTTACAGCCCTATATACAAGGAAAGATGCACCATGCAGCTCTGAATCTGAAGCTGGGGTACCAATGAAAGGGCTAAATCTTGACCAGCATGATGAGAAAGGACCAAAAATTCAGGTGGAGGCTGGAAGCATCTGGTGGAAGAAGGGCAGAGGGAGTGACGGCAGCAAGTAATGACTTCCTCAGAAAGAGCTGATTGGTTTTATATATGAGATACCGTTAAAGTGTTACGTTCTACATTTTCCCCTTCACCACAAATTTAATAACTTTATTTTCACTGCAGCTCCATCAATTTTGGTTTGGATGTGCAATGATTCACTTCCCTAGAGCGTTTGCATAATATGTATCCCGCAGGTTTCATTTCTGTAAATCACTGCTTTGTGGGGAGATGGGGGTGGGAGATGCCAGGCACGCTCCAGCCTCTGAGTAAGTTTCGAGACCAAAAGGAGATTGCATTTCCTGATTGCTAAGTTATCTCTGCTGCTCACTGAGAAATTATTTCCTCTATAACACTTCCGTTTGTATATTCGATAAAGCTAATATCTGTGAAATCAGTTGATTCTCACTGCGCTAAATTATACTGGAATAGACCGAAGATTGACTTCCTGGTATTGACAAGAGAGAACTCTCAATGTCTTTTCACTTATTATTTTTGGCAGTTGGAAAGAATTCCAATAACACACAAAATTACTTTACAGGTTATGTTTAGAGAGCGGAGAAAATTAATGGAGGGATGGATTCTTAAGGTATTCTTGCCTTTCGACAAAGATTTCTATTTTCTGTCAAACGTTTCCTCTGAAATGAACTCGAGAAACACAGTGTAAATTGATTTATCCACACCTTAAGAAATACCTGAGGTTTAATTGCTTCTGCAATATTTATGCTTACATAAATAATTCAATGGCAAATTAATCCAACTTTTATAACTACCTCCTGTAGAGGCATATGGCTCAGTCCCCAGGACTTAATTATGGCTTGATGAAGGTATTTAGGTCACTACCAATAATAAACCATACAAAAAATTGTAAAGACATTTTTTAAAAAAGAAAAAGAAAGAAAGAAATCAGTAGCTTTTAACCCTAAGCTCTTAGGAAGAAATACAGTATGTGTCATCTGTCCTAAACACTGCGGACTTTAGGAAACAGAGCTCTATTAATAATGAACTTTCTAAAAGTACATGGCTTTCCACCTCAGCCATGAGCTCCTTGCACATCAAATTCTTAAATTTGAAGCTAAGCGATACTTTTCCCCTGGTCGGTGTATCACCCACATAACCTGGTGCAAATAGCTACCTCCTCTGTAGCGTTCCAGTCATCACCTTTAGTCACTCCACAGTAAGCCACTCAGCTCCTTTCCTTTTGCTTGCTCTCCTTTCATTCTCCCCAAAGCTCAGCCTGAGTCCTGGTCCCAGTTTTCAGATAAGAACAGTGTTGGCATCTTACTAGATCCCTCCTCACCAACCAAGTAACAACGTTCTCTTCTTCTGCGCATATATTTAAAAATCCACAACCCCCACATAGATGAAAGTTATGTATACTGTCACCCGCTAGTTGGCATAGTAACTAAATTTGACATTGAAATTTATAGCTCATTAAATAATTTAGTAACAGTACCTGGCTTCGTCTACTCCTAACTGAACTGAGAAGGAATTATTATAATTCAGTTGTATGGACAAGGAAACTGAGGCTCAAAGAGATTGAGCTGTTTTCTCCACGTGAACAAAAGAACAATTCATAGAGCCAGACTCACACACGAGTCTCATTCTAGCACAAGTGCAATGTGAGAATCTGCCGGGAGCTAGAACACAGTAGATATTCAATAAATGTGTGTGCAATGAAAGGACTGTAAGCCCTGCACTCTTTGCTCTGCATCACATTGTCTTCCTAGGAAACATGGGACCCCTCCACACCCCATCCTCCTTCCCGCTTCCAGCCTATGCTTCAAAGTTGGGTGACTCCCACCTAGACTCCAAAAAAGGACACTCAGATCACCCTTCGTTCTAAAGCCATTTTGCATGATTGTGTTCGTATTAAATTATCACATAACTGAGCATTTTGTCATGCACTCTTATATTGGCTTCTAATTGTACTTCGTTGGTCTTGTTTCCCCGGTTCCTCTCAGTTTTCCTTATTTCAGCTGAGTTGGGTGTGTCTGCATTAACCTGCAGGTAAGATCCATTTGTACTAAAGGTGGAATAACTAAACAGCAAAATTTTGTCAAGGTAGCAAGCTGAATCCTTTTCATTCTTGCTACAACAGTAAAAAACGGGGGCGGCGGGGGGATGTACACAGTGGAGAATGAAAGAGAAGAAGGAAACATACAGCCACAGAGAAGGATTCTTCCAAATAACAGTCAATCCTTTTGCTGCTAAAAGCTACAATGGCCTGTGAGGCCCTAGCAGTCACAGAAAGACAGAGGAGAATTCATGTTACACTGTTTTGCACAGTGAATTTATAGTAAGGAGAGCTGCGCTTTCCAGAACTTGTGCAGAAATAAGTTATGCTGCCTGGCTGATGGCTTCCTCAATATCCTAGCAAGGAGAAATTCATGAAGAACACCAGCACCTGCCAGGAGCTACACCTGTAAATTATTTTAAATCCTATATATATGTATACGGCTACGGGTGTGCTGTTTCAGTAAACACCTTTCAGAGTTTTTTGATCATGCATATTCAGTGATTCTTGGGTTTTACATTCATCACAAAGTTATGAACTTTTTCAGGTACACATAACAAGGGAGAAACCATGGCAGTGGCAGGGACCAGGCTGAGCTGACAGGTGAGTAAACTGCCTGACGAGGCCTCTCCTTCATCAGCCTGAGATCAGCCTGGTTCTGAATGAAAACACAGAAGTCCTTGGCTTGGGTGCCTTGCCTTCCTTTTTTCTCTAATCTATGTTTCTAATCCACAAACTTTTCCATATCCTGATCTCCAGAAGCACAGAGACTTTGCAGGACCCCAGGTCTTATCTCCCATGTTACAGCATTATAAGCTGAATTGTGAATGACATTTTGAGGTAACGCTGCCTACATGGACTGCCAGTGTCTTCCTACTTTACCATATCCAGTTTCTACCCTCTGGGGTTTCCTTGGTCTAGCTGAAAACCAGGAGCTGTGTCCAATATTTCTTCTTTAATAAGCAAACAGCAAATGTTCAATAAGTACTTAGTGAATTAAAGCTCACCCAGATCTGAGTTTAGGCATGCTTAATTATCTTCATATAAAATAAATATATAACCATTTAAATATATAGCAATAAACATATAGCAATTCAAATATCACACTTTAGCTGTGATTTATAAATAGATTTCATTGAGTCTTCCTTCAAATTCTATGAAAATATTTGTGGTGGGTGCAAGTGTTCATTTTTCTGGAAGGAACATCGTTAACCGTCATCAGCTCCTCTGTGAGATCTACTACCAAAAACAGAGTTCTGCTACCAAAACCTCTCTAAAGATTTCAAAACAAGGCAAAGATATCTGAACTTCTTCAAAAATAGGCTATGTTTCTGCAGAGTTAACAATCTTCTTTGTTCCATAAGGCCGTCTGAAATAATGATGAAAGGGTGTCACTGCAGACCTTGATTTCTTCTAGATCAATACTTACAGGATTTGTTTATGTCAGAGAGCTGCCTCTAATAGTCACCATGTAATGGTCATGGGCATTGCAAAATGCAACCACAGGGAAGAGATAAGATCTGTCTAGAAATGGCATCTTCCTAGAAAACAGACATTAGCTCCTGTCTCAAAAGCAATGGTAAAGAGTCTCTTTTGCAGAAATACTTGAGAGTTTCATCAGTTCTCCTAAGAGACTCTGTAAGTCCTGATGGTCAAATCATTCTTTTTTAAATGGCCTCTCATGCCACCATCAGGACTGCTTCTTCTGCTCTTCAGTTGTTAACTCGTTTACCTCTGCCAGATCCTCCTTTCTCAGTGTAGGTCTCCCAACATCACTTACAAGCAATCTTACATCTTTTGTGAGATTCACAGCTTCACATCTCAATTTGCTTTGTTTTTGCATCAGAACATCAGGTGTTGATACAAAGATTAAGCAGGAAGTGGTGTCTAAGAGCAGGCATTTTATAATAGGTCTGTTAATTAGTGAGTATTTTTATGCCATTATTTTCTAACAACTTTGTAACTGCTGTGATTCAGAATATATACTCAAATAATTAGGACCTCCTATACATCAAAATATTAACAGCAATGATCTTTAAGTGGTGGGATTATGGGTAATAAAAATGATAACTGACATTAATTGAGAGTTCCCTATGCATGCTAAGCACTTTACAAGCATGACCTCATTTAGTATTCACAGGAGCCCCCTGAGAGAGAGAGCTACTATTATTCTCATTCTTTTCAAATGAGGAACATGAGCTTTAGAGGGGCTAGCATACCTGCCCAAGGTCACACTGGTAAGTGGCGAAGCTGGGATTTAACACAGCTTGTCTGACTGCACAGCCCAGCCTCTCTACCTACCACTTATTTATACTTTCTTCTTTCATATGAAGAAAATTTATTACTAGTGACATCAGAAAAAAATTGTTATTTCTTAAAGCCACTGAGTACAACTATCACCTTGTCCAGCTTTCAAAGTCATATTCCTCAATCTGTTTATGGTCCATTTGATAAATATCACCTATCAAGCCTAATTCTCTGGAGTTTTATTAGAACTGGCATTTAAATTTGTTTTTTTTTTTTTTTTTTTTAATGAACATTTTAGTCAAAGTTTTTAATCATTAGCCAATCTCTGGCTAGAAGCCTGTGGCATTTGTTGATTTCAAAGTTCTTCTTTTGGAAAGAATAGCAGCTCACCTCTTTCTCCTAAGCAACTCAACACCTAGGGGCCACAGGAAAGAGCTGAACTGAAGAAGAAGGGCCAGAAACTATTTTCTATCCTGCAGGGGACAGGGAAGATTTAGAATGTGTATTTAGTCATTTGTTTGGTGAATTTAAACTATTATCTGTATAGGTTCCCATTCATTTTATTAATGTGAATGCTTTATTAATAGTAGTTATGTAGTAATATGACTATATCATTAGAGTTTTCCAGAAAAACAGAAACAATAGGGTATTTAGAGACATTTGTGACAGGAGATTTAGTACAGGAATTGGCTTACATGGCTATGAAGGTTGAGAATCCCACAATCTGGGGTCTGTAACCAGGAGAACCAGGAAAGCCAGTGTGCAGTGATTCCATCCAAGTCAATAGACCTGAGAAGGAGCAGGGTCAATGGTGTTAACTCCCAGTCAGGGGTATGGAGGTGTCTAGAGTTGGAAGACATGAGAACCAGGAGTTCCATGCTCAAGGGCAGAAGATGGATGTCCCAGCTCAAAATGAGAGAGAACTTAGCCTTCCTCCACCTTTTTTGTTCTAATAGGGTCTTCAAAAGATTGCATGTCTGCCTGCCTTTGTAAGAGCAATCTTCTTTACTCAGTCTACTTAATAAAATGATCATCTTTTCCAGAAACTCTCACAAATATACCCAGAAATAGCATTTTACCAGCTGTCTGGGTGGGCATCAGTTAGCCTAGTCAGGTTGACACATAAAATTAACCATCACACTGACCATGGACAGTGACCAAGAACACCGCATATCTTGAGACGTAAACTATAGGACTAGAAAGATGGTAGGAATAGGAGTGGAGGGAGTACAAACTTCAAACAGACTTCAGGAATGATAAAGAGATAGTGGAAAAATATGGCCTCAGGGGACAGACTGGGGAGGGAGTACTCCCAGATGCATCCCGCCTATGTTTCCCATGTTGCCCCCAACAACGATATGGCAGCAATTCTGTACAGTGTTGGCAGTCACCTGTACAAAGGAGCTAGTTCGAGCTCTGGTGGCATTGACAATGGAGTAGTTTACACAACAGAACCCATATGATGAAAAGAAAATAGCAAAATCCTTATTGCCCTATCGGCTCCCTGTGGTAGCAGCACCAGGGCTTATTGCAGATGGGTTCAATTTTTCACTTAATTCTCCAAGAAGCCAATACATTGAAGACTGATATCTTGGGGTGGGGTGGAGGGATGACTATGAATAAAGAAATGCCAAAGGATAAAAGAAAAATTTTCTTGATAGTGAGATATGGCCTTATTAATACCCAAGGCTGATAAAGCAGAAGTAGTAAGATATACTTGCAGAGCTTATATACTCTTTTGTTATTTTCCATTTTATCTTAGCATAGTTGATTTTTTAAATTTTATTGTTTTCAATTACAGTTGTCCCACTTTTCCCCCATTGCTCTACCCTGTTCCCCACCCTCCCACCCACTCCTATAGTCAATCTCCACTTTGTTATCCATGTCCATGGGTCCCTTACACTTGTTCCTATTGAGACCCTTCCCCTTCTTTCCCCCTTTCTCCTTTCCCCTTTTCCTCAGATCACTGTCAGTTTGTTCCTGACTTCCATGTCTCTGGTTCCCTTCTGCTCATTTGTTTGTTTTGTTCATTAGTTTCCACTTATAGGTAAGATCACATGGGATTTGTCTTTCACTGCTCTCACATTAATAATAATTCACAGTTTTAGAGCACACCTTAGGTGTTGAACATTAGGCTTAAGACTCAGATTAGATGCTCTCATTCAATCCAGTAACCACGCTAACATTTTGCCTGTCACAACTAGGATAACAATTCTATTTCATGTCTTATAATTTGGTATTATTTTTGTAACTTCACACTTTTTTTTATCTACACTACATGAAATAAGGCATAAACTTAAAATATTTATCTCCATACCAATAATTAGTATACCTAAGAGCAGGTATACAGCTCTATGACTCGTGAGCCAAATCTGGCCTGCTGCCTGTTTTTGTAAATAAAGTTTTATTTGAACACAGTTGCACTCATTTGTTAGCATATTGTCACACCAAAAAGGCAGAACTGAGAAGTTGCAAAATCTCCTAAAGGCATTGATTACATAATTTTTCTTTCTTCATTGTTTCATCTCATTTGTTATTCCTACTTATTACATCACTTAAGGCCTTCTTCTCAAATTAGCATATGAAATATAATATTATAAAAATATAACTATATATATTTTTAAGCCAATCAAATATTTTCTTTACTGACTGACTTCCTATTTTAGGTGAATTATATTAATTAAAATGTTAAGATGTTCAAGTGAATAGATATAAATGAACAAGCTAGATGTAGTTGTTTACTATCTCTATAATAACAATGTATTTGTACAACAACAATACCTCATTGCCATATAATAATAAGCCTTTATTTGGATCATGTACTTGCTCTGGGTGGGCTAATAGAAAGGGGGACCAGTTGGTATTACTCTTCCACATGTTCATCACCCTTCTCCTGGGACCAAGCAGGATTTTCCCATTGTGATGGCAGAAACCCACAAAGTCTCTAAAGGCCTAGGCTAGAACTGGCACAGTGACACTTTTGCCTCCTCCTATTATCCAAAACAAGTCACAAGGTCAACCCAGATTCAAGGGACAGGTAGCTCTATTACAAAGTCTCATGGCAAAAGGCAAGGCTACTGTGAGGGTGAGGAGGTAGGATCATGATGCAATCTATCATGCAAATATATATACTTAAACCTTAAGGACATTGGCAATTCTGCAGTTCTGTATTTTAATATTTAGTCCTGGCAAAGGCCCTAAGAATTAGACATTACCATTGGTCCCTATTAAAAATGAGGAATCTAAGTCAGGATTCCTAAGTTCTGACTTCCCCAACATCGAACAGCTTGAAGGCAGAAACAGGACTTAAACCCAAATCTATTTCCAAAGGCTTTTCCTCTAGGCCATATTTGCATTATTAAATTTGGCTGGTGTAGTGGAAATGGCTACCTGCCTACTAAAATTCAATGACTATGGTTTCATTATTTCTCTCTTCATTGTATTATGCTGTTGGAATAAAGTTCCAATAAATCTTGATTTATAAAAATAGGCAGCAGACTAGATTTGGCTACAAGCCATAGTTTGTGGATTCCTGCTCTCAGGCATGCTAATTATAAGTATAATTATGTAGGTATAATTGTATAGGGGATAAATAGAGTTAGACCCATGCCTCATTTCATATGTAAGGAAAAAAGTATGAAATTACAGAAATATATAAAATTATAAGACCACAGGGATAGTATTGTATTTGAAGGTGGTGCCTTTGGGAGATGGTTAGGTCATGGAAGTAGAGCTCTTGTAAGTGGGCCTGGTGCCCTCATAAGAGGTAACCCCAGAGAGCTCTCACCCCTGCGCCATGTGAGGAGACAGTGAAAGGATGGCCATTGACAAATCCAGAAATGGTCCTTAGCAGACACAAAATCCATTAGTTCCTTGATCTTGGACTTTTCAGCCTCCAGAACTATGAGAAGTAAGTATTCTTTAAGCCACCCAGTTCATGGTATTTCTGTTATTGGAGCCCAAATGAACTAAGACACCAGACCCCATTGCGTAGAAGTTCAAAAGACTTATTTCCACCAATGACATATACACAGAAGTGATGTGTGCCATGTCCAGGTCAAAACTTTTTATAAGAGGGTGTGTCTCCTCCACACCTCCTTTCCCCTCTGGCCAGGCGGATGAAGACAAGGCTGTCTAATAAACTTTCTGAAATAATAAATGTATTCTACATCTGAGCTACCTTATATGATATACACTAGCTAGAACTCTTGATATATGGTTAGTACAACTGAGGAATTAAATTTTTAATTTAACCTACTCTAATACATCTAATAAAGTAATTATAATTTTAAGTTTGTTATAAAAATTCACTAAATAAAGTACTTGAGAGTTAAGACTGAAAACAGATGGAAAGGAATTTAAAAATGTAAATGTTACTTAAATTAGGAGAATTGTTTGTCAAAGGTCAAATAGTGGCCAATACTTGGGGAAGTAAAATAAGGCATGTAAAAGAAACAGATACTCTTGATATAGTTACAGTTTGATTTTTCCAGTTTCTTTCTGACTGGGTAATAAACTCCTCTTTACCATACTGTAGGGGAAGAAAATTTGCCACCCCAAGAGTATCAATTTGGAATATTGATTATTTTAAATTAATGTTACTTGAGATGCAAAATGGCAGCAGAGTAGATAGATGCTACCCTAACTTTCTTCTAGGATCAAACTGGAATTACAACTAAATTACAAAAAAATCATCCTGGCTAACCAACTGAACACTAGCTGGAGAGAAGTCTTATAATCAAGGACTTACAGAAGAAACCATATTACCACTACAAGACTTGTAGGAAGTACAGAGGCATGAGAGGGCTGTCTAGGATCCCACAGGTGGTGGCTGAAGTTCCATAGGGACATTTCAGCAGTTGGGAGGGTTTCCCCTGAGATGTATAGAGTCTAAATCACAAGCTGGGCTTCCCAGCCTAGAGCATGAGAACCAGGAGAGGAGCCCAAATAACATCCAGCTGTAAAAAGGAGTACAGTTTCTCTCCATTGGGGAAAAGAGGGCTGGAGACGCAGAGAACCTGTTAAAGGACCAATGCACAAAATTTTGTTTGCAGCCATTTACCCTAGGCTCCATCAGAGGAAGGTCAGAGCAGACTAGACCCATGTAAAGAGAGTCTAGAGTTGGTGACTCTGGGAGGAGAGCTGAAGAGTCAGCCACCAGGATCCCTGTGCTAAGTCATTCCCCATACTGCAGAAGCCATCTTTCTCAGGCAGACCACTCTCCTCGATGTGGCACCAGTGTGGGGAAATTTGTAGCCTCAACACAGGAATCCCTCTTGCCCTACTATGTGAAGCTTAAGCTTAGCTGCTGAGGCATAGAGCTGAAGGCACTTTCAATGATTTAAGACTGACAGAAAAACTATAGAAAGAGGAGAATCTCTGTGAGCTTTGGGATTTTAGTTGACCCTCTCTCAGGCCTGGTGCTAGTAAAAGCCAGCCTTGGTGTGCAGTTCAGTTTCTTCTGCACACAGCTGGCCCAGCAGAGGAGGCCACAAGTTGTAGATTGCTGATAGCTCCAAGCAGGTTGACCAGGGCTAGTCACAGGCAGCATCTGATATAGGTCTGCACCAGTCTTTACAGATCTACCTAATGCATAGAAACAGACACACAGAGACAGCAAAAATGGGAAGACAAAGAAATAGGTCCCAAATGAAAGAACAAGAGAATTTTTCAGAAGAAGAGCTAAATGAAATGGAGGCAAGCAATTTATCAGATACAGAGTTTAAAGTAATGGTTATAAGGACACTCAACAGCATTAAAAAAAAAAGACATAAAAACCATAAAAATGACCATTCAGAAATAAAGAATGCAATATCTGAAATAAATAATACCCTGGAAGAAGTAAAAAGTAAATTAGATGAAGCAGAGAATTGAGTCAGTGATTTGAAAGACAAGATTTCAAAACACACACACACACAATCCCAGCAGGGCAGCAAAAAGAAAAAAAATCAGGAGAGTTTAAGGGACATTTGGGATAATACAAAGTGTAACAACATCAACATCACGGGGATACTGGAAGGAGAAGAGAGTGAGCAATGGATGGAGAACCTATTTGAAGAAATAATGACTCCAAACTTCCTTAACCTAGTGAAGGAAAAAGACACACAAGTCCAGGAAGCACAGAGTCCCAAACAAGTTGGATCCAAAGAGACCTACATCAAGACACATTATAATTAAAATGACAAGGCTTAAAAACAAGGAAAGAATCTTAAAAGCTGCAAGGAAGTGAGGGAAAGTGGTTGGTAGAAGTGAAAGAGAGTGTAAAAGGGATGGGTGGTAATAAAAAAATACAATAAAAATAAAATAAAATTACAGTGCAAGAAAGACCCTCTGACCTTCCTCTCCCCATCTCCCTGGAAACAAAAAATGAATCTCCTATGTGAAAAGTCTCTACCAGGAGGTAGAGACACTTCCTTATCACCCAGGATAGGGAATTTAAGACCAAGAAGAATATACAAATAAACCTTATTACTACTTTATTAATTTACTACCCCAAGCTCAAACTTTTTTCTCTTCAGTTCTTCACAAATTTATTGTTCTTTACCTAATTTCATTAGTTCCCATATCTATGAGACCTTCATACACACAAATTAAATTTTGTTTTCTCCTGTTAATCTGTCTCATGTCAATTTAATTCTTAGTCCAGCCTGGAAAATTAAAAGGAAAAGGTTCCCCTCCCTGACACTACAGAATTAATTTACCTCTGTCACTGGTAAGTGTATTATCATTTTGAGACAACCTCACACCTTGTACCCAGGTATAAAGCTACCTTCTCAGAAATCCACTGTTTCTCTAAAGCAATTGCATCTTTTATTCATAGTTCTTATAATAACCCAGTACTTTAATGGTTGTGAAACTTAGCTGTCTACACACTTTTGAAATCTGTTAAAATTGATAAAAATATTTAGACATTGAAGCACCAGAAAACTAATTTTTAGCTTTTGTTTATTTTATGTAAAGCTTTAACTACTACTGGGAAAGGTCACAGTGATGTATGTAAACGACAGTGACTTCTCACTGTGGAAGGGGACGTCAGTTTTGTTAAAGGCAAAGGGTGATCCATGCTGCATTATCTCCTCTCAGATCTCCACATTAGGAGGACTGCTTTGCTCTTTAGCATGGAATCTGTGATTAGGAGTCAGAGCCAGTTCATATTATGGCTCTTTGTACTAGCTGAGTGACTGTGATTAGATCACTTTCCTGAGCCTCAGTTTCCTCCTCCATGGTGGGTTAAAGAGACTAGTGCAGATAAAGTGTGTAGCACATAGTAATTGCACATTGTTGGAACTGAATACATGTAGGTGTTCTCTATTTCCCCCTGCTCCCCAAGCCATCCTTTGTATGTGTAGCTTTAAGTGCCACAAGGCAACTTACTCATTTTTAAAATCTCAAAACTCATTTAACTGGAAACAGCCTCATAACATAACTGAGAAACATAGGCACATTTTAGGAAGCAGATGGAAAGGAAACTACTGCAACAGGCCATGTAATAGCTCACTCTAGTTATGGATCAAAAATGAAAGATTAATAGGTACTCCAAAAGATCTTAGCCAGATCTCTCTCTCTTTGTTCCCTTGGACAGAGATTTTGTTCCTTTGCTTACTTAGGCTAATAAGCTGCATTCCCTTTTATCATGTAAGATAAAATTATTATGAGCACATAACAGATAGCTAATTCTGGGCCCTCCATCTTTTCCTTATTTGTCACTTTAGATTGATGTGCTTGGCATGCTTGTCTTATGCTTCATGTGTAGACATTGGACATGGCAGAGACCTGAATGACTTGCACCTTTTTCCAGGGTAGTCCAGATCCAGAGCCTTGATTCAGATCAGCACTCCAAAATGTTGTGTGCCTGGTGCTCATCATAGATCTATCAACTTGCTGGATGAGATGACAAAGGACAATTGTCCTCAAATATGCCTTTGTGCAGACTCATTTCTCGATTTCACGCAAATCACTCTTCTTCCCCTTACTTACGAGAAAGCTCTTGAACAGTGAGGAAGTTATGCAAGATGTTATCATGCTGATGGGGGCTTACTGTATATAAGCATTTTATAAAATATTTCTCCTATCAGCTGTGTCTCAATAGGAGAGCATGTCTGTCCATGACAAGCTGATTCTAAGACCCTTCAGTTAATGGCTGGCACCACTACTTTAAGCCAGGGAGTCTGAGAAGAATGTAGTTTTGAGGGCATGCATGTGTGCAAACACAGTTAACTAACAAATATTTGTTTTCCTTTTCCAGGGTGTAGAGTTATTGGCAGAAACAGTTGCCCAGAATACCCCCACCCCACCCCCACCCCCCACTTTTTGCATCTAGGTGGGGCTGTGAGACTTGTTCCTACTATACTAAGGGAATGTGAACAGAAAGAATATGTGTCACTTTCTGGCTGAGATGGTGTGCTTGGATCTCAAAGCTCAGGGTGATATTGGAAGCCACCTGTTGAGTAGGGTAGAGCCAAAAATGGAAGAATTCTGAATCCCTGAATAACTTCTTAGATGTGAGGAGACTGCCTTAGTGGAAACACCCACATTGAACTCTAACGAGAAATGAACTGTATCTACAGCAGAAGTTGATGTTACCTTAATTAATAGCATGAGTATTAAAAATGAAAATGCACTTACTACAATCCTATGTATTATTTCCTATATAGCATTTGGTTGCTGTGATATACATGGCTAAAATAAACAATAACTTTACTGAATTAAAATGTAGCTAGTTCACACATGTCTGGTGAGAGTATAAGTTGGTACAATCATGGTAGAAAATTATTTGACGAAATCTACCAAAGCTAAACCTTTGCATATTCTAGACCCAACTACGCATGATTCCATTAAAAATGTGGACATATGTTCATCAAAAACATCAACTAGAATGTTATATATACATACAATGAAATATTATTCACACTTAAAAAGGAAGGAAATTCTGACATGCTACAATATGGGTTAACCTTGTGGACGTTGTACAAAGTGAAATGAGGCAGTCCCCAAAAGACGAATATTGTGGTGATTCCTCTCCCATGAGGTATCTGGAGTACTCTAACTCATAAAAAAGGAAAGAAGAACAGTGGTTGCTAGTGGCTGAAGAAAGCGGAAAATGAAGAGTTGTGGTTTGATGGGTAGAGAATTTCAGTTTTACAAGATGAAAAGGGTTCTGGAATTTGGTTGCACAATAATATTAATGTACTTAAAAATGGTTAGGATGGTAAATCTTCTGTTCTGCATATGTTACCACAATTAAATATAAAGAACAAAACAAAACACATAAAAAAGAACGTTCAGAGTAGCACAATTCATAATAGCCAGAAACTGGAAACTGTCTCCAACAACAAAATGAATAATTTGTGGTCTATTCATCAACTGAAATATTACACAACAATAAGAAATGCATGACCTATGACACAAAACAATATGAGTAAATCTTACAAATGTAATATTAAGCAGAAGAAGCTAGATTTAAAAAAAACATATTGCATGATTCCATTTACATACATGAAATACAAAAATAGGCAAAAGTCTTCAGTGTTGTTAGAAGTCAGGATAAGAATGTGAGTAGTTACTGAAAAGAAGTCAGGCATCTCAGGTATATACTATAACCAGAAAAACAAATTGTGAGATTTTTTATTTCTATTCTATGACAGTTGTCCTAATTTTCCCCCCTTTCCCTTTCTCTGTCAATCCCCAGTCAAAAACTATGTATGATATCCCTGACCAGTGTGGCTCAATTGGTTGGGTGTCATCTGCAAAATGAAAGATTACCAGTTCCATTTCCAGTCCGGGCACATGCCAAGGTTGCGGGGTCAGGTCCCGGTCAGGGTGCATATGAGAGTTAACAGATCGATGTTTCTTTCTCACATTGATATTTCTCTCCCTATCTTTCTCCCTCCCTTCCCCTCTCTGTAAAAATAAGTAAACATGCTTTTAAAAAAATGTATGCTAAAATTATACACTTCTAATTTTTAAAATATTTTCTCTCAAAAAAAAAATTACAGATTAGAGGGAAAAACAAGGCCACAAATACACACTCTTACTTGAAGGCAGTACAACTTCTGAAACAGCTGAGGCAAATTTAGAATTTGTATGTGAACGGTCATCTTAAATCAGGACACTTTAGTAATCCTTGTAATTACTTAAACTCACCACTATATACAGATTACCTACTTCCTCATCAAATTATCATTCATCTACAAGTGCCAACAAGAAATGTGTTTAACAACTAAAATTCTACGGTAATTTCACACTCAACAATGCTTTGTGTTTATAATTTCAATATTAGATCTGATTGAATATGATTAAATATGGTCTGTGCTTTCCAAAATGGGTTGCACGATGGATCTAAATGAATTCATTAGTAGCTAATGCTGTAGAGATCTTTCTAAATGCAAATGTTTAGCTGCCTTTGGCTCATTAATTAATTTAAAGATTGTATAATTATCAACATGATTCAAGTACATCTACCACTTTTTATTATTGGATAATGCTTATTTGCATGTGAGCATAAAAAATTAAATTATGTCATCCAAAGATATGGAGCATGATGCCAAATGATCATACAGGCTATGTGTTTATTTGGAAAAGACAAAAAAATGATTAGATGTGGTGTTCACTTGACCACATGAGGAGTTGAGACCTCAACAAAGATTTGTCACCAAAATAGAAGTGATAAAAACAAAAGTAGGGTTCTGACTGGTTTGACTAAGTGGATTGAGTGCCGGCCTACAAACCAAAGGGTCGTTATTTCAATTCCCAGCCAGGACACATGCCTGGGTTACAGGCCAGGTCCCCAGTTGGGGGTGTGCGAGAGGCAACCACACATTGATATTTCTCTCCCTCTTTTTCTTCCTCCCTTCCCCTCTCTCTCAAAATAAATAAATAAAATCTTTTAAATAAAAAAGTAGGGATGGGCAAGGAGTTAAATGTTGGGAGAACATGAGTAAAATGCAAAACTAAACCCAGTGCACAGGAAAGGAGAGTCTGGTTTAATCTGAAAATAGCCCCATTCTTGAAATCTACTCAGGTGAAAATCCAAGGCGACAGAAAAATTCAAACCATTTTTCTGGAATCTAATCATTGGAATCTTCTTTCAAAGGTCTTAAGATTACTGAAGGGTGTTTAAAAATTAGAACCAGAAACACAATGATAAACTTTTAGATACCTAATGACTTTCATTCACACTCAGGATGAGTATTAAATAACAATCATCTACAAAAGGTGAGTTAAGGTAGGCATAACGGAATTCACTCCAGGTCACCGTCATCACACACTTAAGAAGAGTCGTCCAACAGGGTGCAATTAGTGTCATAATCTTAAAGGCAAAAATAAAGTGCTAGAGGTACTCTGAGGACAAGGAGATGTGAAACTAAGAAGTATTTTGGTAGATCCCAAACAGGAAGCCCACCTACTTCCTAAGATTTTCATCATCAGGAAGCCTCATTGCACATAAGGGTAGTACAGTGAGTGCAGAAGTATAAGTAAGGACATATTTTTGGGCTGCAACCTACTGATTTCTCTATGAGTGATGGGGTTTATGAATGTCACCATACTGTACAGCTCTCATGGGAAGACGCATGAAATGATTTTTAACTAGCAAGGGAGCCAGCATAAGCAGGATTTTAGGTGATGTCTTCTTGCTGATCTTTGCTATAGTTTGGGGAACTTGGGGGTTGAAAGGGCATCTCACATTGATCTTTTCAAATTTGCTTTAAAAATACTTGGATGTGCAGGAGAAATTACCAGAAACTAAATTAATCTACAATCTGTATATGTCTTTTAAAGAGTTTTTATGGGCACTTTCTGGGTACTATTCAAAGCATAATATCTGTCCTATGTTCAGCCATTTAAAAAGAAAGCATTCCCAATTGAAGCTCATTTTTGTATATTCTGATTATGTCTAATCGAATTCTTAATGTTTTGTGTTAAATGTAAAAAAAATTAAAATTAAAAAATAAAAACCTCTGAAGGGAAAAAGTCAAGGTAGTGGAAGCTGCAGGATGGGCAATCCAGCCTGGAATCAGTGAATCAGATAGGAGAACCTCAGCAAAGGAGCCTTCGGAGGGAGACCTTTCCCCCTTCAACATTCTGTTTCATCTTAACCCTCCTCAGATGGGCCTTCAGAGTCCTGTCCAAGAATGTTTGCCTATTGCCTCTGGTGAAGGTTAGTGCCCTCCACCCCATTAATATCTTAGAAATCCAACTCACAAGGTGATGGTATTAGGAGATGAGGCCTCTGCCCTCATGAACGGGACTAGCGCCCTTATTACAAAAGGACTGCAGAGGTCCGTTATCCCTTCTGCCATAGAGGATACAAAATAAAATAAAACCTGGGACGAGGTCAGGATACCATGCTAGCATCCTGATCACAGGCTTCCAGCCTCCAGAACAGTGAGAAATAAATTCCTGTAGTTTTATAAACTATTTTGTTACAGCAACCTCCACAGACTGACACCTACTTCCCCTCACCTGTGGCAATGGCCACTCAAGTAACACTGTGAGAAGGACTCCTGTCTTAAGCAATCTGACATCTAACTCTTTGGAGTAGTGAAAACTAGCCATGTAAAATCTAGAACAGTTTTCCTATGTTCACTAATTAAACAATATGAAGTACTGTACATGTATGTTCGTTGGGATAAAGATGAAGGTACTGTAACAAAGAATCCCCAAAGTTCAACACCCTAAATAAGTTCAAAGCTTCTCTCTCAAGAATACTATGTCCAGTTTGAGCTGAGGAGGGTTACACAGTTAGGGACAGAGCTACTGCCTTCATCTACATTATTACAACTAGGTTGCCCTCCACATCCACACTACAGCCTATGGGAAGAGGCAGAAAGGCAATGACCAGAGACGCAGGCTTGTCTTGAAGTTGCAAATTATCTTCAAATTACCACTTCAGTTCACTTTCTATTTACCAAAAATTAGTCATCCGTTCATACTTAATTGAAAAGAAAGCTGGGAAATAAGGAGCAGTTGCCCAAAGCCCACCCCTCTGATAACCCAAAAATCTGCATATAGCCTTTCCTTCCCGCACACAGAACACACTCACCCCTCCCTAAATGCCACAGGTCGAGGTTCCATGCAGCTACTGCATCCACCTTAAAATCCAAAATATCTGGGCAATAGGCAGCCTCTTCCACCAGATCTGGATGTGTCTCCTAGTGGACAAGTAGCTACCTTGTCCACCCTCCATCCCCATCCCTGGCTTTACCCATCCCATGTCACCCATCTCTGCCCGCACAACATGTTCAATAAACAACGGTGAATAATTAAAGATATGCACAATGGAAATTTCTTTCCAGAAAAGAGAACAATTAAAATACACAGCAGCCCTGGTGCTTAGCAATGATGGAATCCTGCTGGACAGTAAGTAATTCTAGAGACTCGCCCTGAGCATGGAGTTATTCCCTCCTAAGACTGTGGTCTGGTTCCTATGGGGGAATTTCCTTGTTCATTGTCCTCTAAGCCTGTGGCTTTGCCTGGGTGGCTTTGCCTGGGTGGCTTTTCCTTGTCCATTGTCCCTTCTGACCACATCTGACTTCTGAGACATTTCTTTCCCGATCCCTCCATCATAGGAGCCCAGTTCTTTTTAGACTATGACAGTTTTAGGAACCTGAGAATTACATTAGTATTAAATAATCACAGGCCTGTAGTTTGTTTGGCACTAAAATTTGCTGAAATGGTAGGTTTTTGGTCTATTTTATGCTGGTCTGATGTCATGTGTCAGTAGCCCTCCAGAATTCTTTACCAGACATTATTTCTTTTTTTTTAAAGATTTTATTTCATTATTTTTAGAAAGAGGGGAAGGGAGAGAGACAGAGAGGGAGAGAGACAGAGAGGGAGAGAGACAGAGAGGGAGAGAGACATCAATGTATGGTTGCATTTCACCTGCCTCCAGGCACAGACCTGGCTGGAGATTTGGTTTGCAACCTGGTTATGTGCCCTGGCTGGGGAATTGAACCTGCAACCTTTGGGTTCGCAGGCTGGCGCCTTAACCACTGTGCTACCAGCCAGGGTCTTTTACCAGACATTATTTCTTAAAGTTGGCTTCAGAGTTTAGGCTTCCCTCTATCCCACAGAATTGGCAGTTCCTTGTGGTCATCTGACACAACAGGCTTAATCAGATCTTGGTCACTAGGTCTAACTTCCTTTGTTCAGTTGAGAATCTTTTAATGGAAAGGCTTTGAAGAGCAGTCTCTCTTAGTAACACCTTATCTTCTGTCTTTGTGGGATTCCAAATCATTGATCTCCTAACGATATGGGGTTCTATTATCTTCCAGTTCTTGCAAATTGGCCAGTTCTTGCCTGGGCTCTTTTCTTTTTTGGAATAATCTGTGAAAAGTAGCCCAGAACAATCGGCATTCAAATACCCCTGCTCTTTCCCACTGTTTTCTTTAAGGCTAATGATTGCACCGACATGGGGTGTGTCTTCCAACTGACAACAGAAGGCAATTTTACGAAATGTTGTCTTGATATTAGAAAGTTCATCAGCTATCCAATATCTGCAATTTCCACTTTTTCATTGTTTGTTTCCTAACATCTAAGGCAATACCACATACTGAAAATCTTTATAATGATAAATACCAATATCTGTATTAGTTAGAATAAAAATGACACTGTTAAAAAGTAAGTGACTTCAAATAGATTGATTTTCATTTTCTCTCTCATTGAACATCCTGGTAGGTCGATGATAGTGGGTCAGTAGCTCTTTAGGAGGCCATTCAAGGGCTCAAGTTCTTTTCATTTTTTTTAATAACATTTATTTTTTAAAAGTTAACAAGTGCATATAATAGGAAAACTGAAAGACACAAGCAGCAAAGAACAAAGTCATCCATAACCACAAGCAGTCTACAGTCTTAGCTAGTTGAAGCTGAGTCAATGCTACACTAATAGGCTAGTTATAGAGAGGGGAAAACAAAGTCCAAGGAGAGAAGCCTTTTTTTGTTTGTTTCTTTTCTGCAAGAGAGTACTTAGAAGTTACCCAAAATCAATTCTACTTATGTCCTACTGGCTAAAATTTCATCATATGGCCACCAAATGAGTGCTCAGCATTGGGGGAAGAAGAAACACCAGGGGTGTCACTGGCTACTGGCGCCGTGGGATGGAATCAGGAAAACTGACTACACCTTGGAGGGAAGCTATGAACCCTTCTGGCTTCATCTGTCAAAATATTCATCTTTACCAGCGTAGGGTGAACCATTTAGTTCTCAAGTGTGCCCCCTTGAAGACCTTGCACACACTGATGAGCAGAAAATTTGGTCATTCTCAAGGAAGGCCTCTTTTCCTGTGTTCAAAACTCCGTATGACATTCCAAGTTACTCTTACCAGAACTAATAGCACCAAAAATCCAAGGCATTGTCATCAGAGGACTTCACCGCCATTCCCCTGGACCCTGGTTCTGGTAGAAGTTGACTACCGTCTCCCATGTCGATAGTGGCATTGCCAGAGAGGCTTGACCTGGCTGTTGTCCTCAGCGTGCCTTCAGTTGGTCAGGAGCAGCTCTGTCCCACTAAGACCATGTGAGGCTTCTTCAGGCCTGAAAAGTTGGGTCCAGCTCACAACCAGGGCCAAGGAATAAGGAAGTCCTTCCCTCACACCACCTCTTGCTTACTGTCTCAGGATTCGCCTATTCCCATGATGACCGACAGTGGGAACATCCCTTCCCTTCACACATCATAAACAATGTACAGTCCAGACCCCGGAGCACCAAGACAAAGATAAAAAACGTAGCCTGGCATTGGCACATTTCCCAAAGCCTGAGCTATTTCATCATATGTGTGATCATTTTTTTACAAAAGCATTTTATTAAGTAAACTCAATGCCTGACTCTGGGGGAAAAACACCTTTAAGTAGAGGAAATTTCATTGACTCAGAATATAAATGCTGCATCCTATGAGACCCACTTCTCAACATTTAAGTCAAACAATGCTACCGTAGAGCATGCTTTATTTAGCGACTGTGGCCTCAGTAAATAATCTCAGGTTGCTGAAGTAGTTGAATACTATTAGTTGGGTGTTACTAACTTATTATATATTATTTGTTATCTATTATACAAGATTTGCTGGACAGCCATCTTAAGCAACATAATGGGACAAAGTGTCTGTCTGCCTTATTTCTATCCAGCAGGCACAAGGCCAGAAAGAAGAAATTACTAAGCAGAGCCCTCCATGCCATGATACACCCCAGTACTGATGTCCAATATGTCAAGAAGGCACCTAGTCCCAACTGAGAAGTGAGAAGAGGCTTCCTACCTAAAGGAAGTTGGGTTGGCTTCCTACTGGCCTTTTAAGAAATTACTACAAATGGGGTGACTTTCAATAACTGAAACATATTCTCTCATAGTTCCAGAAGCCAGAAGCCCAAAATCAGTCTCACTGGCCTGAAATCAAGGAGTCCACAGGGCTGCGCTCCCTGCAGAAGCCTTCCTGGCCTCTTCCAGCTCCTGGTGATTGTTGGTGATCCTTGGCTTGTGGCCACATCACTCCATTCTCTCCCTCTCCAGTCACCTTCCCCCTTCTGTGTCAAAACTCCTCTGGCTCCCACTACAAGGATATGTGTGATGACATTTTATATTCACCTGGATAATTCAGGATAATCTCCCCATCCAATATCCTTCATTTAATCACATGTACCAAGTTCTGTTTTTGTTATATAAGGCAATATCCCCTGGTTCCAAGAGTTAGGACATGGATATCTTTTGGGTGTCATTGTTTAGCCTACTACATACATAAGTAAGTCACTTTTCAAGTAAGACTTAGAGATCCTTAGGAGTGTGTTCTTGTTCTCTCTCTCCCTATCTTTCTCATCCATGAAACTGAGATTAGATGTATAGCATATAAAAACTGAACCATTTTAAAAACTGTAAATCCACTGTTATAAACTAAGTGTCTATATTCCCCAAAACTCATATGTTAATAGGTATTTATTTTATTTTAGTTTTTTATTATTTTTTAAAGATTTTTTGAAGTTTAGTTATTTATTATTTTTAGGGAGAGGGGTAGGGAGAAGGGCTGAGAAGGAGAAAGACATCAATGTATTTTCACCTGCCTCCAGCTATGGACCTGGCTGGACACCTGGCTTGCAACCTGGTTATGTGCTCTGACTGGGGAATTGAACCAGTGACCTTTGGGTTTGCAGACTGTTGCCAATCCACTATGCCATCAGCCAGGGCCTGTTAATAGGTATTTAAAGGCAGGGCCTTTGGGAGGTAGCTGGGTCCTGAGGGTGGAGCCCTCATAAATGGGTAGTGACTCCAGAGAACTGCCCTGCTGCTCCCACCATGGGAGGACACAGCAAGACGATCACTGTCTATGGATCAGGAATTGGGCCCTCACCTGGCACTAGATCTGTCAGTGTCTTGATCTTGGACTTCTCAGCTTCCAGAACTGTGAAAAATAAAAATTTTAAAGATTTTATTTATTACATTTAGAAAAATGGGGAGGAAGGGAGAAATAGAGGAGAGAAACATCGACCAGTTGCCTGTCACATGCCCCCAACTGGGGACCTGGCCTGCAACCCAGGCTTGTGCCTTAACTGGGAATTGAACCAGTGATCTTTCAGTTCACAGTCCAGCACTCAATCCACTGAGCCACACCAGCCAGGGTAAGTGTTTTTGTTTTTTGTTTTTAATTTGTTTTTTTTTTAAAGCCACCCAGTCTGTGGTATTTAATTTAGTTTTTTTTTTTAATGTTAGCTTGAACAAACTAATACAGCCACCTAGCCCATATAAAGAGAAAATCCATGGCCTTAAATTATGGGTTCAATTATCTTATTAGTCAAGACTGCCACACGAGCACAAGAAATAACAATCCCGACCCCAGTGATCCCAGCCCATTAGCTGCTCCACCACAGTCACTGGGCACTTGCTCCAACACCACCACGGGAAGCAGATAATTTAATATTCACCTCCACGCAAAGATGCCCTGAAAAATCCAATTTTTTAGCCAAGGTTTTACAATAATGAGGCCTGGTCCTGCTTCTTCGCTCGGATCTGAAGCCATCCTCATCATTTTTTCCCAGGCTCTGTAAATTTGCATCTTGTCTAACTAATGAGTTTACATACTTGTTTTGACTGCACAATCTGAATTCAGAGCCATCTCTCTGGCTTCCTGATAGGAAACATGTTTGTCATCAATGCATTTGTTTCCACTAAATACAGGATTTGCTGCGGCAATTATCCGGACCCATAATCAGCTGAAGAGGCAACAACGTCAGAATAGGAAAGCTGCAGAATTTCATTAATATGCACATAAACACGACACCAATGCCTCCTAAGGAAGTGCTCAGCCTCAACAGCTGCCTGTATGAACAGAAACAACGAAGTACATTGAGTGAAGCCGAAGGACTTAAGATACTACAATGTTGAACTTGATGATTAAAAGCAACACAATGTATAATTTAAGAAGAAATGCAATCTACTTTCAAATGCATGTGTTTATTGCTGTTTACTTTCGCCTCTCTGGAAAACAGTAAAATAATAATACCAGAAAAATAAAGGGGGTGGGGAGGGAAATACCCTTTTCTCCAGTAGAAGTTGAAATTATTCAAGACTTAGATTTGTAATAGAACATTTTTTTTTTTTCCACAAACAAGGTAAATCAACTCATGCATATTTTTTAGGGGACAGAAAGAAGGAACACAATTTTGATTTGCTTTCCTGAGTACGATTATTTTGAATACCCCAATTTGCTTTGCCCAAGTTATTAAGTCTGGTGTAGACACATTTAAAGGATCTTGGAAAAAGCAGCAAGGGACATGAGCTACCCAAAAAGAAATGCTGGAGTAAAAATTAATGGAATAATCGTAGCATTATGTGATTCATCCTAGGACTTGGCTATGCATAGAGTATGTTTTAATTGCATATTTGCTTAGGCCTACTCCCTGTGCTCAGCAGTGAGTGACACACAGCCATGGCTGGGTAATGTTTTGGGATACTAGGGGGCTTTTTTCACCCCTCTATTTTTTTTCTGTTGTCAACCTTCAAATAGGTAGTCAGTTGTGTAGGCATTGCCTCAGGGGAGGAGTCTTCATTTTCTATAATACTTAACCCTCTTATTTAGAGAATTTGCTAAGAAAATAAAAGGTAGAAAATACATCCTTGCGGGTTAATTTACATAAAGACCTTTAAATTGGTGGGGGGAACATCCTTGCCTACATAACTTGCGTTAGAGAACAGCTAAGGGGGATTAGGACTCTCCGGAGCTTGTGAAGAGATGAGGGAGGGAGGGCATTCTTGACTGATGGGAGCAGATCCTTGCCCTGTTCCCTGGTGATGCCAGCAGAATGCAGGTGAACTTCAAGACCATAGAGATCAAGTCAGCCTTGCAGGAGCCCAGTGTCTCTGGAGAGCATGGGAGAGTCAGGGAGAAGCAGGACTGAAGGGACCATACAGGCAGCGACAATAAGCTTCTCAAGAATCTCCCTTGCCATGGCAGGTGGCACAGTGGATAAGGTGCCAGCCTGTGAACCCAAAGGTTGCTGGTACGATTCCCAGCCAGGGCACATAACCAGGTTGCAAGCCAGGTCTCCAGCCAGGTCCATGGCTGGAGGGTGGTGAAAGTCAACCATACACTGATGTCTCTCTCCCTCTCGCTAAAAATAATAATAAATAAAATCTTTAAAAAAAAAAAAAAGAACCTGTGAACACCAAGGACATGGTGGCCCTCCACTCATCCCCGCCCCGTCCCACTCCTCTAGACCTGCAGCAGGGATGGGCTCCTGGGGACAGCTCTGCCGAGTCTTGAGGTTACATTCTTCCTCTGGTTTGGTTGAATCAGAGCTCAAAGCCAGCTATGAAATTGAGTATTAAAAAAATAAAGTTTTTATTTGTTCCTTAGTTGAGGGACAGATAGTCATACTGTCTTCCATAATGGGAGATAAACAATTATTAGATGAATTTCTTCATTAAGACAATAAAAGCACATGGAAAGGAAATCGTGAGAGGAGCGTCTTTCCTGAGAAAAATGTCAAGATGTGGCCTGAAAGTGGCTGACGGAACACCATAAGGGCCGGAGATGGCGTCCTGGGCAGAAGAGACACGCACAGGTTACAGGACCAGCCCTGAGACAAAGGACACAAAGTCTCCCCGTGCCTGACTCAGGCCAGCACGGAGGGCAGGTGACGCTGGAGCCAGATCCCTACAAGGCCATGAAAAGCCATCGGAAGGAATCTGGATATCATCCTGAGGCCAGTGAAGAACTCTGCTTTCAGGTTCAACCTCCGTTTGTCCAGGTTTCAGAGGCCTTTCAGCATACTGGCCTCAGCCTCCCAGCGCCTGGGGGCCTGCGTGTGATGGGTGGCCCGGCTCCAACCACAGGGCCGCCCCAGCCAGCGGGCGCTCCGCCCTCCCCGCCTCCCAGCCCGGCCCCAGCTGCTGGCGGCACCCCTGGACTCGCTGTGCCCTCCAACCTTGCTCTTCTGGGACTCTGGCGCCCTGCCCCGGGGGAAGCCCAGGAACTCCACATCTGCCGCAGCAGGGCCGGCAAACGGGGAGAAGGAACTTCAGTTCGCTTCTGTGCCCCTAGTTAGGGCAAAAGCCCTGGGCTTTCAAGTGGGAACTGTTATTAGCCCTTCTTCAGAGGAAGGCACAGCTGGGGTGGCCTGCACCTGCTCTCACTGTGGGGGCCCATTCTGTCCTGTGTGAGACCCTGCAGGCTGAGAGATGCCTGTGCTAACTAAACACAGTGCCATCCAGGCATTGTGACAACGCCCTACCCTTCCCGAGTGCCACCCGGGGAAGACAAGAGCTTCTTTTCTTGGGAACCACCCTAAAGTGAAAAGGAGAGTAAAATAGTTTATGACTATTAAAATATCAAAATCAGTATGTTTTTATGGTAGGTCTTTCTTAAAATTATTCAACTGAGACCCACCTTTTTCATCTTTGGGGTCACTGCACTGTCACTACAAATAAATCATCATTGTATAGTTTTTTGGGGGTGGGCCCAGGGAGAGGACATGCTAGCAGCATCCCAACCATGGGGAGTTGTGGGGTGCAGGGAGGATCTCAGATAACTGTCACCAGGTCACCACCACATCAACTAACTCATCGTAAGACCAGACATTATACCTCACAACTGTGTGAGTTCATTGAAGGTTTTGTTCACGTGGCCCAGCAGTTGGCCACCTTGTAAGTAGGATGTTACTGATGCAAAGATTAAGTTTTGGACATATTATTTTCTAAGTAAGTCTGTATATACCTTGTGGTCACCAGATAGGTGAAGCACATTATTTGTTTCCACTCTAGAGATTTAAAGATCACAAGATTCATCTGAGGTTATTCAAGGTTTTACCTTCAAAGCCAGATTTCTACATCACCATCAAGCTCTTCGTGAATAATGAATTTAAGAAAATATTAGCTGAGACCAAGTATTAGTATGTGTATCTTTTTTCACTGACTCAATTTAGGAAGTAACAAAGCATCAGTTTATATTCCATTGGTCTAGTCCCTGATCTCTAGAATACATGTTTTGTCCTGTACTGGCTGTTCTAATATTATTTAATAGCTGTTAAATATTTAATCACTTGTAGCTGTTAAAACTGGATCAACTTCACTTAACCCGACATGGCCTCAGCCTTTCCATCAATTAAAACATACACATACACACAGAGCTAAGTTTAAAGGGTTATCTTGCTATTCCTTCCAAATTCTAAAGTTCTTATGTTAAGATCATTAGAATATCACCGGTCATCTTAACCTTCTTATCAAAACACTTCAAAATTTTTAACATTAATTCTTCTTAGGTTTTTGAACTGATAATCTTGACATTTCACTTAGGTTCATAATCTCAAATATTTATGCAGAAATGCATTTTTAATTTCATCCTTGATGTATTGTCATTATTTTGCAATTTACTGTTCTCATTGTCTTAGCAAATACACAGAGAAGCTATTGAAGGAAACTGGTTTGAAGTCCCATAAGCAATTATGTTAACCCATCTTGATGATAACCATGATTCATTTTCTCCCATTAAAGTTTTTAAGAACTTAGCTAAATGACTTGGCATAAGAGATAGCTAAAGGTAATAAAGGAACACTGATAATAAGACAGTTTGGAATTACAGGAACACAGAATTCTCTGAATTTGCATAACAGTAACCCCAAGAACATATAACCTAGTAAATAAATCAACTCATCCAAATTAATTAAACATCAGTTGCAAGAACAAAAGCGTTACGTACTTTCATACAATTTTTTCTAAAAAGGTAATTACTAGAACCCCAGACCCTTTCTTTCTCCAACAAATAACACTATTTAGAATCTGCAGTGTGTCATGTCCTTGTATGATTCTGGTTCTCCCCAGTCAAATTTGCACTGTGGTTCTCGGGTTGCAAGAAAGAGAGCAGTTTCCGAGAGTTTAGGTCAAGTGCACAAAGCTCCATGGGCTCCCACCCAGACACTCCTTCCTCTAGGCTATTTAAAAGCCAAAGCCAAGTCAACTGGTCAAGAGTTGGCCCAGCTGAGGCACCCAGCTGCTGCAGATATGAATGTACAGCAACCTTAACCCTGGGAGGCTAGCAAACACTGCACCTTACTAATCCTGAGTTGCCATGATTAGTTTACTTACTTGTTCTTTCCTTCATTCAACCTAAAAAGATGTTTGGTTACAACCAGGTGCCAGGGACTCTCCTAAGTTATACAAAATAAATGAGTGGCATTCACACGTTCAGGCGTTTAGGCAGTCATTCATTCCAAACAGTCACCTGGTAGGTTTTGGAGATGGAAAGAAGAATGGCCTTTGCTAGGGTTACACAATGGCTTCTTAGACAGTAGCTGGTTTAATATCATAACTAACTCGGCATCCAGACATTTCATCACTTAGAAGGACTTGCCTTCAGAGAGCACCTTCATCAGCTTACTTCCTTAGCGCTGAGTGAGGAGGATGCGAGGATTTTCAAATCATTCCCTTCAGATTTCCTGAGATGTTTTATTATTTTCCCTCCATGTAATTTGACTATTCAAGAAACAGTCTTCACTCTGAAGAACCCTAATTTCATTTTGAATCACAGTATTGAAAATGAAGCAACACCATTTCAGGCTATTTGTCTAAAATGCTGTCATTACCTGTTAAGAAGCAATTTCTGTGAATTTCTTTTAAGGGATAAAGACTTTGTAAAAATGTTATCAAATTACGATATTAGACTTCAGAGGGGAAATTTTTAAGCAGATTGAGGTGAAATCCTCCCTGGATCTAACTACAGCTGTTTGTCTAAAACATCTCAAAACAAATTAATTGCCAAAATATCATTTACATTTAGACTTTTATTTTATTTTGCAATTCAAGATTTTAGTGTTTCCATTTGTCACAGGATGGCTAAGAGAAATACACGTAAAAACAAATCTTATGCTTACTCTTCCTCCACCCTTTGGAACAGGGAAGTAGTTTCCTTTGTGAACTCAGGCAGAGTAAATGAATTTCAGGTAAATTAATCACAAAGAGCCCAACATGAATGCCATTTAACAAACTGTTAACAAAATAGAACTTTCTTTTTTCTTCCTTTCCTTTTCAATAAAGCTTAATTTCTGACTCAGAGCCACCTCGTCTTCTCCATTCCATGAGGCCGAAGAGAAAATACCTTTAGTACTTTATGAAGCCCCCACAATGTGCCGAGTCATGGGGAGGGATGTGTTTTTCAGATAATCCTTTATTGGTGCAAGAGAGTTGAACATTTTTGTTAAATTATTGGCCTCTTTAAAACTAGATATTTTTTTTGCTTCTCCTAGGCTCTTCTTGGTACATGGAAATCTTTTGTTTGGCTCTACAGATCCCCTGTGGGTAGGTACAACCTAGCGCTGTTCCTCTCAGAACGTTTTGAACTACACAGTAGTGTTGTGTGGAAGCAGAAAATGGTCTCTGCTCTGGGAATGTACAGACTCTCCATTCTTTTAGTCTCTCTGTCTCCCTCTTCTCTGCTCTCCAGCCCCTACTAGCTGTGAACTCTGGAGAAAAATCTCTCATTCTTCAAGTTTCCTTCTAACACTTAATGTGACCAAAAGATCCTCTCAGTCCTCCTAAGAACCTGAGCTTCTGAGTAACAAAGCTCAGAAAGACTTGCAGAATACTTGTTTTCTGCACTGCCATATGCCTTCTCTGAGGCAATAAACACAAAGCTAGCTACCCGCTAGCAGGAATGAAAGGGGTGGGCAGGGCTTAGCATCTCTAAATACCAGCCAGCAGTAATAACAGAAGCAGCTTAGCAACAGTGATAGGAGTGACTCCCAACCATGTATTCTTGAACATTTCATCTTCTTTAAAGCAGATGTTATAGTGGCATACAGTAGGCAGAACAGTAGGCAGCCCAAAAGATGTCCACCTCCAAATCTCCAGAATTTATGAATACAGTATGATGTACTACACAACAAAAAGAAATTAAGATTGCAGACAGAATTAAATTTGCTTATCAGTGGACCTTAAAATAGATTACCCTGGATGATTCAAGCAGGCCCAGTGCGAAGGACAAGTCCTTAAAAGGTGGGAGATGGCCCTGGCTGGTGGCACAGTGGATAAGGCGCTGGCCTGTGAACCCCAAAGGTCGCTGGTTCGATTCCCCAGCCAGGGCACATAACCAGGTTGCTAGCCAGGTCTCCAGCCACGTCTGTAGCTGGAGGCAGGTGAAACGCAACCACACATTGATGTTTCTCTCCCTCTCTGCCTCTATCCCTTCCCCCGTTTCTGGAAAAAAAAAAACAGGTGGGAGATACCTTCTAGTTCCAGTCCCACTAGAAGTTACTGCACTGACTTAAAAGGAAAAAGGCTGACCAGATTAAGAAATCAGTAACTTTTCTTGCACCCATTAGAGAGAGATGAGGATACAGGGTAGACTTCTGCCTCCAAGATCAAGAGATAGGGTGGATGGATACAGGGGTCACAGCTCGGAGACTGGAAGCCACCAAAAGTTTGAGAGTTAAAAATTCCAGGGAGACCCAGTCTTAGGAGGGGGATTTGGGGGGGGGGGGCAAATTTCTGTGAGTTTTCTTTACCTGAGCTCTAAGAAGGTTTGCACAGTAAAAATCTGAGGGGACAAAACATAAAGCCCTTAAACTTCTGGCAGAGGGGAGGGGAAAGGAGCCCTTCTGAATTGTAGTGGAGTGTTCTGTTCTTAACAAGCCCTGCCCTCAGGAGAAACTAGTTCACCAAAACCGAACCTGCTGGAGTCTTATCTGAGACCACCTGACTCAGGGGCAAGGCCCTGTCCCATGTAAGAGGGGAGGAAAACACTGAAAATGTTTGTGAAGTTCAGTCCAGAGGTACAGCCTCATTAGAAGACTAGGACCTAATCATAGGACTGTCTCTACCACACCTACTGCCAGTTTCTAAAGGACTGGTTACAGCAGTCTCTTCACCCAACATACCCCATCTGGCTGCATATATTGCTTAAATGACATCCTAGAAAGAACAGAACTAGAGGAATGAAAAACAAATCAGTGACTGAGGGTTAAAGGAGGTAGGTGTTGACTACAAAGTGGCCGTATATGGGGATTCTAAGGTAATGGAACCATTTCATTACGGTATTTTGGTGGTATACAAATGGAAATTCTACACTTGGAGTCTCACGACTCCTACACACCTCTTCCTTTGGCTGATTTTAATTTGCTATGATTTTAATTTGCAGTAAGTAACATGGCTTTGCTGAGGTCTGGAAGTCCTTCCAGTGAGTAATGAAACCTGAAGGCAGCCTTGGGGACCCCCAAACTTGGAGTTGATGTCAGAAGTGAGGGTGGTCTTAGAGATCACCAAACTTAGCACTGATATAAATAAATGATTCAACAAATAAACAAACATGGGAAGAGCAACAAGCCTTCCTTACAGAACTCCAAGTAATGCCGAAGTGATGAGAGAAGCGAAATCACGGTTAAAACACCACCGTAGTGACGGATGCCAGCAAGAGCCACAGCTGAATGTGAGAACTAGAGGCAGAGCTTCACCTGTCCCCCAGAGTGTGGAATCAGTAATTCGCCTGTCACAAGTAGAGTATGTGCAAAGAACGCTTCACTTTCCAGTGGAGAAGCCTTGGCCGCCACCGATAAGAAGAAGGCTGTTCCGGTGTACTCCTTGTAATGATGTGATTAGAGATTGAAACTTGGTTACCATCTTTCCCCAAATCCAAAACGCCGGTCTGATCATGGGAAACCATCCGACAAACCCAGCTTGAGAAGCATTCTGTACAATACTTGACCAGACTTCTTAAAATATGGCAAGGCCACGAGCAACAGGGAGCCTGAGACCATGTTATAGGCTGGAGGCCAAGGGGGCTGGTGGCCGGGTGCAACATGGTAACCTCCACTGACCTGGAACAAGGAAACGATGTGGATAGAAAAACTGGTGAAACCTGCATCAATTTTAGTTTTGTTCAAAGTATCGTGCCGAGGTTATTTAATGTACTCCCAAGGGAGGCTGGGTAAAGGACAGAGGGACTCACTGTACATCTTTGCAACTCTCCTATAAATCTAAAGTTATTCAGAACTTTTTTCTCTTTTAAAGACTGAATATTCAGCAACCGGAGTTCTCATGCACTGCTGGTTGAAATGTAAAACAATAAATACTACTACCTGTTTAGAAAACAGTTGGGCAATTTCTTAGGAAAATAAACTGTACACAAATTTCCCAGCCATCCAAGAGACATGAAAGCATGTCTTAAGACACAAATAAGTCTGTACGTGAATCTTTACAGCAACAATACAACTAACCACCAAGTAGTGGAAGAATCTAAATGTTCCTTGATCGGTTATTGGTTGAGTGACGTATGGTATACCCATACAATAGATACTACTGAGCAATAAAACATAATGAACTGTTAACTTATAAAACACTGGATGACTGCAATTATACAGAAAGAAGCCAGACTGTATACCCCATCAAAAAGTGCAAGTCCATTTTTTGTAAGACTCTAGCAAATGTAAACAACTTATAGTGACAGAAAGCAAACAGGTAGGTGAGAATAACAGGGGCGGGAGAGGGAGGCGAAGGGAGAGGGATACTCAAGGGTGGGGAGAAAACGTGAAGGTGTTAGGTTCGTTTTGTGTGATTGTTTCACAGGTGTACACACAGGTCAGCACACAAACTTGTACAATTTAAATATGCATCTTACGTCAATTAGAGCTCAATAGATTTTTTTTTTTTTTTAAAAGAATGACATGGAGGAACATGTTGCTCTATTACATAGATTAAAATCAAGTCACACAAAAACAAGTAGGGTGTAATCCCCTTTAAACACAAAATTTACTGGTTTTGTTGATAAATGCACAGTGATGCAATATTATGTCATTAACAGAGGCTCCCAGAAGGAAGCCCGCCCAGATGGGCCAGGGGCCAGGGTGGAGAGCAGGAAGGCTACCACAGCAGGTGACTCCAGTCTCAGGCTGGCGGTAACAATGTTCTTTTCTTTCTTTTTCTTTTTTAAGATTTTATTTCATTATTTTTAGAAAGAGGGGAAGGGAGAGAGGCAGAGAGGGAGAGAGACATCAATGTATGGTTGCCTTTCACCTGCCTCCACCTACAGAGCTGGATGGAGACCTGGTTTGCAACCTGGTTATGTGCCCTGGCTGGGGAATCGAACCTGTGACCTTTGGGTTCGCAGGCCGGCGCCTTATCCACTGTGCTACCAGCCAGGGCACAATGTTCTCTCTTACTCAGGCTACATGGCTCCGGAAATGGTTTCAAGGCCTATGACTGGCAGCACTTAAAAATCTTGCTCAAAATTAGATGAAATGCATGCCTGTGACTTTCCTTATTTATACACATACACCTTTCTACTTTAAAAATGTGTAAAATTAGCTTTTATTACTAAGGGAAAGGGGGAAAATGACATAGAACACAACATCAATGCCGGAAGATGAAGGTTTGACCAAACCCCCACAGAAGTAGTGCTATTTTGACCTTGGTTAATGTTTCAAAATTGAAGTCTAAGTGAGATAAGTGAAACAGAAGCCAAGAGTGAAATGTGAAACATCATGCCTTTAGAACCTTGGTTCTTAATATTGATGCAGTTTCTGATGTTTTTCTATAAATAATTGATTAGAAAATGGATGCTTGGCACAGAGTTACTTTTCAAAGTGCAGTTTCCAATTCCTGACAATGCAAAAAAATAAAATGTAGTAGAGACTCAGGGCAGGGCACCAAAAAAAGGCAGATAAAGTAACATAGGAACTGATAACACCCATCATCACCACCACCCAAGTAGGCTCCAGGCAAAGAAAACTGCAGGTTGTAAGATGTCCCCTTGCAACAAAATATAATTGTAAATAGGAGTTAGTTCAACAATCTACTTTCATAGTCCTGTCCGCAACAGTAGCGCTTTGTGCGTACACCTAATTACAACCCATTATTTTTCACAAATTAGCCTGTGAAACGTTTTCTCTGGCATGATTGTAACAGTAAAAATAGTAACCATAATCATGCCAAGAATGAAAGCCTAATTATGCTAGTTATTGGGCTAAGTCATAGGACTACTAATCCTTAAAAATCTGAGAAGCAAGCTATCTCCCATAGACATTTCTTACAGAGAGGAACTTGACGCTCAAATGTAAAGCAACTATTCAAGCACTCATTCATGGGAAATACAGGTCTTGTCCTTGAGGATTCCACCTCATATTAGAGCAAACAGGAAGCAGTTCTCCCACCAGACCTATGTCTATGCACTGAGCGGTGCCAGGGTCGCCTAACTCAGAGGGAAGGCAGAGGCAGAAGAAAGAGAGCAATGTTGGTGGGTGGGTGGCCTGCCTTCCCAGAAGCACTTGACTTAATTGAATCTCACAAGAATTAAGCAAATGGGGGAGTAAAGAAAGCATTCCAGAAGGGGTGGGTTACAAGAATAAAGGGAAGTGAGGGGAGCAAAAAAAGGGATGGATGTAATACAACAATAAAATTAAAAAAAAAAAAAAAAAGAATAAAGGGAAGAAACCTTTCAGAAGGTACAGGTATTTCAGTCTGGCTAGATGAGAATGTGATTGAAAGTGGGAGACAAAGCTTCCTCAGCCACTTCTATTCACAGTTACTAATCAAAACACCCCAGCACCCTGAGAGCCACTATTCCACAGCCCCCACCCCCACCCCTCCACGCCCCACCAAGGCACTGACACAAATTCCGACAACCCTGAGCAAGCAGAACCATGACCCATTTGACAGGCCCTTGTGCTGTGGCCCGCTTCCAACCTCCCCTGGGAAGCCTACTTAAACTGGTAAACATACCTCCTGGGACACACTAGATATTCAATAGGCGTTTTCTGAACAAAGTAACAGAAGAGGACCCTAGACTCCAGAAGGAAAAATGTATAAAATATAGCATTAAGAAAGCCTTGAAAGAATGAATGTCTGCTATTCATTTGCTCATCTATTAGAGGTTTAGCTTCCAGCAATATGATTAAATAGTAATTGAACTTAACCTATATATTGTGCTCTATGGCAGAAATATTTCCTTCCATGTTTACCAAAACTTAACCATATCCCTTACACTCACTGACTAGTAATAGGCTTAAATGTTACTGTTTCTGCTAACTCCTGCAAATGGGTTTTCACTTATTATTCTCTTATTCCCGTTTGCACTTTGAGTAAATATACAAAGCACTTTCCCCCCCAAATCTCCTGTCCACAAATTCCTAAATGATTCCTTTTGAAATAAGAGATTCACTTAATGCCAGGATATGAGTTGCAAGTCTTTCGAAATGCCTATTAACCAGGAATGTGCATTAGAATCAACTGAATTTGTCCTACAAATGCAAAAATATTTTTTCTGCATCAGTTTATACTAGCAGATAGTGATTAATCAAATATACATTATAGGGGGTAAATTAAGCTGTGTAATAAACACTACCATTAAAAATCAAAGTAACGGTGGCACATATGGCTTTATAGAAGCAGGCACTACTCCCTGAGGGCTTTAAATACTGGGTGGGGCAGAAGTAAACTAGGTTTACAGTTGTTCATATGAAAAATAGTAACTCAAGAATAAACTGTTTCATGAAGTCACAACTGCACACCTACTTTTGCCCTACCTGTTGGTTAACAATTTTAATCTTCCTACCTCATACCACTAACTCCATTTTACAGATAGAAAAATTAGGGAAGTAACTCCTTTGGTCAAATAGTAAATAGCAGAGTCAGGACTCACCCCAGGTAGTCAGGCAGAATTCATGCTCTTAACCACTTTAGTATAGGAAGTATTTAAGTATATACTGTACTTAAAGGACAAAATCCCCTGGCAATTTTAGTGAAAAAGAGTTTTTAAAATCGTTACAACCCCATTTTTTAAATGTTTTCAAAGTGTCTGGAAGGACACATGCCAGTGTATTTAACAGTGGTTACCACTGAGGAGGAATGGGGCGGGGAGCTTGGGAACATTATTTTTCCATGTCTTTACAAGCATGCACTTCCTAGTACACAGTATGTGAATTACACAACCCCCTCCCCCGCCCCCTTCATCCATGGCGCCCAAACAAGCATTAAAAGAGCCCACATGCTGGTGTCAACTTCTTAGCCAGCAGTTACAGGCAGCGAGCGGCTTTACTGGGCACTCCTGGTTAAGCAACAGTGAGCTAAAGAAGTAAAATTTACTTACCTCTCATTTAGTCTTGATTTCTCTGAACACCAATTTGCTCAACTTCAAACTTAACTTTATTTCCATATGCTAGTAATTCATCCACTTCACAGGAAATATTTAAAAAAACATTATTGCATAGCTAATTTTGATGTGTATCGAATTCAATTTGAGTCATGTGATGACTGTAGACCTTTACTGTGACATCCATGCCAAATATGCGGCTCTCGTCCCTGCTAGGACTTGGAGCATTCACCGGTCCTCTGAAGGACACCCTTGCCAGGTACCCACCCTGGGAAGTCATGGAATTAACCCCAGGGCAAGTGGCTCTTTTGTCAGGTTACTTTTCCTTTTAAATTTCTATGTATGTAAATTCAGACAATAAAAGTTTGCATGTGTATACTTTTTCACAACCCCCTAATTTGAACATGTGAGATTCTGGAAGCTGATGTTTTCAAAAGTCTGGTATCACACCAAGTTGAGTGTGACTGGATTTTTAATGCAAGAGTTTCACTACCTGAGGTTCCCATTTGGTGCTTAAATGCATAGTCCCACCCAGTAGCCCTGCAACCTATGCTTTTGATATTTCTGATAGAGCCCATTATACTTTTTTTTTTTTTAAATAGAACTGTGGCATCTTTTTCTTTGTAGATTCCACCCCACTGCTGCTAGTTCTTAAAATATGAATTGTTTGCACAACTGATCATACAAACCCAACAACCAAGAAACATTAATAATTGTCTTCTGTACTTTACTAAACACTTTGTGTTTAATATATTTTAAATTATAAAGAAATTACAAGGAAGTCCTAAAAAATTTAATACAAAAATATTACAAGTTAGGACAAATAGCATTGAGATATGACATTTGAGAAGAAACATGCAGAGAAAGTAGCACAGGGTTAACATTTCATTGTTGACAGAGCGCTTTGGTACAGCAGAGAAAAAGCACCATAAAACTACTGTCCGTAGTGTCTTTTCCTCCACTGCATCTGCAAAGGAATATACTGAGGAAACAGCAAACTTTAACCTGATCTGCTATGTATTATCATAGGTGAGAAATTGGACCTATTGTATAAAGTATAAGGATATGAAATTAAAAAATAACCCCTTCTATGACTACTCAAATTGATTTCAGCTTTACCTCAAGCCTATATGGATTATAATCTTTAGTAGACCAGCACTTTTTGAAAAAGTGTAAAATGCAGAATATTAACAATCTATATGCCATGCAATAAAAGTCAACCCTTTGAAAATGAAAGGCTGTCGGAAAGTTCTAGCAATTGCAGTAGCTTATCATTTCATAAAACATGTCAAGGCTATGCCTGTATTAGTTTCTGAGGAAATGGAAGGGAAAGGTGAAAGACCTAGAGAATACAAGTTTTTATAAAACAAAACAAGACAAAAAATATGATCAATGATTCTTGTAAAAAGTTTCTAAGTAACTCTAAAGGAGTTGGGATTAATTAAAACTGGACAGTGCCTAGCATCTTTCCTAGTAAGAGTATAAGGTGGTGGTTGTTTTTTTTTTTTTTATTTTTTTTTTTTTTTTTTTTTAGCAACATAAGCAACTAGCTAAGGAGAAAAATTATTGAAGTCTAACAGGTTTATATGCAGAAAAAAATGTCATTAAGAAAGTTGAGCATCCTGCCCTAAAAATCTTCAACAACATACTGTTTCGTGCTCAACCGCATGCTATAAGCAAATGAATCTGAGGTCTCTTTTTACTTTATGTGAAACAATGTCCTTTAAGTACAATAATTATTGTTCAAAATAATTCAAACTTATTATTCCTTAGCTGCTTTAAATGCTCTATTTTCTTTAATAAAAATAGTAAACAATCCCTTCATTTAAAAAATCTTATCTCCGGCGAGAAGTAATAAAATAGTAAAATTTTTCATTTTTTCTATGGGCTTACTGTAACGTATATATCTTGGAAAACAACCTATTTATGAAAACAGTGGTTTGGGTGTTCATGGCAGTTGTTGTCACTGGGAACACCAGGATGGGAGAGAACAGATATGTTGTATGTTATGAAGACTAACTCAGAGCAAAAAAAGTTTATTCTATAATAGAACACTGGAGGAGTAAATGCAATTAAAATGTAAACAGGAAATTGTAAACAAGAAATAGCATCCCTCTCTCTTTACTTGACTAAATAGTCTATACAAACTACATAGATATCAAAGATTTTATATATGTACACAGCCAACATAATATCAAAATATATTTTATTCTGGACCTCTTTCAGATCTGATTCAAATTACAGTTGTCAAAGCAATACAATGCAAAGGGAACTGCAACAACAACAACAACAAAAACAAAATGTGCCTAGAAAGGATAAAGGGTCGTAGGGGACAAATCATTGTGATGTGGAACCGAATACATCGTAGGTGTAATTAACATGGTCCAGGACAGCATAGAACATCTATAATCAGTCTTCCTTACACAATAATCATGAAAACTGAACAATAAAGTTCTTTAACATGTACAAAAAACCTGTCATGGGCTGGTTTACACTTTTACAACAGTTTTAAAGTTAACGGGGTAACTAAAGAAATGATGCAGACATTTTAATCCAGTGCTATAGGTAGGCTCACAGAATTAGACCCAAAGGATTTGTAAAAATCAGAATTAGAACATTATAGCTACAATGTCAAAGTCAGGAAAGAAGAAAATTACTTCTGTATTTAGGGATTACACAGCTACAAAATGCAGTCTGTGTTTTTGTTTTTAATGAGATGGATAAGTACATCAGACTTGATACAACATGCAGAATGTTTTTTTGAACTTAATCCAGAAACTCCAAAGAAAACATCATGAAACAGCTTACAATGGAAAAAAAAAAAAAAAAAAAGCCTTATTCACCCTGCTTCAACACTGTCAACATAAAGGCAGAAATAAAGAATGCTATTAATATTCAGAACTACAGATATAAGACATCAAATTTCTAAATCAGTGTATTAAAAAAGTGAACACGTCCTCTTCTCTCTCTCTCCTCCATGAACTAAAATCATGTTTAAAAAACAAACAAACAGATATTGAATGTGACACTTCAGAGCTACTTCTGGAAGGAGTAATATTTCGTAACTTTCCTACCCTCCTTCCATCCCTGCTGATTCAGAAGGGAAAAGAACAAATAAACCCACAAACCAACCAGGGTCTCTTATAGATTTGCTGCTATTCCCCAAAATGTTGGCATTTGCTGCCATGCCACAATGTCGGTCCACTGAAACAGGATTTCTGTGGAAACTGTCAACAGTAATTCACCAAATCCAAGTACCATCCTTAAAGCATGTAAGAATAAATGCAGGTTCTAAAGAAGTGTACAATGTGCTTAAGAAAATGAAAACTGTTTTGAGAAGAATAAATAGCACTGCATTTGAAATTTATTTTTCTGCTTCTCTAGTAAAACAATATTTTTGCCCACATAAAGATGGTCAGTTGTGATTCATTAAAATAGCAAAAATGCATACTCCTCTTTAGGCCTCTATTTAATAGTTCACATTACTCTTAACAAAATCACTCTACATAAACAGCTCCTTAAAAATAGTTCTCTCATTAAATCTAATTTGACAGAAAGAAGTTTCAGGAAAAAAAGGAGTGCTTTATAAGTTAAGTGACAATGTACAAATCTTTGGCCTTTCTCTTGACATTTTAACATGTCAAAAAAGCAAAACAAAACGAACAAACAAAAAAAACCCTTCATGTAATTCAATCTCATGATTACTTTTGCACCATAATTTGTTTTTTACACCACAAAAGGAGGCACTTTCAGTATCTGTAAAAGGTGTTTAATCCTAAAATATACTTAGAGAATAATTAATTAAAACAGAATTCAACACACTCTAAGACCTATTAGGAAATTAAACATTATCATTTCTGAAAGTCATCTGAAAGTGAATGATGGTACCTGATCAACATTAGGAAATGGGGAATGGAAAAAATACAAGATCTTACGGGATTTCCTACATGGAGAAGAAAAAAGATTTCCTTTATGATGTTTAAGAGTGACAGCTGCTCTTCATTTTATTTTATTTTAATCAGTGAATATTTTGTTCATTCAAGTTTTCCTTATGGTAAGTTTCCTTCCTATACAACAATGATATATAATGAACACCACAGAAAATCTACTGGAATCAGCGGAGCTTCAGAAAAAAAAACACAAGGGAAAAATGAGCAAGAACCTCAAGCATAAAACCTTATGGGCTGTGGAACCTGGTCTCCTACAATCACGTTTCCTGCTCAAATTAGAGGCGGTCTGACTGTTTGCTGGAGCAGCATCGTGGCACATCAGCAGGCATGATGATGTTGAGAACAGCAGCAAAAATAAACAACTGTTTGCGCCCACAGAATCCAAGCCTACAAAATGGGTACCTTCCAGATCGTTTCTACTTAAAAAGACCCAAGACATCAGGATAATAAAGCTCTGTATTTATAATCTTTCATATGTCCTATGGTGGCTATTACACTTAAGTAAAATAGCTAAAATTTAAAAAACAAAACAAAACAAAACAAAAAACAGAAACAGAAAAGATGACAATACCATAAAAATGTAGCTGTCTATTTTGGCAGCTATAGAGCAGAACTTCTTGACTATCTTTTATAATCAGCTGGGAAAAAAGTCAATAACTGAATGCAAATGAATAAATTGTCCATATCAAAATACAAAAGTACTATCAATAATCACCTCTGATTTTCAGATTTAAATTCAGTGCAATTGACAAATGCATCACTAAAGGAAAAATGCAGCTTAAACATACTCAAAACATTTGTGTCTATTCCTGGGAGCACATTTAAAAATTATTGCACAGATTTTTTTTATTTTTATTAATTTTTTTAAAACAACAACAGAGGTCAACCACAGCTGTGGACCTCCAGCAATAAAAGCAGGATTTCAAGTGCCAGATACTCAGCATATTAGGTTTCCTACGTGAGTCACAGGGTAATGGTTGTAAGTATCTAGAACGTGATCCAAAAGCCTAGAAACAGCTGGCACAAAACCACCGTGAATGACTGACTGCCTCTCGGGATGTAAATGTTTTCAATATTATTACAGTATCCTAGCCCCCACTAACAACAACTGGGGTACATATAACAATGTATTATGGAATTAAGTGTATTTATTTTCTTTAACAATAGCAAATGCTATCCTACCTTAGTAAAACCAAGACTTGCTTCAATCAGTGCTCTTTTGTAAAAATAGCAAAACAACAAATGCTGAAAATCAAAGCTGCGTTACTTGGGCTAAATCAGTTTCTACTTAAGGTATAGGTTAAAATTTTAGTAGTAAAGGCATCAAAATAATTAGTGATGGGAATAGTGTTATAAATTTGCTAAGCTTGATAATAAGCAATTCTTTAATTTAAATCTTTGAGATACACATTTGACAACTATTTCCTTCAAAACTGACAGTTCCAGGTTCTTACCTAACCCTGACAAGCCCTGCTCATCACACACAGAAACAGTCCCATGCTATCATTTGTAAATTCTATAATCTTTCACGTTTAATTGCATGAGCACAAGAGGAGGTTTGATCCAATATCTATATCCTTAAGATACTACTTATTATCATAAACAGAGTAAAAGACATGATATAGTAGTGATTACTGAAAAAAAATAGCAGCTTACATCTATCTATATTTGAAAAAAATGTAGTCACAAGTACCACAAATGCAGAGTCAGAGCAGCAGGGAGGTTAGTGCAATTACACTTAAAAAGGAAATCTGAATCACTGCTATTTAAAAACACCTTGAAGCAAGTCTTTAGTTTTAAAGATTGTTTTGAAACTAAGGTAGCTAACATTTTGCCATGTAATGGCAGTGTTATATGCCGTTATCTTGCTTTGTATAAAAAAATAATAATTGAGAGATTTTTAATACTGGAGTTTGGTTACATTACATATTTAAGCTTCCACACAGAATGATGGACACTTTGAGAAGCTAATCCTTATCCAGAAACATTTTAATCTCTTAAAAAAACAAAGCAAAACAAACATATAAACAAACAACAAAAACCCCAAACCTACTTTGCGCCTCTTCACAATAGTGCACATTTTAACCATAATTTAGTTATGGCTACAAAACATCAGAAGATTTTTTTCTTATGCATCTTCTCTATGGTATTAAAAAAATTTTTTGTGCCCTTCTAGTCTTTCATTGGCAGAAATATGTCCCCAAAAAGAAACTACTGTATTTAAGCCACATCACAAAAAAACAAAACAAAACAAAAAACCCCATAAAACAAAACAAACAAAAAACAGAGCATAATACCCTTTTACTGATGTGTCTTACAGATTGACATGACCAAAGTCATATATTTTCATTTAATGTCGAATTTCCCCTTCCACAACATGCACCAATTGAATATATGCTCTGGGAGCCATAAAAATGTACCAAACATTTATCTTTTCAAAAGAATGCATTAAAATATTTTTAAGAATTTTTTTTGTTTAAAAGGTGAAAAAAACATAAACAAGAAACTGATTCACTCCCTTACTTCATGCATCCATAAACTAAACCAAAAACAAGGTTTAAAAGCAAGGACAAACTACTGCTGCAGGTTTTGCAAGTCCATTTCCTTTGTACATACTCTCAACTGCTCAACTACTGAAGGAAAAAAGGATATAATCCATGGTGTCTGCTGACTCAAAGGGGAGAAACAAGGCTGTCATTAGTATCCAAAAACTGGTACATGTACGGCTGCTTTTATAATGCATATTTCTTTCTTCTGTTTTTCAGATCCATAACTTCTAAATGCTATTTTAGGGGCACAGCAGATTAGATTCCAGCACTTGGTGAACAGAATTCACAAGCTGTGACAAAATTCTGTCATCTTCAGGGTGCAATTTTGTTTATATACACTGTATGTATATATTTCTTTTAGATTTGGCTGCAGTGGACTGGCCATGGTTCAAGTGGGACTATAGCAGTCATGGGTCAGGGACAGTCGTTTTGGCTATGTACACATTCATAGTCGGTCCATGGCTTCCAACTAGTAGCGCTATTTCCGAAGGTCTAATACACAAACCTGTAAGAAATTTAAATAATCAAACAAAGTGTGTTAAGAACTTCTTTGTACATTTTTAGCTCAACTTTTCTATAGCTCAGTTTGGAATCTATTTTTTGGTTCCAAGTTCATGAAACTGCTAAAGCAACAGTAATCATAGCAATGGGCACTTAACCAACAGAAATCCGATAAATCGTTTAAGTTGCTGGAGGTAAAATGATGTGCTAACAGCACAGGGGAAGAACCATGGCTAAAAATTTGAAGATTTACTCTCTGTTAACTAAGAAGTAGAAAAAATATGCTTAAAACAGACCATTTCCAACCTCTTGGGTCCTAACAAAAGCCACCACTGATTAAATTAAGCTACAGCTTCAGTAAATGGCTCATGGTGGTAGCCTTTCGAGCTTCCCTCTGCTTTCAAAGCTTCAGCGCCACTTCTGCGAAGGGCTGGCCAACCTCACCCTGAAAGTCTCACAGGATCACACAGTCCTCACACGCAGAACCCAACTGCCTCTATTCTCCCCCTTCCCTGGGCCACCAACACTCTTCTGAGGGAAGGGGGAAGCAGAAATAGGAAGCAAAATTTCAAATCTCAGAGGGTATTCTGCTATGTTTATTTTCACTAATAAATATTGACTTTAAAAGTAACTATCCATTTCTTAAATATGAAGATACTCTTTTGGCAAAGGTAGCCTAAATTTTGTTCCCATTCTTGGAATGAATGTGAAAAGTATCCAGTCTTCAGTAGAAGAAAAAAAAAAGATCAATACTGTATCATAAAATATATTGGAAAAGAATACTAAGCCACATTTATTCACTATGGCCATGCACACCCCACCCCCCACACCCTTATCCACACACCCTCTGGAAACACTGCATTATACTTACTGAACCATCTGATGCACTGGCTCCAACCTTGTCTCCTGCTGCATTCCAGCAAACTTCAAAAATCCCACCTGTTCCCCTATAGCTGTGAACTAGAGCACCTGTCTAAAAATATGAAACACACAATTTAAAAATATTAATATATTGAGGTAAGACTATTATAAGGCTTTATTTCCAGCAATCAAAGGTAGGGTTTAGCTTCAACTCTAAAATAAATACAAGTTCTAAAATACCAGAATTATGATTTGATGATCCTTTTGATAGCCATTCTTAGCTAAGGCACCTTTGGCCTCTTCGACACAGTTAACAATAGCTAGACGTTAACATTCAATGTATGACTTGAAATAAATTTTGGATGATGTTACTGAAAGATGCATGAGTCTGGTCAACATGTAAAGAAACAAAATTAAGTCAAAATTTCTTGGTCAAACATCCTAAAGAGGAAGTACAATTGACTAGTAAAGAATCCCAGTGTGAGTGTGTTAGGTATTCCATATTAAACTGGGTAGCTTCCTAAGCTAGAGGAGTTATAAAGAATATACATATATTATTCTTGAAAAATGGTATAATAATTTTTTAAACATAACTAGGAATACTAACAATTTCATCAATTTAGCTGAATCACAAATATAACTAAATTATTTTTTCCTCCAGCAACTAAACCAAAATCATTCAAATGCCACTGAATAAAACTCAGTACAAAAATGTATTGTCCTAAGAAACAGGGCAAAGATCAGAGGTTCTGCCCGAAGAAACTGGAAAGCAACGAAGAATATCCTTCTGGTGCTCTACCCTAACAAACCAGGAAAGTATCTCTCAGCTTTAAAGCAACCTAACAGGTCAAACTGGAGGTGGCAGACCTACCCAAAACCATGTCAGCCAGACACGTACCTTGTAGATATCTCCCCAGAGAGCCAACAGTAAGTATGTCGCGAAGGCAAAAGCCTGCTTTTCCTTGCTTCCCTCTTTCATCTGATATGCTGCACAAACCACAGGTGCCCTGCCACAGCTGATCACACTGGGAAGGTTCTACTGGTTTTTAGTATTTTTCTCCTACTTAAATTTTTAACTGTTTATGAAATTAATGAAAGAGTGTGAATATAGTTAAGTCTTGAGTTATTTCCAAGCAATTAGGAAATAAAGGACTGGCACCAATAAAATCTAAAATCTGTTGATATACAGAAAGTAAAATCTATAGGACTGTCAACCTGGGGGTTTAAGAAAACAGTAATTTTCTTTCAAAAGCTTTTCAATTTCTAAGTATGAATTAAGCTCTCACTGAACCAAAACTGTGTCAACAAGCCAGAACTACAGCACCGTCAGAGGCTAATGGAACATCACCATCTACTCCCATCCGTAGGCACACCCAGACCAGCTCCAACAACCTGTCAAATGCTTCTGTAACAACAGAACATCCACGTAATGAAAGAACTACATGTGTATGTGATAAAAGGATAATGAGTTTTCTTCACTAAAAACTCTACATACTTTTACTACTTTCCAATTTTAAAACAAGCACATGATATTTTTAATACATAAAAGCGACACAACAAAAACAGTACAGATGATTGCTCGATTGTCCTTAAAAACCAGTCTCCTCCCACAGAACTCTAAAGTCCTATAGCCAAATTTCATTTAAATTGATTTTTTTCATAATGAAGTAAATGAGTGACTGAAAAGGTGAACAAATTATCTATAGATTATATCTAAAAAGCTTCTGCTATCCAATCACAACAGAAAGATTAATGTGAAAGAAAAGCCAATGGGAAATATAAACCAAAGAAGCACAGCTATATACCAAAAAAAAAAACAAACAAAAAAAAACCATAATGTTCTAAGTATGAGCAACAACTAGTAAGTCAAAGAAATATATTTTTAAATAGATGCTATTCATGGTTAACAATAAAAACTCATAAAACACCTCAAAATAAATGTAAAAAAAAAGAAGCTCTTTATAAAGAAATCACAAAAGCTCACTAGAAAAAGGCAATTAGGAGGACTTAGAAAGTTACTGAAAATGTCAAAGATGTGGGTATATACAAGTATATAAACAGAATACAAGAGCATCTATGAACAAAGCACACATGAACTCAGTACTCGAAAGAAGTGGCATTATGAAGACATTCAAGGGACAATAAATAGAGCTGAGACAACTGGTTATCCACACAGAAAGATAAAATTAGATCTCTACCTCACACCATACATAAAAACCAATCTCACCCTGGGCAGCATGGCTCACTAGGTTAGAGTACTGTCCTGTAAATTAAGGGGCTGCGGGGTTCAACTTCCAGTCAGGGCACATGCCTGGATTACAGGTTTAGTCCCCAGTCAGAATGCATAGGAAAAGACAATCCATCGATGTTTCTTTCTCTCTCTCCCTCCCTCTCCTCCCTCTAAAATTAATAAGCACATCCTCCGGTGATGATTAAAAAACAAAAAACAGCTGCAAGGGAGTTGAAATTATAAATGAAAAAATAAAATATAAAATGAAAGAATCACACTGCTTGCATACATACATACACACACCCTTCAAGATCAAAAAAAGAAACTAAGCCCTAGCTGGTGTGGCTCAGTGGATTGGTGTCGGCCTGTGAACCCAACCAAAGGTGACTGGTTCGATTCCCTAGTCAGGACAAATAACCAGGTTGTAAATCAGGTTGTAAGCCAGGTCCTTAGCTGGAGGCAGGTGAAAGGCAACCATACATTGATGCTTTTCGCTCTTCCTCCCTGCCCTTCTCTGAAAACAACGAATAAAATCTTTAAGAAAACTAATGAAAATAGTTGCCTGGAGGAAATCAAGGCAGAAAGAAATAGTAGCAAGAGTTCTTAGTGCACATTTTTTATAATGTTTTTAATTTGGCGGGGGTGGGGGGATTATAAATGAATAACTTAAAAATAATGCTTCACAATAGACCAAATGTGATGGTTAGCAATATAAAGAGATATAGCCAGCCAGTGTATCTCTCCACACCATGCCCCTCTCCTTTCTTGGAGTGAATAACATCTTTACTTTCTACATTTTTTTCTCTTTGTGAATTCTTTCACAGCCCTAACATTTTGGTGGCCTGTATCGGGACATTCTGTTTTTCCCTCTCCTCCAGCCTCCTGAGACTTTCAACAAGGCAAGCAGTGGGCAGGGAAGCTCAACCCAGCTAACTACCTAACCCTGTCTCTGAGTTTGGAGAGAGGATTCTAATCTTTGTTAGTTTCTCTGGACTCTGCCATGCCTCCTCCTCACCCGCCTTCATGGCCAGCGATCATTGTCACAATCGGTGATACTCCATCAACCCTGCCCAAGGACTCCCCATTGCAGCAACTAGTTAAGAACCAGAAGACCCTGGGACTTAACCAAAATCAAGCCCAAGCACTTGATTTTCTGTTGCAACATAGCCTGGCCTCAATACAAACCAGGTGACCAGGAAGTCTGGCCCACAGACGGATCTCTTCAACTGTAAGAGTATCCTCAAATTAATCCTTTATGGTAGCCTTCTCGATCCCTTCTTTAGGTTTAGTTCTCCAGAAAAAAAGACAAGATTTTAACCTTCAGCAGGGATTCCAAGCCTTCTTCTTCTAATTATGCCTCTTCATTCAAATTTGCCTCACTCCACTACCCCCCCACCCAGTCTAACCCTTTTGCTTGGTTCCACAGTGCCCAAGTAAAAACAAGCATATGAAGAGGGAGAAAAATCTCCCTCTCCCCTCAGACTATACAATACTATATTCTCCTCCTGGAGACCTGGGAGCTGCTCAATCCTGGGAAAAATAGGGTCTGCCCCTCAATTCAGAGGAAAAAAGTGTCATTTTAAACTCAAGCCGCTTTTCTGCCCCTTCACGTGAAACCAAAGTCCTAAAAAAAAAGCCTGCTTTTGGTTACATACATTTTTGAAATGCAAACACCTAATCATCTTTGAAAACTCTTGTGAAGGCCATCTTTTTAAATACAAATTTTAGGGCTTCTGGTCAAGATGGTAGCTTAGGAAGCCACAGTTTGACTCTTTGCACAACCACATCAAAATTACAACTAAAATATTCAACCACCATCACTCAGAACCATCAGAATTCACATTGAATGGAAGTCTGCTAACTACGGAATTGAATAAAGCACATCCATCCTGATGGGCAGAAGGGGTGCAAAGATGAAATGGGCTAGTCCCACTCCCACATACATGGGTAAACGTTCGGGAGGGATATCTTGGAAGTGAGGAGTCCCAGCTCCACACCAGGCCCCCCAGCCCAGAGCAGGTGACAGGAAGGTAAGTTCTTATAAATTCTGGCTGCAAAAACCAGTGAGAATTGAATCAGTGGAAGAAATGCTGCAGCCCCAGGCAGCTCCTCTTCAGGAGCCCAAACATGGACTCACCCATTCAGACTCACTCTCTCTGAGCTCCAGCACTGGACTAGAAGCTCGAAATCCACCAGTGGCATACTGGGAGAAACTGGGGTGTCTGGCGTCAAGGCAAGCAGTGGCCACTGTCCACTTTCTGAACCCTCCTCAGACAGCCAGGCAAGCTGGTGTCGAATCTGAGACTCCATCAACCTGGCTGACATTGTTTGACCCACCTTGGGAATTCCCACTCGGTCCCAGCCAACTTACAGACCCACCCAGGCTGCTTTTCCCCAAGCTGGACTCATACTTCACAGCTTCCTAAAGCCCCTCACACAAGTAGCAGCTGCCTGTGGGCCCCAGACCCGGCACTAGCAGCAGCCAGTCTGGTTTGGCTTCGCCTGGGAATCTCCAAGCCCGGCACAAGTAGCAGCCATGTCAGGTTGCTTTACAGCTCAGGCAGGGTGGCCCTGGGCAAAACACAGGTGGGGGCTGACCTTGGCCTGCACCATCTGGGTAACCCCAGGGCCAGCGCACCCAGTGGACAGCTGCAGACCACACAGGAGCACAACCTACCCCTGCGCAGCTGATCCCCCATGGAGGGCAGAGGCTGGTGGCTGGTGGTCAGTGGTCACAGCCAATCCTTGCAGCTGAGTGGCCCAGATAAATTCTTTCAACTGACCTACCAACAGCAACCTAGGCTCAACTACAAGGGGAGGGTGTACTCAGCTCATGCCGAGGGCACACCTCGAGTACTCAGTCTATGGGCACTGAACCCTACAGGACACCTACTGCATCAAGCCACGCTACCAAGACATGCAGTCAAGGCAGTGCTACGTAATACATAGAAACAAACACAAGGAGGTTGCCAAAACAAAGAGACAAAGAAACATGGCCCAAATGAAACAATACATTGAAACTCCAGAAAAAGAGCAAAACAAAATGTAGATAAGCAACCCATCAGATGCAGAGTTCATAACAATGGTTACAAGGATGCTCAAGGAACTTAGTGAGGACTCCAGCAGCATAAAAAAGATCCAGCTGGAATCAAAGGATACACAGATTGAATTAAAGAACATTTTACAGGAAACAACAGTAGAGTGGACCAAGCCAAGAATCAAGTCAGTAATTTGGAACATAAGGAAGAAAAACACAACCAATCAGAACAAGAAAAAGAACCCCACTCCCCCACAAAATGAGGACAGTGTAAGTAGCCTCTAGGACAACTTCAAGAGGTCCAACATTTGCATCACAGGGGTGCCAAAAGGAGAATAGAAAGAACAAGAAATTGGAAATCTTTTTGAAAAACTAACAAAAGCAAACTTCCCTAATTTGGTGAAGGAAATAAGACATTCACATCCAGGAAGCACAGAGTCCCAAACAAGATGGATGCAAAGAGGCCCACTCCAAGAAACAACATAATTAAAAAGCCAAACGTTAAAGACAAAGAAGAGAATCTTAAAAGCAGCAAGAGAAAACCAGTTAGTTACCTACAGTGGCGTTCCTGTAAGACTGTCAGTTGATTCCTCAAAAGAAACTGCAGACTACAGGGATTGGTAAGAAATATTCAAAGTCATGAAAAGCAGGGACACCTACAGCCAAGATTACTGTACCCAGCAGCAAAGCTATCATTTAGAATTGAGGGACAGATAAAGATCTTCCCAGACGTGAAAAAACTGAAGGCGTTCATCATCATCAGACCATTATTTATTGTATGAAATGTGAAAGTGACTTATTTAAGAAAAAGATCAAAATTGTGAACACTAAAATGGCAATAAATACATACCTATCAGCAATTGAACCTAAAAAACAAACTAAGAAAACAAGAACAGACACAGAATCATGGCTATGGAGAGCTCTTTGATGGTTGCCAGATGGGAGGGATGGGAGGGAGAATAGATGAAGAGGTACAAAAAGGTAGTTACAGAACAGCCATGGGGATGTAAAGTACAGTACAGAAAATGGAGTAGCCGAAGAACTTATACACATGACCCATGTACATGAACAATGGGGGGGGGGGGGGGGGGGGGGGGGGGGGGGGGGGGGGGGGGGGTGCTGGGTAGAGGGGTGCAAAGGAAGAAAAATCAGAACAAATGGAATAACATAATCAATAAAATACAATTTAAAAATAAAAACAAAGAGAAATAGCCCATGATAACTTATGTGTGTTCCACCACAGTGACAAGTTTGTTCAGGGGGGGCTGGAGAATCAAGTTAACTGCTATTAAAATAAAATTTTACAAAAGAGTATATGAAGAATAAAAACTAAAACACTGAAAAGATTTTTTTTTTTTTAAATTAAAGCAACAGTGTATTTCTCTACTTTTAGGAAAGAATTTCTATAGCACTCTCCCTGAAAAGGTAGTGTAGCTTTAAGTTTGTTTCACTATGTTCAGTCATAAAAGTATGTCTTTTATGGTACTTTTTCTTTACCAATCATATATAGGGCCTTCAAAAAACAGTTCTTTTAGAAAATAAAGAAATTATGCTATTTAATAAATGCACCTTAAACTCTACATTTTATGTCTAAAACAGCTGGAAAAAATAAAATGAAGAATCTAAATTTATTTCCAAGTTTTGGTCAGTACCACAAAAATGCAACATAACTTCAGTTGGTTTCAATATTTAATTAGCTGTACTTTTTTTAAAGTATTCATTTAAAAAACTGAACTTACATCACAAAAAAAATAACCAAAAAACAACAATAACAACAAACATCTGAACATATAAAATAACTCTTGGGGCCAAATATCTGGCAGCTAAAGAGGACCTGACCATGGGCAGTGGGCACACAATGCAACATACGGTCACGTCTCACAGAAATGTGTGCCTGAAACCTACATGGCCCTATAATCAATGTCATTCCCATACATTTAATTTAAAAATAAAATAACTCAGTCCTGGCTGGTGTGGTTCAGTGGATTGAGCACCAGCCTGTGAACCAAAGGCTGGTTCTCAGTCAGGGCACATGACTGGGTTGTGGACCAGGTCCCCAGTTTAGGGTATGTTAGAAGCAACCATACGTAGATGTCTCTCTCACTCTCTTTTCCCTCCCTTTCCCTTTTCTCTAAAACTAACTAAATAAAATCTTTTAAAAAATAAAATAACTCAAGACATACCTGTGTGTTCCAGATGTGTACACATTTGTCAAAAGAACCACTTGCCAGATACCTGCCATCAGGACTGAAAGCTACACTGTACACAGGCTCTTGGTGTTTTGTCAAAGTATGGATGCAAATTCCTCGGTCTACATCCCATAATCTAACAGTAGAGTCAAATGATGCACTGACAGGAAGAAAAAGTATGATTTTATAAATAACGAAATACTCTCAGGCCCACCTCCAATGTACAAGTATTCAGCCATTTCTAATAGCTAGCCCCAGATTCCTCCTGAGAAGCAGGCTGGACTGTTAAGAAGAAAATGTTCTGGAAACAAATCCACATGTGAGAAAAGGCAGCTTCAGGGCATCGCCAAGTCCCTGAATTGGAAAACATAAATGAGCTAATTCACTGTATTCCTTTGTTATGCAAATAATTCCTTACTATCGATCCACAGTTTTCAACACTGTGTGGGCTAAATTTTTAACTTTATGGCGTTTTTTAATGCTGAAGAAATTTTATTACACTGTGCCTCAATTACTTCAGTAATCATCAGCAAATATTTGATATCTCTAGACCAAAAATAATCCATTATGATCTAAAATAATAAAACTCCATTTAAAAGCCCATTAAAAAACCATTTCTTACAGAGTCAATACATTCCCACTTCATGGAATCCTTCCTAATTCTCTGTCACATTTATTAGAAATTTTATTTGCAGAAGACTTAGGGAAGAATAAAACATAAATATTACCTTGCTAACATAAGGTTGGCGTTTGGATTATTTGTCCCTGGCCCTGTTGGACTCCACTTGATAGTATAAATTTCTTTATTATGTGCTTGCAAATCATGGACACAATTGTCTTGTTTCATACTCCATATCTAAGAGGGAAAATATTTTATATAATTATTTTCCATACAAAAGGTACATTTAAAATACAATCTTTCCAATTCAAAATGTAAGTGGTATAATCAAAACAATGTTTACAGAGACTGGGGGAAAATTTAGAAATTAAAATGTAGAATATATTTATCTCTTTTTAAAATGACGGTCCTTTCCAAATATTCACTTTTGTAAGACTTCAGGCCTCACAGGATAAATTGTAGTTCTAAGATTATTTTCAATAGCTTCAGATGGTATAAACCTTTAACCTTCAACAAGTTCCTTGGGGAATATTCTAAAATGTTTAAGGCAATTAGTTTTTATCCTGTCCTCAAATAAGAGATCAACAATATTAATTGCTCTTAGAATTTAAAAGTCGGGAAATATTTTCCAAGAGAAAAATAGATAAACAATTATCAAATAATATAACATGACTCATGTTGAAAACAAAGCATAGGCAACAATAGCTAGAAGCCAGGCAGCATTACGTAAAAATTAAAGAGCAAACGACAGTCAGAAAAGTAAAATAAAAAAGCTACTGACAAAATGGGAGGAAATACTTAAAAATCGTATTATCCAATGTAGAGTTAATTTCCACGAAAATACAAGGGACTCCTCCTACAACTCAACAGAAAAAAGACTGACATTGCTAGAAAAGCATTTTTACTTGCAATGTTTGCAAGGAAACTCAGGCTGAAGAGAAACTACCTCAAGACACAGCGGGGATTTAGGGAAAATTATCTACCAGGTTACCAAGGCCATATTTAGTCTGTTCATGGAAGGAGAAAAAGCAGTTCTCCCTCATGATTATGCCAACCGTAAAGTAAAGGTCATCATGTCTGTAGTCACTGGTAGTACAAAGTCAAAAATAACATTATTTTCAGTAGTTAGTATATTGCAGGAAAGGGCTTGGTTAACTTTAGAGATTAGTATTAGGTTGTTCTTTACATCAAAATGTTTTTTCCACTCTAACTGCGGTATATGATGTACACAGATGTTAATTTGCTTTTAGTCACACAAGAAAAATGTAAATTCATGTTGAGATGTAGATGCTGGCAAGTCAATTAGGCTCACCCACCAATTAAGTGATTCTCTATTTTACTCATTTCCAGACAAGGGTGACGCACATTAACACCACAGCAAAGTGAAACACAAATCATAGAATCCCAGATTCATGACTGCTATAGAGTTGTTCATTACTCATTAGTCAAATACACTTACTACACCAATATATGACTTTCTAATAATGAGAACAATTTATAACAGCACATTTCTAGGTATCACAATTCCCATCATGCAGTCACCATTTTCCATGGAATTGATTTCCTATAGTCAAACATTTGAAATAATTCATAAAAGAAAATATAAAAAACAAGGTTTAAGCACTGAATGAACTGTAATGAGAGACATTTTAAGCAGTGTTCAAATGGTCTGAGCAGCGATGTTATATGATATCTTCACCCCATCTCTCCCCATTATCCAAATTACCTTCAAAGTCATGTCATCAGAACAGGAGGCCAGGAGATTGCCAGTTGGGTCCCATTTGATAGCATTTACTTCATTCTAAAAATAACAGTAAATATTCACAATTTGATTTTATGGACAGGGTCACTTATATTTCAAAACTACCCTGAAACGTTACTTATCCATCATAATTACTTTAAAGGCAGAAAAACTGTTTCTCACCGTGTGTCCCTGGAATGTTTTAATAGGTCTGTCTTGTCCTAGTTTACAGACGTGAATGCACATGTCTGTACTACAGGAGGCAAAGGTGTTGTTGCTCTGCCAGTCCACGTCCAACGCTGGTGCTGCGAAGGGAAAGAGGCTAGGTTTTCATTTGCTCCACATGCACTGAAATCTAGGACCCTTAGTTCACCCACCGTAGGACATGATGTATACAAAAAGAAACATAAGACACTGCTTTATACTTTTTAAAATAGAAGTTTTCAAAGTTATATCCAAGTATCACAAATATTAATAAATTTCGGTTTAGTTGCTTTAATGTCAGACACACCCTAATAGAAAGTAGGTACTCTTGTCTAGTAATGAGGAGATTAGTTTCTGAGAGCGAGCACTGGATTTTTGGTTTCTCATTTGTAGATGATAAAATTAAACATGATGCTGTACTTCTTATTTTTAAAATTCTTCAAGTGTTCAATGAACAAGAAGCCTTAGTTCTGTCACTCCCTAACTAGTTGTGGGCCCTAAGCAAGTCACTTAACTAGTTGCAGGTCCTAAGCAAATCATGACATTTTCCTACAAATGGAAATACAAAATTTAAGTTTGTGAAAATCAAGTGAGTTGATATGCATGGAAAGTACTTGGTAAATTACAAGTTAAAACAGATGTTACACTAAACACCTATCATTCCCAGTAGCTACTCAACTAATAAATGAGATACTGATTATGCTTCACAAATGTATTTTCTTGTAAGAGATTCCCATCAAATACCTCTTAGAATCCATGTCACTGAGTTTCAAACCTGAGTCTCAAAGGCTGGCTGACATTTAATATTTATTTTCCCTTTGCTATGATTAAAGAATCTTTCCTTTTCCCCTGCTGCAAAGTGCAAAGACAGTAACTAGGGATGCAGATTAAGGTAATCATAGCAGGTAATTAATTGGGGTAAGCAATAGGAGCAGAAGAAAAACAATGGATTTAGAGGAGTAGACACTTATGACCCAGGCCGAGAACAGTTTTTACATTTCAAATGACTGCACAGGAGAAAAAGAAAAAAAATAAAATAAACGAAGCCAAGACTACACCTAATCAAAAGAAGACCCTGAATGTGAAAATCTTAGGAAACTCAAATTTTGGTGTCCATATATGAAGTTCCACTAAAACCCAGCCAAGCTTCTTAGGTTACATATTATCTGTGGCTGCTTTTGCACTACAAGGGCAGATCTGACTAGTTACAAAAGAGATTCTACAGTTTACAAAGCCTGAAAGTTATTTTCTAAACCTTTACAGAACAAGTTTACCATTTAGAGGAAACAGAGAAAAGAAAAAAACAGAATGGTTTAACTTTAAGCTGTGTATCCTCATTATTAGGGACATAAAGTACTTGATGAAGGTCAGAATTGGTGTCGATGGGAAAGGAAAACATATGGACTCTTGTACGTATCTAGTTACACTAATATTTGGTGGTGTTGAGACTAAACATATCATAAGCAAGTGTTTTAAGCACTGTTAAGACTGATAAGCCAAAAAGTATGTCATATGTAAGAGCTTTCAACTATGCAAAAGAGCAGCTAAAAGAAAGGGGAAAGAATGAAAGCATTTATGACAAAATATTTCATCAGGATTTGCAAGATACGTTTAAGAAAACAAAGGACAACAGGCAAGAGTGAAGCTGATTTCATTAACTTACTAGAAACAAAGCAGGAAAAAATACAAAAATGCAGCGGGTAGCTGAAGGATGCTACTGGTAGTAAATGGCTGACATTATTGAAGAAGAACTAACTGTGGGTATATTTCCACAATGAAAACCCAGGAAATGGGCCCTGGCTGGTGGCTCAGTGGATTGGCGCTGGCCTGTGAACCCAAAGGTCGCTGGTTCGATTCCCAGTCAGGGCATATAACCAGGTTGCAAGCCAGGTCTCCAGGCAGATCCATAGTTGGAGGCAGGTGAAAAGCAACCATATATTGATGTTTCTCTTCCTCTCTGCCTCCCTACCTTCCCCTCTCTCTAAAAATAATAAATAAAATCCTTTAAACAAAAAGGAAAAAGAAGAAACCAGGAATCAGGACACTACCTAGACTAAGTCAGTAAAGGAAAATAATACTTAAAAGATGGAAAAACATTTAATATAAACTCACTATGCAGTGCTATGAAATATTAAATCCTCACCTCAGGCAACCTTATGAAAAATAGTGGCACATAAAAATATTAGTATAAATACGTTTTTATATAAAAATTTCAAATTATAAGAATTCCCACCAGAATAAAAAAATAAACAAGACATAATTTTAGAGCGGGAAAGCAAAGTGAACTGCAGTGACTGCTACTGTCACAAGGCAGCAAACACTACCCGGTGGTTCTGGTCTCCTTCCCGCTTTGCCGAACCCCTCACAACTGCTGGGTCCAGCTGCCAGCCTCTGCCCAAGTGTTTTGGTGCTAAGGGCTCCAGAGGCAAACTTCCTCAGAGAACCCTGCTCAGCTGCTGTCCACTGCCCCCAAACGTGGCTAGCACCCAGTAGCCAGTGGTATATAGCTGGGGGGAGGAGAAGTGGGTTAAAAACCTGGAACCCTTGGCTCAAAATGCGCAAAATTTTGGGTTGTGAATTAACACACGAAGCTGTGTCTGGATCAGGCTAAAACAGGCTGGCTTCACCTGAAACTCCTCCCTTTCTTCCCACTTTTCTTCCCACAGCTCCTCACTTGTTTCTCCTGGGAAGGTTTCCTTAATAAATCATTTCACTCAAACACTGGGCTCAAGGTCTGCTTCTGAGAAAATCCAACTTAAACCAGCCAGTACCTACAAGTACAGACCAGCCCTCACCAGGCAGCTCAGTTGCTTTCGTACACCTACACAGGTGTGATCCCCATCGGGGCGCATGCCCGGGTTGTAGGTGCTATCCCTGGTCAAGGCATATACGGGAAGCAACAGATCCATGTTTTCCGCATCAACGCTTCTGTCTCTTTTCCTCTCCCTTCCTCTCTATGATCAATAAACATATCCTGGGGTAAGGACTGAAAGCAAAACAAAACAAAACAAACAGGGTAACTTTGATCAGCACTGTGTGTGAACCCTGCTGCTGTCTGTGCACTGCTGCTTCCCAAAGCAATACAGATGACTATCCTGTTCTCCTGTCACCTTGCTCTCAGGCCTATTCCTCACCACTCTGCTGTCCTATGCTCTGCACCCAGTAGACTGATTCTCTCCAATGTCCCAGCCTCTGGTGCCTCGGGTTTCCAGAAGGGCTGCCACAGAGGAGGACACTGTCAAGAGCCCAAGGTCAGGAGAAAGAAAGAAGACAGACCGGCAATTTTGTTCCCCCTTTTCTCTTTCAGGCCGGGGCTCTGGCAGTGGCCAGGTTTGGGCCAGGGCACCTGTTCCTGTTCCAATTCGCAGCTGGGTATTTGCATCCTGCTGCCTTCACTAAGTCTTAGTTTCCTACAGTGGTTAAAACTCTGAGTTACCTCATATTCCCGTTTTTCACTCTTCCCAAACCTCTGCAACTATCTCCTTGTATTACGTTCCCTTTCTTGGATTACCTGGTTTAGATTCTGCTCATATGCCTGGAATATGATTCAGGAACTACTGACACTACACTATCATTTTTATGTGAAAACATATTACTTAAGCTATTTCGAAAATAATTTTTCATAAAATATCCCATAGGTAGTAACTAATTTGTTCAAGTGTTAAGGAAAAAAAAAAACAACTTAAAAATCTAATTAAGACAATTAAAGGTATAATAAAAATGCTATAAAAAAGGCCAAGTATCTGTCATGATACATAACAGAGTTGTCTGCAAAATATTACGTGGGAGAAAATAAGAAGTAGCATTCAAACAAATACACCGTTAGGTTCAAAACAAAACAAATAAAAACTGTATAACCCAGTAAAGATCACTGGAGGGAGCTGTGGAAACATGAGGTGCATGACTGATGCTGCTGTATTATGTCTGGCTCATTAAGATGCAATGGTTACAAAAAGGTCTAATCTGAGAGCACATGCCTCCTGATTTTCTAAACTAAAATGAGTCCAGGTTATACAAGTTCTTTAGGATGGAAACAGACCTCTAACATTAAAACGCACTTTTACGTAAGCAGTATACGTGGGGTGTGCTCACTATTATGTGTCTCATTGTACTTACTTATGGTAAAAGAATCTAAGAAAAGTTAATTTGCCTAGGGTTACACAAAGTTTTAAAATCCTGAAACTAAAATTCAAATTTCTGTGTCCTCCAATTTCAATTCATTTTTGCTAACCTGTGCATCTTTGGTAAGTTAAGAAAAGTAATAAGCAAACCTATGAGGGTAGGGAAGAAAGGTATTCGTTATTTACCTGTTTAAAAAATTTATTCAGACATAATTCATATAAAATTCATTTAAAGATAGAATTTAATGGTTTTCAGTATATGACATTATTAACTTCAACACATTGTTAACTGGCAATTTTGTACAAAAGCTAATGCCTAATGCAAACAAGAGTTAATTTGTGTAGCAAACTCTACATCCATCTGTTCATTAAAATATGGTGGTCACAATAATGTAAAATTTGTCCTTTTATTAAGTGCACAATTCAGTGGTATTGATTACACTCATAATGTTGTAAAACCATCACCAATTCTAAAATTTTTTCACCACCCCAAACAGAAATTCTAACCGTTAAGCAGTAACCCCATTTCTCCTACTCCCAGCCCCTAACCTCTAATCTTCACTTTTTATGTCTATGAATTTGCTTACTGTAGTTATTTCATTTAAGTCAAATGTTTGTTCAATGGTATCTAGTTTACTTTGCTTAGTGTAATGTATACAAGGGTCATAGATGGTGCAGCATATGTCAGAACTCCATTCCTTTTTATGGCTGAATATATACAGACCACATTTTGTTCATTCATTCATTCATGTGCTGATGGACACTGGGTCATCTCCACCTTCTGGCTACTGTGAATAATGCTGCTATGAACACCGACGTTAAGTCCCTGCTTTTAGTTCTTTTGTATATGAAGTCTGCCCTGAAAGTATCAGCTGAGCGAACTCTTTTTAATTATATTGACACTGGCTTGATACTTTTGGAACAGACTGCACATACCTGGGAATAGAATTACTAGGTCACACGGCAATTCTGTCTTCAGCTTTTAGATGAACTGGCATACTGTTTTCCAGAGAATGTACCACTTTTTGTAACTACCAGAAAAATGTGCGAGGTCCTAATTTTTCCACGTCTTCACAAACATTGCATGTTTTATAGCTGTCTTAATGGGTATGAAGTGGTAGCTCACTGTAACTCATCTATAATCATGATTTATGCTTTATCCAAGAATGTACAGAGAAGAACATACAGAAATTCAAAAAGCATGGCAGACTTCCATGTCTGGTCAAGATGGAGTGACTCCATCTTAATATATGAAATCATTCAAGATACTGGCCATTACGCAACAAAATGATCTCCTGAGAAAAGGGAAACCAAACAATCAATGTGCCCTCACAGCTGACTGAGTTTACAATCGGGGGGTGGGGGGGGTGGGGGGGGTCCGGGTTGTGGCATAGGAAATGGTAATCACCCTAGGGAGAGAGACAAGAAATTGCTGAGTTGAAGACACAAAGCTGAGAATCTGGGGAGACGAAGGCAGCTAGAATTCACAGGACAGAATATTGGAAAGGAGAGAGCTATGCAGAGAGACCTAATGATCTGCATTGGGTCCTACTCACATAGTCTGCTGGGTACTAATCAGCATAAGTACGACAGAATACTAGGCTGAGACCTAGGAACGAAAAACTCGAAGATGTGGAAAAACAATGCCTGATATGCAAGGCTGAGAATACTGCCTATACCTACCAGTCAGATTAGAAACCGCACGATTCATGGAATACTGGTTAGAGGATACTTAAAGTTTTTGCTTCAGTACTGGAAAGAACCACCCTAAGCAGCACTGTTTCACTGCCATTTAACACATTGTAGGTGGGCAATTTTATGCAAAATCTAATAAATAATGCAGGGGCAAACATGAGTTAACTTGTGTAGCAAACTACATTCACCTGTTAAGAATTTTATCAGCAAGACCCAAAAGGATCGAACCACTTCTTACCATGTTCTGTGTTCCAGAACAATGTTCATGGATATTTTTAGTAAGAATACAAAAGTATCCGGCAACCAAAAAGGCAAAATTCAAAACATCTCACACTTCCAATCAAAAGTAACAAGGCATGCAAACGTGCAGGAAAATATGGCCCGAATAAAGAGAAAAATCACATTAGAACTAACTAGCAGACATCAAAGCAATTGCAGATAGAGTTAAAACCACTGAACAATCCAAGTAGCAACCCTCCTGTGCAGTCAAAAATCTGCATGTAACTTCTGCCTCTCCGAAATCTCAACGAGTCATCCCACGGTATCTGGAGGGGATTGGTTCCTAACACCCTGCAGATCCGCAAAGGCCCTGGATGCTCAGGTCCTTTATGTGGAGTGGTGTAGGAAAATGCATAGTTAGCCCTCTGTATCTGAGGTCGTTTGCATCCATGAATAGAAAACCTGACGATATGGAGGATGACTATATATTTATTGCAAAATATCTGTATATACATGGACCTGTGCATTCAAACCCATGTTCAAGGGTCAACCAAATACACCGTTATGTTCAGATAGTTAAGCAGAGACATTAAAAACTTACAAAAGCCCTAAATCAAGCTTCTAAAGATAAAAACTGAAATGTAAAATGAAAAATGCACTAGAATGGGATAAACTGCAGATTAGACATTGCAGAACAAAGTATTTATGAACTTGGAAACAGTGCAGAAATAACCCAAAATTTAAAAACAAAACAGAAAGATTGAAAAAAAAATGAAGAGCCATCAGCAAACTATAGATGTCAAGCAGACTAAATAAACATGTAATCAGAATGTCAGTTTTAAAAAAAGAGGCAGAGATACTTGAAAAATTAATCAATTTTTTTTTTTAAATTTGAAGAAAACTACGAAGCAATAAATTTAATTAGTTCCAAAGACAGGAACAAAGAAAATGTTACCAAGGTATGGTACTCAAATTTGCCAAAATGAGTGATAAGGAGAAAAATCTTAAAAAAAGAAACCAATGAAAAGAAGACAACTACGTACAGAGCAATCAGGATGAAAATGGTAGCAATTTCTAAACGAAAATAATGTAAATTAAAAGAGAATGGAACATGTTCTTTAAAGTACTGAAAAAACAAACCCTTGTAAATCCCAGAATTCTATACCAAACAAAAATCTTTCAAAAATGATGGTGAAATAAAGATTTGTTCAGCTACATAAAAGCTGAAGGAATTCATCATCAGATTTGCACTGTAAGAAATACTTAAGCAGTTCAAGCAGAAACGATGTCAAATGGGAACATGTTAGTTACCTATGCAAAGGAATGAAGTCTTAGAAATGGTAGCTTAAGGAGCAAAACCTATTTAATGATTTAATCCCTCTTAAATATTAGTTGAAGGTAGCTGGTATCTTTAATACATTAAAGATGTGTACTATAAATCCTAATTCAACCATTAAAATAAAAAATTTAGTTATTAATCCACCAAAGAAAAAATATATAATCATAAAAATACTTAACCCAAAAAGAGGCATTAAAAAAGGAAAGAGGAAGAGATATGGAAATATGACTAATTTAAATATAATCACATCCAACAATCACATTAAATATAAATGCCCCAAATATTGTCATTAAAAGACAGAGGTTGACACAATATATGCTGCCCACATAAAATACACTTCAATTATTAAGGTATCAGTAGACTGAAAGTAAAAGGATGGGAAAATATATACTATGCCAGCATTAATTGAAAGAAAACTGGAAAAACTATGTTAATATCAGATAAAGTAGATTTTAGAGAAAAGAAAAAAAAGATGGTTATGGTCAAGGTCAAGGTCAAGGGGTCATTTTAACATGAGGATGTAACTCCCTAAATGTTCCCATCTCTAATAACATTGTTTCAAAATACCTAAGAAAGCTTCAAAGGAAAGAGGAAATTGTTGTTTCTAACTTTGTTGACAATTTCAATACCCCTGTCTCAATGGATTGTATGAGTAGATAGAAAAATCAGTAAGGTTATAAAAGATCTGAACAGCATTACAAAACAACTTGACCTTAAATGACATTTATAGGAACAATGGTATTAAATTAGAAATAAGTATTACAAAGATCTCTGGAAACTTCCCAAATATTCAGAAATTAACAGTCTTGTAAAGTCCAAAAATAAATCGAAAGTGGACAGTATTTTGAACAGAATGAAAACACAATATGTATAAAGTTGTGAGACATCACTAAGTAGGTTAAGTAGTTAAGAGGTAAATTTATAGCACTAATTTTCCATATCAGAAAAGCAGAAAGGTCTCAAATCAGTGACCTCAACTTCTGAAAGCATGATACGTAAGAATTAATAAATTATGAAATTCATCAACATTAATACCTTCTGATATCCAAAGACACTGTCAAAACAATGCAAAGAAGCCACAGACTATAAGACAATATCTGTAAATATTTGATAAAAGGCTTACATCAGGAATACATAAGAAACTCACTAGACTCGAATAAAAAAATGAAATAAAAGGTTCAACAATTTGAAGAAGCCTTTCACTGAAGATGACATAAAGAGGCCAAGATGCTCAACATCATTTGTCATCAAGAAGTACAAATTAAAACCACAATGAGATACCACTATGCACAATTTAAAGTGGCTACAATTAAAATGACTGACCACATAAGAAATGCTGGCAAGAAAACAGAGACTGGAATACCCACCCCATGGGAAGAACATAAACCGCTTTGTAAAATGTACTAAAGAAAACAGTATGGCAGTTTATTAACAAGTTAAACATACACCTAGCGTATGATCTAATCATTCCATTTCTAGGTATTCATTTGGAGAAATGAAAGCACAAGGCCACATAAAGACTTGTACATGAACATTGATAGTAGTTTTGTTTATAATAAGCAAAATTTGGAGAACAACCCAAATGTGCTTCAGCAGGTGACGAATAAACTGTGGTACCTTTATGTACACACATTGAAATACTATCCATCAGTTGAAAGCAAAATAATTATTAAAAAAGAGCACATACTGTGTGATTCTGTTAACATTATGTTAATTAACCACCAGTGGCTGTCTGGGGATAGGGTGGCGGCCACAGCCACAAAGCGGAGGAGGAAACTTCTGAAGCCAACAGATGTAATTCAATGTTTTGAGTGTGGCAATAGATTGAATAGTAACACAGTATGTCAAAACATATCAAGCTATAAAATTTAAATACATATTTAAATACATACACAGGGTGGTACAAAAGTGGGTTTCTGGTTGTTCATATGGAAAAATAATACAATAATAAATAATAATTCAAGAATAAACTGTTTCATGTACTAACAACTGTAAACCTACTTCTACCTCATCCTGTTAACAAAAGTTAACAAAAAAGTGAACTTTTTTGTCAATTCTACCTCAATAAAGCTGTATGAAACACCAAAAGGTATGGCAAGAAAGAGTACCATGGCTTAAATGCTCTTTACTTGTGAGCTGTCTCTAATCCCACCAGCTCATCAGGTGGGCACCGGGCCTAAACAGGACGATGAGCACAACGCACTGCTTCTGTCACCCAGGTGAGGTACCCATTCTATGGAAGCGAGTAACTAATGCTTACTTAGGTCGCTACCCCATCACTGATAGGAGGCAGAAGAACCTTTTACACAGAATACCCAGAGGCCTAACAGAATATTATTTGGGTGAAGTCTAGAAGCAAAGGTGAACAAAAAGTGATATGTGAATGCCTATTAATGTGGTAAGCTTTAATCAAGCTGAGTTTTTTTTAACGTTATGTTTGCAAAATTATGTTATTCAGATAAGCAGAAAAGTATTTTTGTACCTTGACTGTTTAGTCACACTAAATAGAGGCAAACTGCCAGAAGCTGGTTTCAGTTTTTAAAAGGGACGCTGTACCACTCTGTGAAAAAGATGTTACAAGTCACCCTATGAAAACGCTTCTGAACCAGACCAAAATCTTGAAAGACGTATTTAAACCAAGTAGTACAATACTAAAATGACTGTTCTGGAAGTTATATTGCACCTTATTCTAGTTTACTCTCAGTCACTGTCCTAAGGAAACCCGCTGACAGCAAGTGTAAAGGTTCTAAGCTGCAAAAATCCACCTGTCTCTACTCATCTGGTTGTGTGTTCCAGTGCCTGCCTATACATCAGGATTGATGCAGCACGCTACTCTGACAGTCAGATTCTTCAATTTCAGTATCTAAGTATTTCTTAAAGGAAAAATCCATTTATAGCACCACAGTTCCAAGAACATTGGAAAAACTCAAGTTTTTATTTTACATACATAGGTGAACTGATTTAGATACATCAATCCCAAATATGAAATGTTAATAATACATAAATTTGTAGACTGCTTATACAGTATTTTAATATTTATTACTTAGTCTTATTCTCATAACAGATAGGTATTATCATTCTTCATCTACAGATAAGAGAAAATGAGGTTCAGAAAGGTTAAGTGACTTGCTTAGTCTTAAAGCTTATTAAGTGGGGTGGAAACTGACATTCAAACCTAGACCTCCTCATTCAAAAATTTACGTCCTTACCATTAAATAATATGAACCAGGCCTCAAATGCTTTATTAGGGTACACCTCACAGAAACTTTCGATGATCCACTAACAAATAACAATCTGAAAGTCATGGAACATTGGCACACTTCAAGGGACTAGTAATAAGATTGATATTTGATAATATTGAGGTTCTAAATGAAATTATGCTGTGAAAAGTTTAATTAGAAAAAAAACAAAAAGCTCCAGTTTTCTTGTAAATTGTAAAGACTTACCTGAATGAAAAGGAAACTGCTGCTTGGCTTCACCAGTATGTGCATCCCAAATAATTGTTGTCTGATATTAAAAAGAAAAAATATATAGCTAAGAAGTTAAAAGGGATTTATTATAGATGCGTAATTAGATTCCTACGTTAAAGTAATATAAAATGTCAGAGTGGATTTTTTAAAAGACTTTATTTATTATTTTTAGAGAGAAGGGCAGGGAGGGAGAAAGAAAGGGAGAGGAGCATCAACGTATGGTTGCCTTTCACCTGCCTCCAGCTAGAGTTGGCTGGAGACCTGGCTTGCAACCTGGTTACGTGCCCTGGCTGGGAATTGAACCAGCGACCTTTGGGTTCATAGGCTGGCGCCAATCCACTGAGCCATCAGTCAGGACTGGATTTAATTTTTAACATTCACTTTTCCCAAATAGTATGAAGAGGCCATACTCCACTTTCAGGGTCGCTGGAGTGGGAGGTGTTGGTGTGGAGGATAAGCAGTTCAAAATTTCCCTGATGATTTCTCATCAGTAAACTTAGTTGAAATAACAATTATTGGTTTGTCTACAAAGCACCATGCGCTATATTAGATTGCTTTAAAAACACCACTACAGTAGTGTATTTAATGTAGGTGTTTTTTAAAAAATAGCTACTTAGCTATATAGAGAAAAATTCTTGGTTAACAAAGCAGTCAGCTAATTCTCAGTATTAAGATTTTTAAAGCTCCAATTTACATATAAAGGCAGCCGGAATTTTGATAATATTTAAAACAGTCTCTTTTATACTGCATGGAAGTATGGCATATAAATCTAAACAGACATCTTTACCATTCCTCCTGCTAGCTGCGGGGGTGTCAAGAACAGCATGTGCAGGGCTGTAACATGGGTTCCCCCCAGTCCTGGCCACCTTCACTTTTCTTCCCTTTGACAATACACCCAGTTACCTACAAGCCTGTATTGTTCTAGATTCAAATAACTCAACCTGGATTCTTTTTTGGGGGAGTGACAAAGGGATGAACTAAGAAAAGAAAAGAGAAAGACGACCGTATTTCCAACCTACGCATATTTACCAGCTTAATTAGGTGAAAAAGCTGGCAAGATCCTGCGTTTCTTACATTTTCAACTAAGCACCAGGAGTTGAGCTAACAGACTGGCTCCAAGGCTTCCTGTGGAATCCCTCCAGGGCCATACTCACTGAGGAGATCAACTAGGAACTTCACAAGAGAGCAAAGGGCATGACATTCTTTATGGCTCAAACTCCGGCACAAATGAGGAGTATAGTCACGCAGAGAAATAAAAGGCATTTTGATGAAAAGGTTCAGAAATGAGCTAACAGAACATTTAAGAAAGTATTTCTGTTCCTATGATCAACTCACCCCTGAATTTTCCAAAGTATGAATGTTTCATTGTTTATGTAATGAGCCTATTACTTTTGATTACACTCTGTAACACATTAACCTTTACAGAACTTAATGTTTAATGCTCTTTTACCTTGTCTACTCCAGCACTTAGGATGAAATTTCCTTTCTTGTTCCATTTTAATGCAAATATAGGGCCTTTATGCTGCCCCAAGGTGCTAGCAAGGTTACCTAATATTAAAAAAAAATTTTTTTTAAACATTAAAATTCAAGCTTTATAACTCAGGCCAACAACAAATGAAAAGAAAAAAGCTTCATTTACCATCTTTAGTCCATATCCTGGCAAACCCGTCGTATGAACCAGTTGCTAGAAGTGTACCTTCACTCTGTAAGAGAAACACATTTCCTTCAATTATGTACTCTAGAAAGGGCATTTAATGGTTATTAAAACATTTCATTTAAAATGACCTTCTGATGTTTCAAAACTGTACTGTTTTGCCTATTTGGGAGTGCCACCAAGGCCTGTGAAACAACTCCACTGCTGTGAAGCTAAAATTTTGGCAGTACTTAGGCAGTGTGCAAACCGATGTCCAAATCTCAAACACAGCAGGAGCCTTCTGGAGCAGAACCCACAGGGCCCCCTGTGTGTGAGGATATGCACAGCTAAAGCTGAGGGAGACTAGCAGACTGGGAAGGACATCAAAATCATAACCTTTTAATGAGTTAATAGAAGTAAAAAGCAAAATCTCCCAAAAGAGTTCATCATGATCAAGTTTTTATATGACCCTCTAAATCTTTTATTGTCTAAACAAAATATGCTATATGATACAAACAATACTGCTATTTCAGGTGATCAGATTCTTCAATATCATTGAATGTTTCTTTCTAAGTGTTTCCAAACAGAAAATCCTTACCAATACAAAATGCAACACAAGAAACAGCCAGACAGGGCAAAGAAAGAAAAGAAAAGAGAAAAGGGAAGAAAAGAGAGAAGAGGAAGAGAAAAAGAGAGAAGAGAGAGAGATAGAGAGAGAGAGAGGAGACAGAGACAGAGAGAGAGAGCGCGAGAGAGCGAGCAAGCTAGAAAAGAGTGTAGTTGACTTGATAGTGAAAGAAGTTGAGTACAATTGCCTGGAACGACTTTACAAGGAGCAGAAACCCATTCCAGTTTCTCCCATCCTGTTTCCCCCTCCACCTTGAGGAATGGCACAACAGAAAGACAGATCTATTGCTCTAAGGAAATGCAAATTACAGAGTACATTTACACAGACTATCGCTGGGATGAATTCACACTACTGGAGATTCAGAATGAAATCCTGCCTTACCCAGTACTTTCCTGATGCTTTTTGGCAAGGGCACTGAAAACACTGTCCTTTTCAGACCTCTCAAGCCATTTTGCTATACAGGTTAAGTGACTGATAAACAAATGCTAGTTCTGGGGACTGTGGATTCCATCCTGCCAGGATTTTTAAACCCCCCTGCGGTTCCCCTTGAGGAAGCAGCAGCCACAGTGATGCCAACAGCAAAGCTTATTTTCAGACTGAGCAACGGGTGGTTCCTTTCAAACTCATAGTCCCCAAATGTCTTAGTTCATGGACCACTACAGTTGGAAAAGAATCCTTTAAACATCAAATATGTCAGGTTCTTGCTTTAGGTGTGAAAGAGGAGCATCAATCAAGGATAATGTTTTTGCCTTTTAGTGGAATATTCAAGCACAGAGTGAATAATCCATTTTGAGAAGTCTACGTTTTAAAACTGTAATTTGCAGTTCAGAATCAAAAAGCTCAACAAATCAACATTTGTTTATCATCCTTTTCAGTGTCAACTATAAATTTCATTACATTAACATGGTCTCTGAGCCAAATGGCTTAAGAATGTCATGAGGTTTTTAACCTAAGACAGAGTAAGGCCCCACATTAAGAAGATAATGGTACTGACTCTGCAACCAAAGAATACTGCAGTGTGATAAACCTTACAACCATCAATTTGATAAGGCGAAAGGTAAATATGTTGCTGGGAATTTCAGAAGAGAATTCTAAAACAAAAACGAAGCCAAACAAGAAACCCTAGCAGTGAGTTCTGGAGGAATTTCATAGAAACAGAACTTTAACTATAGTAGTCACTTTTAAAGTGGGGTCTCATCTCTCGGGAAGTGGTATGGAAAACCCTTTGGAAAGTCCCCAGGCAGTTAAGCAAGAAGCCAGAGGAGGAAAGGATCCTCACCTGCCATGGAAACCACAGCCAATCCCTAACATTCTATTTCATCTAAAAAAATGGATACGAAGTACAAAAAAGGAAAAAAGCATCATGGAACAAAGGAAAATATACAGAAACCTTGAAAATGCAAATTTTCCACATATTAATAATGGGAATGAAAAGAAACAAAGATATTAATCATGCATTTGAAACTAAAAAGCTGAAGCTTTATTAACAATGAAAACAAACTTTCTGTTAAGTCACAACAGAAAAGTTATCCCTGAAAGATGTTAAATCATGTATTTGTAAGATTACTATAGCTAGAATAAAACTTGTAAGCAACCTAAACTAACAGCCCTAAAAGGCAACTGACACTGACATTTTCATCAGTTCACAGCAAAATGAGAGGAACATGTTTGTATTATACAGATTTCTCTTACCCCCTTGCAAAAGACCTCCTAGTTAAGACTTAGTACGTATCTGTTAGTGATTTTCACCTACTGCTTCATTTATGTAGGTACCATTATCCCATTCTTACTATACAAGTGAGGAAAATGAAGCACGGGGTGGTCGAGACCACCAATTTTACGAAGGTTCTGCTGGTCAGTAAACTGGGGGGCTGCAAGCTGAACCTTGGTCTGACTGCCAGAGGGGCCAATCTTTGTTTTTAAACAACCCACATGGGAATGAAGGTGCCTAGTTTATTGTTCTCATTAGTTAGTGAAACCCAAAAGTATCTGAACAAAGGGGCAAACCTTGCCATTAGTCTAAGGCGCAGAGAATTACATTAGTAACTACATCCTCCATGGACAATGTAGTGATACTCACATTCCAGTCTAGAGAGGTCACGTCCTTGTTGCTCGGGACATCTTGCCCTCCTTCTCGTATACAATGTCTAAGTACTAACTGTGTGGAGCCACTAGTGCTATTTTCACTAAGATTCCATATTCTTGCTGTTGAGTCTCCAGACCTATAAAGTATGCAACATATTTTAAATCCTCATAATAGTCTCACGTATGCCAGAATTTAAAAAAAAAAAAACATATTTATATCCTATTAATAAGGGAAAACAAACAAGAGTATCAGAATTTCCATATCTAGCATTTTTTCTTTGTCTCCATCCGGAGAGCCCTGAGCATCCTAAAGCAGTGAGTTGAATGAAAGCTTCTAAGGTTACTTTACAAAGGAATGAAAATGACCACTAACAAGTGACAACAGAAACCTGAAAACATAAATAATGTATTTATAGAATGGGTTCGGTAAGAGACTTTTAAAACCCACTTCAGTTTCACTTTGAGAAACATACCCTGATGCCAAGAGATCACTAACGGGGTTCCAGGCACAGATGAACACTTCCGATTCATGGCCCCGCAACACGACGGCCTTATTAGGAGGGATTTCAACGTCCCCATCCACTTCCATCATATCAGTATGGTTATCTAAAGCAAATGGGACAAGCAAAAAATTCCAGTTCGGTAGTATCACAACTTGTTGGCAAAAATGCCTCCTTTTTAATATATACTGCAACTTGACTACACAGTACTTATCACATGGAAAATAAATTTTCTTTAGTTAAGTATGATTGTTTCAAAAGATTTGTGTGTGTGTGTGTGTGTGTGTGTGTATACATGCGTGTATTTAGAGGTGGGAGGGTGAGGATAGAGAAGAAATGGGTCAGACCCAGAAAACATGACTCAAATATAAAATGGTTTGCATTAAATATAACCCATGTCGACACTATTCCGAGTTCCCGCCAGTAGGGGTTGCTGGTATCATTCACATAGTTGCCTTTGTATCGCCACGTCAGAGCTTCATTGCATTTGTTAATGACTAGTATTCCAAGTTTTATTTAAAAAACAAATGCAGACACCACAGAAAAAATGGTTTCTAAATATTTTTTAAAACAAAATAAAACCCATGAATGTAAATCTAGCTTTTTGGAGCTTTAGGAATAAAACTCCGAATTGTGCCATACGAATTAAGGGACCAAACGAGGTGTTATATACCATAGGGATGATGTTACTTCAACTCAGAAGAGGCAACATCCCTATTAAAGCAAAACATTTCTTCTGAAAAGGAACTTGTAAAAATTCTGTCTCAGCTCACTTGCAATGGTATGTGCTCCATTCTCCTCTCCGTTGGCTGTGTTTTCTCCATTTTTCGCAGACCCCTGTTGGTTTGTGGCAGCTGCGGCAGCTGCGGCAGCTGCGGCTTGCTGCTGGGCGAGCTTATCTCTGTAAGCTTGCTGCCTCGTTTGTACCACATCAGGCATCACAGCATCTATCAGTGACAGAGACTCGATTGGTCGGCCATCAAACAAGGTACCATCCTGGATTGGGAAAAGGGTGAGAGAAGTCAAAGGCAACACGTTTAGGGTATTCTGTATCCGTGTAAGTCAACAACAGAATTGAAAACTTCATTCCAAGGCAAAAACACTTTCAGATAATTTTCTGAATGCATGTATGAAAGAAAGGAGTAAGGGGACAGAAGGAAACTTCAAGAAGCAGCTGCAAATAGGTGTTTCGTTTTTCCTCCTCACCTGGTTCATAGTGTTATACACTGCACGGATAAAGCTGACATACTGAAAGAAATAATAACAAGCAGACCCAGACAAAATTCTGTGAGTCAAAAGCAACGACCAATATGAAATTGTTCATACAGTAAGAGATCTGGTACCATGGTACATGCTTTTCCAACACTAAAAACTTTTAAATGGCTTTGTTAGACTCAAGTTTCTTGTGATTTGATGACCAGATTGAAAATAGGAAGACTTCAGATATTATGCCCTACCACATTTCATTTTACTTCATTTTATTAATGCTGGAACAAAAGCACTGCAAGACTCCAGACCTGCTCGTGCCATGCACCCAGTCAGCAGCAGCTGGCGCCCCTTCACCAGGGCTACTCCAAGTGGGATCCTAAGGCCACCTGGCAACTTGTTAGAAATGTAGATTCTAACCTACAGAATCAAAATCTCTGAAGGGCTTAGGAACTATGTTTTAACAAGTTCTCTGGGGCACTTACACATGTGGGAAGCACCATCTCAACTCACAGACCAGTGCTCTTTAATTTTATGGATTTGCTTTAATTTTCCAAGGCTCCTCTCATGGATATTAGGAAGTTCAGAATTAACAAAATTTCTCCAGCAAGCACAAGAGGAGCCAGCCACAAACACCGTGCAGAACAAATCGGGAATATTAGGTTGGCCAAAAAGTCCATTTGGTATTCTTCTGTAAAATAAAACACTTTTCATTTTCACCAATAACTTTATTGACCTGGACAACTCATTGGCTTCTAGTGGGTAGAGGCCAGGGGTGCAGCTAAGCATCTTCCAAGGCATACAAGATCTGTCCAAAGAAAGTCCAGCCATTGTTAAAATAACGAGAACAGTTGGTGCTACATCTATGCTACCTGGCAGCCAAGGAGAGTGGACTGGAATGCATATGTGTAAACAATAACCATTTACTGTACATGTACTAGTCAGTGGGGGTGGTAGATGCCATTGAGTGAGCATGCGTACTGTGTAGTTGTTAAAAATGACTTGTAGCATTAAAAATGACTTGAGTAGAGCAATGAATCTGCATCAAATTTTGTGTTAAGCTTGAACATTCCTCCACAGAAACTATTAGGATGGTTCAGAAGGAGGCAGCTACGGGCAACTGGTGACTGGCAGCTCGATCACAACAATGTGCGCACTTATGCATCATGTGTTGTGCACAATTGGCAGGGGGGGCAAACATCCAATCACCCAGGTGACTCGGCCCCTCCACAACCCCAGATTTGGTACCCTAGGCCTTCTGGCTTTTCCAAAATGAAAATCACCTTTGAAATGGAAGAGATTTCAAATCTTCAATGAGATTCAGAAAAATATGACGGGGCAGCTGATGGTGATTGGGAGAACTGTGTAAGGTTCCAAGGTGCTACTTCAAAGGGGACTAAAGCATCATTGTCTTAGGTACAACATCTCTTTTATCTTCAATAAATGTCTCTATTTTCATAGCACATGGCTGAATACCTTCTGGACAGAACTCTTAAGACAGCCCCTCAGCAAAGAATTATTTAGCCAATGTGCTGATAGTACCCAGAAACTTTGAAAACCACTTTTGCCACATTCGATCAGTCACAGCACTTTCTTCATACACTACGCCAATCTATTTTCGAGTTTCAGTTGTGTTTTTACCTTCTTCGACATAATAAAGCATAATATAATGAAAATGTTGCCTATCTTTTACCATCTTCAATATTAAAGTGGCTATACAAAAATTCACCAATTTAGATTTCTTTAAATGCACACTATATAACAAAACTTTCGAATGATGTTAAAGACAACCAAACAATACTAGGTCCCTCATTCATGAAGAACTAAACAAATTTTCTGGCCAGCCCCACAGAAAGAGCCAATCAGCTGACAGCATGAGCACGTGAAGCCTCGCTCTCTCACTTGAGCCAACAGCACGTGCTGCTGACAATGACAAGCTCCAGCTGGCTGCTCCGCACTGCAAGAACACACCCCGTCTTTCCAAGCTGTCTACTGTAATGGCGTATTTGAGGAGTAGGTGCATGTATTTTCAATTATAACTCACTTAAAAATATTAAAACCAATACTGACACATTGTGGAGTACTACATTAAATCTACAAAAAGTTTTTCAGATAAATTAAGGCTTCCTCTGGCCACTGGCAGGAATTGTTTATCACCCTCTGTAAAGGATACTTTTGGAAGTTAAGTGCTAAAAGGCAGTGAGGACACATTTAATTTAGTGTTATTGGATTTTTCTGTCACAGAGATGAGGAAACAGATAATAAAATCAATTTTAGTATACTATATACTAATAGTAATAAATACTGATATGGAAACCATGGATGCTTCAGTTTTAAAAATACTTGTGAAAATACTTCTTTATATATTTATGAAAGGGAAAGGGGACACGTTAATCTCTGAAATGAAAATAAGATAAAAGCTCCACATATCATTAATCCTGACCACAAATGAAAATTTTCAGCTAAACCAGGGTTTGTGAACCTTTTCTGTAAAAGACTAGACAGTAAATGTTTTAGGCTTTGCCGACCATAAATTCTGTCACCAGTACTCAACTCTGCCAGAGTGACACAAAGTTAGCCAGATAATTATGTCCATGAATGAGCATGATTACGTACCAATCAAACTTTACAAAAACAAGCAGCAAGGCAGGATTTGGTTTATGGGACATAGATGGCTGATGCCCAACTTAAACTTGCAATACATGGATCTTAAATATGCAATAGTGTCTAGAATTAGCTTTAATTATGAACTGCCTTCCAAATAAAATCTGAGATTTTCCAATTTTTTAGATCATCAATTAATTACGGACTTAGCATTTCACAGTACCATACTGTTGTTTTAAAGAAAATTATTTATTATTTACTTATAAAACTATTTAAAGTGAAATAAGATACAATTAACAGTTCTTACCATTGGCAGCCAACGTATTTTGCCTGTGGGACCTGACAGTTACATTAGGGACAACATCCTTCAATTGTGTTAATTTAGAGACACTGCAGTCAGATAATGAATAAGCAAACAAGATATCAGGATTTAATAACATATTTAAGAGTAAGAACATCTGAAATAAGTATTCCTTACCTCATTAATACTAACTTCTGCCTCTACATACTGTAGACCTTTCTGGATGATAGAAATCAATGCAGCAGGTGGGACAAGGGCACCATTTATGTTTGATTGACTAATATGGCTTTCTATACCAAAGGTAAATGCTGAATGAGAAAATCCTAAAAGCAAAAGAAAGGACATAAAAAGTTATTTTCCTAGTGGCAACATGCTATAAAACAAATGAAAGTTTTCTATAATCTTTCAAAATCACGCTCTACCCTTTGAAATCCCAGACTGTAAGCTAAGGTCAAACATATGTTTTTAAACAAAAGAAGTGTAAAAATCCAAACATGTTAATCTTTATATATTTTCCTTTCACTTCAGTTACATAATGTACTATTTCAAATCTCTAGCGCATATAAAATTTAGCAGTGGCACATCATTTCCCTCCACAAACAGCATCAATCTTTAAAGCTGGGAAAAAAGCATTTGGAAATCATGTGACTCAACTGCTTCACTCAAGATAATTTAGGCCAAGATAAATTAAGTGACACTTCATATTTTTGCAGTATACTTAAATTTCTGCATACAAATCATGAAACATCTTATAAATTCAATCTTTTGCAGGTTTTTAAAAACTACTTAGGAAATAAAAGGCAAACTAAAACAATTTTGGAAATAAAAATGGGAATTTAATCATGAATAATAAACTTTGCTCCAAACCCAATGTATACATACAAAAAAACAAAAACAAAAAACCTCATTCTTTGCCACTAATAACCCACCTAAATAAAAGCTTTAGAAAATGAGTTAGCAAGTAAAAGCCCAGTCTGATTGAATTAGCAATTCTTTAATTTTTATTTGAAATTCTTAAAAGCAAAATACTCACATAACAAAAATCTCTTTATGTTAGCCTTGCTTTTTATGCAAGTCAAGTTCAAAGCCAGAAGTAAAATTCTAGTAAACTGACAGCCCCAAGGTACACCTAAACTGGTTTTCCCCATGGCTTTTTTCCTCTCTGGAACATCTAACTATTTCATTCCTATAGCTATCCATAGTGAGAAGTGAAAAGATGTTAAATGCCTTTAAGACTGTCATTTTCATCTCATGATTTTACCAAGAGACAAGATCATTATTAAACATACCAGTGGGGAAAACCCAGTATTTTGCACACTATCCTTTATCAGGGAACCCACAACTACTTGAACATGAGTCAATTGCAGGTCAGCAAGGTAGCAAGCTGAGAATAAAGACTAGGAGAAAGGGTGAGAGATGTGGCCATGAAATCTGTAAGCCGTGAAGTAGGAGATTTTGTTTTCAATTACATATCCCTGTCTCTAAATGAATTCTGCAGTAAATCACGACTAGGAGAGAAAAACTAACAAAACAGCCAAGTGGCTTAGAGATTTAAGATTTTTAGGTAAGTGGTATTCTATAATGAGGGTCTTCACCACGTACGCCTACGTAATTGTATTATTTTATAATCTAAATTAGCTCATGGGAAAACAGCCATTAGAGAATACGGGTTCATTGGGAAACCAGGGTATAACCACCGCACTCCACTACTCCTACTGAACAGCTAGAATGTGGGCAAAAATAAAGTTAGGGCAGAGGGAAGCTCCCGTTTCCCAACAGGAAGCAAAACATCGCACCACTGTTCGGTTTCAGCTGACAGTGTCGGACAGTGGTGCCAGTGAAATAGTAAGTGAAATACTGACCTTATAACAAGCAAGGTTTTCAAAGTGTTTTGATTTTCATAAGCTTTATAAATTGTATCAAAGCCCATTTCTCCACTCTCTAATTCATGAATGCAACTTAAAAAATTACAAGCATTACATTAAACCTGCTTAGTTAGATAATAACCGTCCAAGCCTGTGTCTAAGAATACCCTAAGTGTTGCATATGGATATTCAAAAGGTCTCTTTTTTTGGCTGGAGTGTTACATATATCCCCAATTTGTTCTGTCAGATAAGGAGAGAAACTTACATCTATCTCAAGTTATTGCACATGCGCTTAGGATGGACTAAAATAGCAGGAAAACAACCCCGAAGAGGTCATCAGCATTGTTTTGGCACTTCTCATTAATGTTTACCCTAAAGGAGGTTCACACTTAAACGTTCTGCATAAATAAATGTTGGATTCAACTATTATTTTTTTATTTCTAGTCACAGCACAACATGGCAACTTAAAACATGATGAAAATTACTTTTCTTCTTTCCTTGCTGTATCCTTAGAATTGTGGCTCTCCTTCCTCACACCTGAGAGTCATCCTCACTCGCACCTCTGCTGGCACTTCACCGAACCCTAATCATCCCCTCTCTCCAGTCTCTGTCACTAGTTTTCCTTCTCTGCCAAAACCTGGAGTTTGGTCCCCAGGATCCTTTGCCTGGACTATTCCTGCCATCAGTTCCTTGCCTCTCTTGCCCAATTCAGTACCTCTGCCACATTCACAGCTAGACTACTACTTGTAAAATAAAAGTAGGTCTTCAAACCCTTCACTCAGACCTTTTCAACGATGCCTTTGGTTTTCATAATAAAGGCCAAATTCCTAAGTGTGCCGCACTGTTACCTTTGTAATCGGACCCTCCCTATCAGTCCAGGCTCATTTCCCCAATTCCACCCCCCGCCCCACTTCTTCCCATTGCACATTTAATTCAAGGGATTAATATTACACACAACATTTTGATTATGCTGTGTTGGCTCATGCCTTTGGGCCTGATGTGTCCTTGTGCTCTTTTCTCCTTCCTGACTGCAGGTGAAGTCCTTCCTGCCTGGCCCAGGGTCGGTCCTTCTCTTCCATACTTAAACTTTCATTGGCACGGCACTGACCACAATGCCTGTGTCTATGGTTGTGTGTATGTATATACTAAGCTGCCTGAGGAAATGATTTATATCTAGTAACCTTTTAATTCTGGAAAACTAGAACATTAACCTAATTTACCCAATGCTCAATAAATATGTGTTAAATCAGGATGCAATCTACTATAATGTATCCTGGCACATCAGAAAATCTATGAATCGAAGAAAAAACGTGACTTAAATCTTGGAAAAACAAAAATAAAACTTTATGCCAGAAAATATTTCCATTTACCTGTAAATATATCTGCAGGAAATATTTTTTTCAGGGACAGCTTTTGACTTAAAAAGTAGAAGACAAAAGAGATCAACCTAAATCTGTTAAATACTAAAGTCTGGCCTAATTGCCTAAAATAGCATCCCTTCTTTCCAGGGGGTAACAGCAAATCTCATATAAATAACACCTCTGTAATCAAGTACTCCACACTTTCACTGGGGTGATTAAGGTTTGGGAGGTAGAAAAGAGAGCCAGGCGCCATGAATTTTAGTACATAGTCACTCATGGTACAGCCAAGCACTGGCAGAAGTGTGCGGGGTTACTCAGGAGACCACACACCGTTCCCAAGTGAAAAAAAGAGACCACAGCAACCATTTTCCTAATGTTGCTGTTTCAGACAGTGCTCTCCTTTGGGATGCCAGAGCCTGTGTTCTTACAGGGGTGCTAGCCCTAGTCAGCTAGCTCTACAAACAGAGAACACAGGAACATGAAAACAGACCTCGATCCTCATGGTTATGGAATAGGGTGTCTCAACAAGAAAATAAAGGCAAAGCTTAACTATTATCACAACACAGTGCCATAGTTTGGAAGAAAAATCTGATTTAACCAAGGTCCTATTTAAGGTTCATGTCAAAAAACCCTAAAAAATCGTGTCCCTGCTAATATCATCACACACAGCCTTGCCACAAATCCACTTCCAACTCTGTTCCACAGGCCCAGATCTTTAAAAGTTCCGCAATCATTAAGTCACAAGGATGCAAAGTACAGCACAGGGAATATAGTCAACAGTAACTGTGCAAGGTGCTAGGTGGGTACTGGACTTACTGGGGACTGCTTCCTAAGTCATTTGAATGTCTCATCACTATGCTGTACACCTGAAACTAACACAGTCGTTTATGTCACCTCTAAGTGGACAGTAAAAAAACAAAAAACAAGAACAAAAATATCCTACAACTGCAAAATGACCCATCAATTTCTCTCATAGGTATGTTGTCAAAAAATAGAATAAAAACATGTTTGGACCAATAACAAAAAAGTTCCATAATCAAATTTTTGAAGGTTTCAGAAAAAGTAAAAAGAAGGGGGGAAATGCTATAGGAGATCTTTCATGTTGAAGAGTTAGACCCAGCACTTACAAAAAGAAAAGTGTTAAGAAAAATATTAAATACCAAAACTCAAATGCAACTGTTAATGTTTCATTTTTTCTTTACATATTGTTTTTTCCCCAGCAAATACAACACACTAGTTATACAATTTTATGCCCTAATTCTACTCTTAAAAATACAAACAACTATGAACTTTTCATAACATATTTTCTAAAATAATTTTATTATCATAATATTCAATCAATCAGTGTACTCAGCTAGTCAGTTATTCTTCCTATAGCTGGACATTTGGACTTTTCCAATGTTCACTATTTTAAAAAGAACCTTACCTCAAATATCTATGTGTATGGGTTCTGGCCAGGCATAAGGTATTATTGTCCTTAGAATGGATTCCCTCAAAAGCTGAAGGGGACATAAGCATTTTAAAGGGAATTTCTCCAGTTACCAAACTGCTTTCCCCCCTAATTGTGCAAATTTATATGCCCTCAGCAATTTATGTTTCCTACACCCTCACTATGCTGAGTATTCCTAAGGAAACAAAAGGATTACTATTAAGACTGAACAAGTTCTGTTTGGCAACTGTTAAAGGATCTTTGTTGTTTTTTAACAAGTATGTCAGTAGGAAAGCATAACTGGAATTTTCTCTATCAGCAAAAAACTGTCGTTCAGGTAATAAAAAGAGGAGAAAAACTGATTTGGCAGTATGAACGTATAGTAATTACCAACACTTATGATCACTGCTTGCTATCTTTTGTTAATTAGTCGTGTATACAACAACTATGTGTCAAATCAACGTTAGTGCACACTTTGATTATAAAGCAAAACACTGCATACCTACTTGTTCTTTTGTAGCTGACCATCCTACTCATATAAATAAAAAGAAAGACTAAGGATGGACATTCCAAATCCTGAGCTCTCCTCATTCCAGTTCTTCATGGCTAGGGCCACATTACTGACAGCGGATTAACCTGCCTTCATCCTGTCCGCTGTTAGTGTGTTTACAAATGGCACCAGCAGGAGAATATGTGCAAAAGGAATGCTTATCCAGACCAGTTACTTTATCTGAGTCAAGAGAAACGACAGTCATTTGATTGCTGACATTTTACTAGCCACTGCAGGAATTAATACAAAATCATTACATTAAAAAAAATGAATGAATGGGTTTTGGTGTTAGGTTAAAACCTTTAATGTTATACATAAACATCCAGCTTAGGTTGTGCCTACCATGATCACATTTATATTAAGTATGGGGGGGCGGGGGCGGGAGGGGTATATTTGACAGGTGATCTTATAACCAAACAGAGCATGGGAAGTAAGCGTTATCTCAGAAAAAGTGGTGTGGTATAAGACCTGTACCTAGGGAGACGCAATACCCCTTGAAAAGGTTAGAAAATAGGGGAGAGGGGAGACAAGATGCTCTTTAATGAACCAAACCTTTCAAGCCTACATATATCACTACCTTCTCATAAATGGAGACTGCATGGCAAGATAAACTTCAATTCTAAAAACATGGGAATTAAAAAAAATACTATTCAGAATCACAATCTAGAACAGGGGTATCAAATTTATGTTCACCAGGGGCCTCATCAACCTCGAGGTTGCCTTCAAAGGGCCGAATGTAATTTTAGGACTGTACAAACGTAACTACTCCTGAACAGTTAAGCGAGCCAGGTAGAAAAAAGGTGCCAGGCTGGATAAAACAAGGTGGAGGGCAGGATTCATCCTGTGGGCCTTGCGGTTGCCCCCCCGACCCATGATCAACAAAGTCAGTAATAACGACATACTATTTTTGCATTTTCAAGTTAGTCTTCAACCATAAAATGCAAAATACAACTGTTTCATTAACACCCAACATTCAAGGACATTATAGATAAACATGCAATAGATGATAGTGAAATCTACAGTCAAGAATAGTCCCCCAAACCAAATATACAATTCTGGCAAAATGATGTCATATTATTACACAAAGAAACAAGAAAAAACAAGTGCCACAAAGTCACAAATAACTGCCAGGAACTTCTCCAGAAAAAATATAAACTAACTAAGACTGTGAACAAACTACAGGAGAGTCCAGGGAAAATGGGAAAATGCAAAGAGGAGATGGGAGGATTAAAAAGGTCCAAACTAGCTTCACTCTTCTAAAATTAACATGGCATTAGGTTCAGTTATATACATACAATTTAGCATGTACCATTTAGTACTTTTCTGCTCATTGTTTCTAGATACGAGTTATGGGGACAATCAGATTATTAATATCCTTGGGTGAAGATTAAAGGGAAATTAATGAATCAAGTCAATTGTCACCTATAGTACTACATGTGAAATACACTTAATTTTCAAAAGAGGGGAAAAAAAACCCAATTTTATTTCCTAGGATATATTTGTTGAATATGGAAATCTAGTTCATAAAAGTATAAAATGGTGATGAACAAAGTAATTTGCTTAGGGTGAACTTTGTAAATAACACTGAAAAAAATAAAGTCACAACCCTTAATAAAAACATCCTACAATAAATATACTTTTTTCTTAATTGGTTTTAATGAATAGCGGAAATGGCTTATTTCATTTGAAACCAAATGTCACACTGTAATTTCTTTCTAACAAGCAACGTTTATGGATGCAGAAACTGAAGATCTGAGAAATTAATTTGGGGAGAAAGAGAAGATTTTTAACAAATAATATATTCTAACACTGGTAACTGTCTTTACAGAATGATCATTACATAAAAGTATTTAAGACAAAAACAATTCAAGTGATTCTATCCCCTCTGGAGATGGATACCATCTGGTCCAGTGAACATTAAACACCGTTTGCAGAGAACAAATATTAGATGTTCTTACTGAAAAACACTATTTCTAAATCATATATTTATCAAAACAGAACCAAACATTCATAAGGTAGTTTATGGAATTTTTGACTAAGAGTTTTTATACAAGCTACAAGCAAGAAGGAAATTTCATTTTCCTCCACGGTAAGTCTTTACAAACCAGCTCTTTAATGCCTTTGTACAGATTCTCTGTCATCATGGTTTCTGTTTTTCCTATCTCCTATTCTGTCCAATTCAATACTCATTTATGGGGCAAATAGCAATAACAAGATTCTAGCTCCTATCATTTTGCTTTAACATTTTTAATAGAAATATTAATGACCTAAAAAAGTAACTTACATGTTTCTTTGATATTTAATAATTACTTTTCAGTAAGTATTCTTTGTAAATTATGGTAATAAATACACTGAATCCCAAGAGAAGGGGTTTCTGGACTACGTGATTCCAAGACTGAATAAACTACAAAAATGTCCATTTTTATGTACAAATGGAAATCAGAACCAAGAAAGAGCCTTTGACAAGTCCTGAGGTGGGTTACATTCTGAGCTCTGTCAGAAACCTGTCCCTGGTCGAAAGAACCATGAATTTCTTAACAGGTTGTTGACCAACAATTTTATATAAAAGCACATGCAAGTGTAGACGCAAGTTAACTCGTGTACCAAACTACATTCGTCTGTTCACTAACACTCTTTTCTACTTCCTATTTCTAGAAGTATTTTCAAAAGAAATGCCTGTTAGCATCCCTTATGGTGGAAACATGGCTCTCATCATTGCTGCAAAACCTGACCTACAAACACACACACACACACATTTATTGGCAGCTCCCTCTTCAGAAGATTGTCTCGCATCCCAAATCTCAAGGTGTGCATTTCATGCTTTCTTTCCCTCAAATAGTTACTATTTTTCTTTCAAGATATTGTGAACACACTACAGCCGTGACCTCAAGTTCTGACTGCCTTACAACTAATATCGATCAATGGCTTTCAAACTTTATCATGCCAAGGAATCACCTGGTGCATCTGTAAAATGCAAATTTCTGAGCCCCATTCACTGCCTTCTATGTGATTCTAATGCAGGTAACCCAAGGATCAAACTTTAGAATTCTGGTATAGGCATTCTTACATTTATGGCAAGTTGCCATCCTAGAAAAACTGCCGTAAGTGAAAATGTCATGACTTGAGTCTCATTCTCCCCTATAAATCATAATGTAAATAGGAAGTCACAAATTTGAGGAAGGGACCCGTGTTCACATTCTTAGATGTGGCTTAACATCATACTTCATCACCAGTACAAGGCCTTCTAAAGAATGCACAGAGAATAAATAATACAGTAAATAGTTTTTAAATAACTTATAAATGTCAGGCTAGCATGGAAAGCTTTTTAATTTTTAAAATGATTATTTTTACTGCAATATAAAACACCTCAAGACTTAGAATTTAGAAGGGTTTTCTCTGAGAACATAACCAGCTTTAAGAAGACTTTTGGTAGTATTTAACCACTTGGCACTCATTCAGAAATTAATCCAGAGTATTATTTTATTGCCCCCTTTACTTCCTGTATTCTCTTGTAGCAACATAAAGCATCAATTTGCAGACCCCTGTTTGGAAACAAGACTTGAATGTTCGTTAATATCTTTAACTTCACCTTAGCACAGGCTGCTGCACTCCTCAACTGTTTTGGAACTCCAGAAACAACAGTTTCTGTCCTGTTGGTTCTGTCCTGTTGGTTGGTCCTGCTCAACCAAAGTAACTGCCTTCATCGTACACCTACAGGCTGATACAATATAGTATCTATCCACTGATCCTTCACAGTGAATTTTACTTTCATGTCCAAGGCCTCAAAACTTTGCCTTGTGGTCAGATTCTAAGGCAGAAAAGAAAGTTTGTTTTGGCCCAACGAATTCTTTCCATTTTGTCTAAAAGTACTGCATAACAATACCCAAACATGAGCATACACATGTAAGAATCACTAGGTCTCTACTTTTTCACTTTACTAATCATTTCATCTCATTCAAAATATGCTACAAATGTCTGCTTTGGATCTGCCTTCAATGCCAGTTGACCAGTTGAAAAAGAAAACAAAACAAGATCTATTAATTTCAGGGCTTCACAGGGAGCTCTTCTGCATCAGTTGGTTATTCACTTCTCTCTTTTCTCCGCCCTGCTTTTGTTGGACATCATTTCCCCAGCTATTCCAGGCCACAGAGGACCAGTGAGGCTTGAAAACAGAAAACCTCTACCAAGAGAAAAGCTCAGGACTGGGGTGCAGCCAGGCACATGTCAGCAAGCCCTGGGATCTAAGACCCAAGAGCTCAGGTCTGCATTCCCTTTGTAAAGAAGGACAACTTAGCTGGGCCCTGTAAGGACAGTAACTGGAGTCTCAAAACCAAAACTGAGAGCTCAATGTCCCTACTCTATTTCTTCTGTCTTCCCTCACACACAATTACCAAAATCATCTTCTTCATACCACACCTCACCTTATTACTAAAACATTCCAATTACTTTAAGCTAAAGCTGTATTTTTAAAAATCCAACCACTCCAGCATGAATGACATTTTTAAAGCACTAAATAATTTCATCTTGGGTTAACAATCTGCACTTACCATTGCTGTCAATCATTTCCACCATCCTATGCCCCATCCAACCCAAGTTTAAACTAGTACTGTTTTTTTTTTTTTTTTTGCTTAATCCATCCCACATTTTTCTTAGTCATTTTCCTTTTGTCTAGAAAACTTGGATGATCCCTCATTTAACATTTTTTACAAATGACTTTACGTAATTTATAATGATCAATTATCCCAATAAGGATGTAAGAATTTAGGTGAAGGATACACTTAATCAATAGAGACAATACTTATAATATTCTGAAAAAAATATGGTTAATTTAGCTTTTGAAATGCTATCTACAATTAGGACCAAGTAACATTTCGCTAATAATTCTGAATATACATTAAACTGATAATATCTGAGAGTTTATATGCTCTTATATACAATAATCTCAGAACAAATCATAAAAATGATCTTTGAACAGTGAAACCCAAACATTATTTACAATATTTGCCTGAGGATGATTCTAACATATTTGAAAGAGTCAGAGAGTTAAACCATGCAGTAACACACAGCTTTGAAGTGGCAGTCCAGACATTTAGGGAAACATACAAAGTTCAACGGTTTGGACTGATACAAATTTCAAATGCATAAAAGGTTATTTTGAGAATATTAAAATAATTTGAGGCCTATTTACTTTATAAAAGTACTCACCTGACTCTTGCAAGTATCTATATACCAAGAAGTTGACCTCATCACTGCTTATACTCATCTTTATTCCCACTTAAACCATGAGGTCACAACACAGGATATAACCCTAAAAATAAAACAAAGTTAATTATTTTCTCAATATAATATATTTAAGCAAAATGTAAACAATGTTATAAAAGCCATTTGATTTTATTAAGTTAAAAAAAAAAAAAGTTCTATATTGCCTAATAATAAACTCAAACAAATAAAGTTACTTCCAATATTAAGTAATAGGTTACACAACCCAAACATGGCTGGGTCTATTTTTCTGCAAAATAACATATTGACAAAATGACTCAAAATTTATAAAAGGGCTTTAGCATCACACTTTAATGATTACATCAAACAGCATAGAAGATTACTTTTTTCTCCTTAACTATAAAAATATTAAATTTTAAAAATCGGAATATTATTTAGGGAAGACTCATTTTAGACCACTGGCCAAGAGGAGAGGAGGGTGAGCTTGTTTTGTCTACGTAATTTCATAGGGTCTGAAGTCTCTATACTACATGGTCAACATCTAATCTGCAGTGTTCAAGTTTCCAAAAGCTCTAGGTATGTAAGGCAGAGACGTTGGACTACAATTCTGAAAACTCAAATGATAATCTCTTCACGGGTATCCTTAAATGTTGAACTGGGAGGAAGGGAAAACAGCAAACTAAGGCGTAACAAGTATGTCTAACTATACTTATCCAGTCTCATGTCACAGAAGTGACTTAACGCAGTAGTCAGCAACCCTGTTTAGTCCAGGGCCAGGCGGTGGATGTGTTAAGACTCTTGGCCAGCCACAGCCTGTCACTACTAATCCGCGGCAGCACGAAGGAGCAGCTAACAGTATCTGAAGAAATGGGTGTGACCATGGGCCAATAAAACTTTATTTAGGGACATCGAAACTTGACTGTTACGTGAATCTGTTGTGTCATTTTTTTTTTCTTTTCAAGCACTTTAAAATGAAAAAACATTCTTAAGTGTGATCTTTATAAAAGGCCCCTTGTTTACAAGATGTACTAACATCTAGTGTAAAAGGGGATCTAACATTATGGGCCCATGCTGACGGTCCCACCTCCACTCGAAAACCACCAATTAACAGCCCTGACTACTGGTGTGGCTCAGCTGGCTCCAGCAACGCAAAATATTGCTGGTTCAATTCCTGGTCAGAACACATGCCTGGTTGTGGGCTCTGTTCCCTCCCCACTCTCTAAAAATAAATAAATCGTTTTTTTATTTTTATTTTTTTGAGAAACCACCAAGTAAGCACTTGAGTTGGCTGCTATTTGACAGGAACTGCTACTTGCTCTAAATTGCGGAAAAAGTCACGATATGTACTCACCAAGATCATATTTCAGAAAGGAAAAAACAAGACAAGGAATTGCAACAATTTTCCGAAGGACACCCTCAGAGGAAACCCTAACCAAATTCACTAGTCTGGGAATACAGTTTAGGGAATGTGTCACCGGTGTATAGGCCTGAAGGACAGGAGCAAAGTGAGAAGAGGCAGGTTTGGCGGAGGAAGGCAGGGAATGGAAGCAACTCCGTAAGTAACTTCAGTCAACAAAAGGGCCGTCTGAGGCAAGAGTAACCAACCATGAAGTAGGGTTTGAAACACGGGCAACAACCATATTCAGAGGGAGGGGCCTGGACAGTGTCGCCTAGAGAAAATTAATGACTGCCAAGGTTTATGCAGTGTAGGTAAATGATTTATATGTCTAAAAGATTATCTTGGATCTAAAAGGAACAGACAAGGAAACTGGACTGGAAAAGAGGAGCCAAGAGTTAGGAAGATGGCGCAGAATCTAGCAGAAGACTACAAAACCCAAACTGTGCCTTTGAAGCTGGAAAGAAGTACAGGGATGCCTAAAATATTCAGGAAGTAGACTCAAGGGTGGCTGGACAGAGGGAAGAGGAGAAGAGAAGACTCAAAGGTCTTTCAGGACAACTAGATGGCTGGCACTTCCATTCACTGAGATGAGAAACCATGGAGGAAGAACAGCTATTGGGATGTAAAGAAAAAGGCACCCCCCAAAATATTAACTCAAAGAGTACAATTAATCACCTGAATGTTCAATACACATACACAGTACCCCACTTACCCATGGGGACACATTCCAAGAACTGCAGTGCTTAAAACCACATATAGTATTGCATATATCATACTATGTATTTCCCTAGGTTTATGATAAAGTTTAATTTATAAATCAGGCACAGTAAGAAATTAACAACAGTAACTAATAAAATTAAACATTTATAACAGTATGTTGTATTAAGTTATGTAAATATGGTGACTTTCTCCAAAAGAGACTCAATGCTTTCCAGCACGTGTTGCTTTTAGTCAAAACATCTTTCTGATTATGTCTTCCACCCACAAAGTTAGTGCATTTCCCATCTTTCTTTTTAACAAATGTAATGCACTAAGTTTATTGTGATCATTTCACAATGTATACATGTATCAAATCATTATGTTATACACCTGAAACTAACATAATGTATGTCTATTACATCCCAATAAATCTGGGGAAAAACCACTTATTGTTGCACTATAAGACATAATCTAAAGGTTCAGGTCAGCAATGGTTCTAGTTAAGAGAAGAAAATGAACTACTTGACATACTACTACAGGGCAAACCCCACCCCCCAACTTTAATATTTTAATTTAGATTAAAATTTATTCACCAAGTGGGATTGACTTTGGGGGGAGTGGAAGGGGGGGGGTGGACAGAGGAAAGGAGAAAGTGAATGGATGTAATAAAACAATTAAAAAAAAAAAACCCTTATTCACTAACTACTTCAGTGGTTCCACACAAAACAAACAAAAAAACAAAAGCAAAAAAAACACACCTATTCACTCCTTCAGTGGTTCCACAATCAGGTATAACATGGTTTCTTTTTTATTGGGGTAGCATATGGTTAATTAAAATTACAGTTTTCAGGTGTACAAATGATACATACATCATCTGTATACTGTATTTTGTGTGCATTACCGCAAATCAAGCCTCCTTCCATCACCATTTATCCCCCGCCCCCCACCTCCCCTAATTCCCCTTTTCTTCCGGCAATCAACATACTGCTATCTGTGCCTATGAAGTTTTTTGTTTGTTTTTATTTAATCAGTTCACTTTTCCACCTAGCCCCCCAACTCTCCCCCCTCTGACAGCTGTCAGTCTGTTCTCTATAAGTCTGTTTTCTATTTTGTTATTTTACTAGATTCCGCATAAGTGAGATTATGTGGTATTTGTCTTTCTTTAACTGGCTTATTTCGCTTAGCATAATGCTCTCCCAAGTCCATCCATGCTGTCACAGAAGGTTAAGATTTTTCTCCTTTTTTTAGGCATAATGCTCTCCCAAGTCCATCCATGCTGTCAAAAAAGGTTAAGATTTTCTCTCTTTTTTAGGGCCAAGTGTTCCCTTTTCTCCACATCCTCACCAGCACTCGTTGTTTGTTGATTTACTGATGATGGTTGTTATCGCATGTTGAGAGGCGGTATCTTACTGTGGTTTTAATTGGCATTTCTCTGATGGTTTAGTGATGTTGAGCATCTTTTCAAATGTTATTGGTCATCTATTATGTCCTCTTTAGAAAGGTATCTGTTCAGGTCTGTTGCCCATTTTTTAAATTTTATTGTTTGTTTAGTATTGAGTTTTATAAGTTCTTTATTTTGGATATCAACCCTTTATCAGATGTATAATTGCCAAATATGTTCTCCCATTCAGTGCATTTTCTTTTCCTTTTGTTGATAATTTCCTTTGCTGTGCAAATGCTTTTTAGTTTGATGTAGTACCAGTTGTTTATTTTGTTTTGCTTCCCTTGCCCAGGGCAATGTATCAGAAAAAAATATTGCTATGAGAAATGCCTGAGATTTTACTGCCTATGTTTTCTTCTAGGATTTTTATGGTTTAGAGTCTTTAACCCCTTTTGAGATTATTCTTGTGTGTGGTGTAAGAAGGTGGTCTAGTATCTTTTTTTTTGCATGTATCTAACAAATATGTGCCTTTCCCTTCTTAACTAAGCACTGTGGCTGGAACTTTTGCAACCTGAGGTGCAACAGCAAAACTAGCACAGATTTCTTTTCCCTTCTTCACAATATCTGAAAGAAAAGGTACAGTCTTCTGACAAGTCTTAGCAACCTAGGCATATGGTATTTTTCTTTGTTTATTACATTGAGAACTTCCACCTTTTCACTTAAGGGAAGTACTTTATAACTTCTCTTTGGCTTACCCAAATTGCTAGCTTGCTCTCAGGGGCATCAGTGAGTAAAATAAGGATTATTTCAACACAAGCACTGCTACACTATGACAGTGGATCTGATAACCAAGACGGCTACTAAAGCGACTGATGGGTGGGGAGCATATGCAGTGTGGAGATGCTGGGCAAAGGGATGAGTCAGGTCCCAGGCAGGACAGAACAAGATGACACGAGATCTCATTGTGTTACTCCGAATGGCACGCACTTTAAAACTTGTGGATCATTTCTGGAATTTTCCGTTTAATATTGTTAGACCAGTTTTAACCACGGGTAACTGAAAGCATGGAAAGTGAAACCACAAATAATTAGGGACCACTGCATACACTTCACCTTGGGGTAACACACCAGTGCAAACAAATGCTGATTAGATACATTCATGGAGTGAGGTAGTGACCAGTGAAAAGTAAACACTAGGATGGTCATGTAATAAATACGAAAGCACTTTTTCTGACCAATTTATTCACTCGGCACTTTCAATGTTCCAATGTGCCAGGTACTCTGACAAATGCTAGAGACATGGCTCAACCAAGTAGTCCACGGCTAGACCCTGTGACTTTACAGGTTGTTGATTAGAGACAACAATTAATTCTAACTTAGATCAGAAAAAATACATAAAATTATTAGAGCACACACCTAGAGACTAAGTATCCAGGAAGGCAAAGTGTGCAAAATGTAAGTAACTTACATTCAGGTTTCTGTAAAAGGCACAGTGTTGAAGGAGCTATTACTCCTTTAATTCAAAATCTCTGGAGTGCAGCAAGTCACCTTTGCTCCTACCTGTATGCACATTGCTTCTCATTAATTTGCATGGTCAGGGAAGTTGGGTGGAAGAATCTTCCCATCTCTTGAGTAAATACAACATGCTATGGATGGGTCTAGGCCTTACATTCAAGTTCCTCTTCAGTGCTACAGATCTATACACAGATCTGTGTATTCAGAAATACTATTCAAATACTAAACTGACTTTCTTCAGGGTAGGAAAAAAAGAATCAAAATTCTTAGCACTATAGGGTCCTTAAGGAGCTGCTAATTCCAAGTTGTGGCCTAAGCTGCAGAGGTCCCATGCAGGTCCCATGCACAGCTGATAGTAACTAGCATGCCACCAGCTGACCAGAATGGTCAGCCAGCTTCCACAGCCGCACAGACCACTGTTAACACTCTGCACATAACAGCTTCTAATCCAACATGGAGTTGCAGGACAAAATTCTTCGGTTTGTTGGGGGTGAGTTCTCATCTGTTACGAAGCAAAGTAACAGTTCAGCTGTTGTCCTGGAACCCACTGAGTAATCACAGATAACTCTCATCTTGTTAAAACCAAGACACATGATGAAAATACCAAATTATCATAACATAAAGAAAGCAAGTGAGTGAGTGTATAGGGGGAATGAAATAAGGGGAGAGAGATTAAGTCAATCTATCCATTAGTGAACTCGTGGTGTACACTACTACGCTGTGGGCCGCACAGAATTCCCACACTGACCCCTCACCTGGGTACCTCAGGATGTGTCTTTCTTTGGTGATGGGATCTTTAAACAGGTGATTAAGTTCAAATGAGGCCAACAGAGTGAACCTTTAATAATGTGAATACAACCCAATAGGACTGGTGTTCTTATAAGAGGAGGACAAGACAAAAAGATGGATGTACACAGAGAAAAGGCCATGTGAGGCCACACTGAGAAGGTGTCCAGTCAAGGAAAGAGGTCTCAAAAGAAACCAAGCCACTGGCACCTTGATCTTGGCCTTTCAGCTTCCAGAACTGAGAAAATAAAAGTCCTGTCATTTAAACTATCTAATCTGTGGTAATTGGTTATAGCAACCCTGGCAAACTGATACACACCAATCTTATATCACAAATTCTTAAAAGGGCTCTATCTGATCATTCATTAGAGACCTTTAAAATTAATTAGGTCATGCCCAGGCACAGTGGATTGAGCACTGGCCTGCAGACCGAAAGGTCACAGGTTCAGAGACATGCTTGGTTGTGGGCCAGGTCCCAGCTGGAGGCAGGCAAGAGGAAACTAGTTGATGTATCTCTTGCGTACTAATGTTTCTCTCCCTCTCTTTCTCCCTCCCCTCCCCTCTCCCTAAAAAGAAATAAAATAAAATAATTAAGTTCAAAATTGCTAGGATATGCCTTTTTGAGAATTTGCCTCTATCTTTAGGAACCTGTCCTGTCCTGTAATTAACAAAGACAATGAGATTAGCTGAATACAGTTAACATTTCATAATCTTTTGCTCTCCATCATCCCCTTGTTCTCATGTCCTCCCCCAATCATTCTCTGAAACAGCAGCAAAAAGTGTATTATTCTTAATTTCCCACCTGATTGAAAACAGTAATTACAATTCTACTAATGTTAAGTAGTAACAGTTTAGTGTGTATAAAAGTATAGGGTACAATGAACGAAGGTGTATTTTAAGACTAGGCTTGAAGTCTTTGACACTATATCTTGAACTGTACATAAAGTACATTCTCAATAATTTTACTATGCTAAACCTTATGAGGCTTTAGAAAATTTTACTAAACTAAATGAAATCATGTTTACCAAATTACGTCTATAAACTGTAGTTATAACACTGGGATTTAGAAACAATCTAAACTCTAAGTGAAATACGTATTTCAGCTTATTTTTTATAAAATAGTAATCAAACTAAAAACAAAAACAAAGTCAATCTGGCTGGTTACTTAAAGCATTAATGACGAACAACAACGTATTTACTTTTCTGTGTATGAACCCTCAAGTACAGTTATGAGTTACCTGCCAAATATTTTAAGGATATCTTTCCATGGCTGCCTGGAACACTAAGCAGAGTACTGTGTTTCTTTTCTACACTACACTACACTACAGAGAGAGGCAGAATTTCTGATGAAAAAGGTTTATTTTTTTTCAATTATTGAGCAGTAACGAGTTATAGGACCTTAAGGCAAATGACTGTCAGTGTGGAAAGGAAATGTCTGGAAACTAAAGTCAGGTATGATGGGGGGGTGGGGGGGGGAGATCAAGAAACTAGTCCCCTCCCACTAGAAAGAAAAGCTCTGAGTTTGTTTGAATGGGAACAAATATAAGAGAGGACACCTAATTTTCTCAATTAAAAAAATTATTCTAGCTTTAGAACATATACAAGGATATGAAAGACTGAAACAGCTAAATCTTTAAAAGGACAATCACACATCAATGGATAGAAACTTTGCTTAAAACTAAGAAATTGCAGGCTAAATAAAAAGAGAAAGGTACCTAATGAAACAAAATCAGAGTTATAACCATCTTTATGAAACTACTGAGCCCTAGTGAATCAAAACAAGTGTTCATAGATTATCCTCAGCAAATTCTTTGCAAGGGCATAAATAAAAATGTGTAGAAGATTGTGCTGCTGGTAGGAATGTGTGGTTAATACAGATCAAGTGTCCAACAATGGGAGAAATACTGTAAAGAAGAGATCAACATAAATCCCAAGGGTAATCAATGCTATTCAAATCAAATGAAGACAATTTAAACCAAGTTTAATACTCAAGATAACAGAACGATACACCCATTTGTACATATTCACACGCAAACACACATACACACATACTAGCTACTGAAAAATCTGAAATTCAAAGGCAAAAAAGCAAATGGAGTAGAAATTGATGACAGATATGAATTCAAGTAGGCTTTCAAGTTTTATTTTAAAAGAGGGAAAATCACCAGGAAAGTCTCCTATTAGATTTTCTGTTTAAAAAACAAAGAAAGCCCCAGGTAGGAACAAATCAAGTGCATCACTCCATAGTCACACCAAGGTCCTGTCTCCTTCCTAATCAATCAATCTAGTCAGGTTATAGACTAACTACAAAGATAGATTTTTAGCAGTATCTTATTAAAAGATACTTCTTTTCATTTCATAGTAAACGCACTTCACTGCTAATAAAGTTTAAAGTGCTCAAAACTAACAACCAGATTTATTTCTTTTATCAAGCTCATGACACAGGTTACCTTTCTATTTAGTATAGAAAGTGAAGTCTATAGATCAATGATGCTCCCAAGAGGTGCTCCCAAGGTAAGGTCAAGCCCTGGCTGGTGGCTCAATGGAAAGGTGCCGGCCTATGAACCCAAAGGTCACTGGTTCGATTCCCCAGCCAGGGCACATAACCAGGTCTCCAGTCAGTTCTCCAGCCAGGTCTGTGGCTGGAAGCAGGTGAAAGGCAACCATACACTGATACTGATATTGATATTGATATCTCTCTCTCTCTCTCTCTCTCCCCCCCCCTCCCTCTCTCCCTTTTCCTCTCTCTCTCTGCCTTCCTCCCTTCCCCTCTCTAAAAATAATAAATAAAAATTTTTAGTTTATAAAGAAAAAAAAAGTAAGGTCAAAATTATTTTTGTAATGTTACTAAGACATTACCTGCCCTTTTCATTGAAGTGACATTTATGATGATGTTATAAAGTAATAGTGGGTAAAATCAAGGCAGGAACACCTTCCTTTACTAGTAGTCATTACATACCTCACTACCATGCATTCAAAAAAAAAAAAACAAAAAAAAAAAGGCCACCAAAGTTCTTTACTGAAGGATTTTCTTAATGAAAGGCAAAAATATAAAAAACTAATTAATGTCTTTATCCTTAAATGCACATACTTGAATATCCCACATAACCAAACATTCGATACACATACAAGCACTTTGTTGCATACTAACATGATGAGTCTCAAAGAAAAGCACTGTGGAACTATTTGAACTGCAACCTAAACTAGCTCATTTTTTTCATGGAATGCTACTTTTATTTCAAAGAACAACTATATAGCTTTTCAGATTGAGAATCTGATGGACATTTTCTTACAAATAAAGTGAAACTGTCATTTTAAAAAAAATAAATGGTATATGTATGCTGGCAAGGATTATAATAACTTAAGCTTTTAAGAGAAAACTTAGTATTCACAAATTTTATCAGCCACGATGAGCCTGATTGAGAGCCCCTCTCCAACACTGAATTCTAATGAGGCCAATGGGGGTATTAATGACCGACTTTTTATATTGTATAAAGAACATATAGAAGACATGCATAACTCAGTGGGCAAATATTTTCCAAATGACCGGGACAAAATTATGTATGAGGAAACTATCCATTCAGACTTCAAGACCAATGGATTTTAATGATGACAACATAAAAAGTTAACTGATACAATTTCACATCTTGTGTTAGAACTAACCCTGAAGAAACTAATCACAGATTGAAATTTGGTATGGTATTAAAGAATATCATCCAAATTCATTGAAAAAATTTTTTATTTTTATTTCAAATAGTTACAACTATTTGTCTTTGTAAGGACAATTTTCATATATTTTGACTATAATATATTTCAGTATGTGACTGAAGAAGCAAATGTGAGAGCCCAGCTGTCTTCTAGTAAGCCAGAGATTAATAGATTTGAAAACTATAAAACACTGCTGCTCTTCCCATGAAAATTTTTCATATTGAAAAATACCCCTTTTTCCCACCCTGGCTGGTAGCACAGTGGATAAGGCGCCGGCCTGCGAGCCCAAAGGTCACAGTTCGATTTCCCGCCAGGGCACATAACCAAGTTGCAAGCCAGGTCTCCGGTCTCCAGCCAGATCCGTGGCTGGAAGCAGGTGAAAAGCAACCATACAGTGATGTTTCTCTCCCTCTCTGCCTCTCTCCCTTCCTCTCTTTCTGGAAATAATAAAATCTTTTTAAAAAGTAAAGAAAAATACCCATTTTTCAAAAGATGTATTATGGTTGAGTTTCCTGTTATATTAATATGTGTTAGTTAATATAAAATTTCCGTTTAACTTTTTGATGCAGCAAATATCAATAGCTATAACCCACATAAACAAAAGTTGTTTGGAGTCATTAATAAATCAAGAATCTAACAGGGTACCAAAACCCAAATGGTTGAGACCTGATAGTCTAAAAATTGACTTCCTCTTAGCAATATTGGTATTCATCTTTTTGGCCAAGTTCAAGAGTTTCTCTAAAGAAACAGACCTCTTAAGTCACACTACTATTCAGATTGTAACATGATCTAAATCTTTAGTTTGACTTATTTTATTCTCGTATTGGAATACATTATTATAAACCAAAAAACAAAAAAACAAAAAACAAAAAAAAACCCTTACCAGATACAAACATCCTCATACAAAAGTTCTACTAGTTTAATAAAACATACTAGATCTACTAACCAAAACATGGAGTGAAAATTAGAAACTTCCTGAGACTATGCCTCCGTAAAGGGACTTCTAGATAATCCCATGTGATTCAATCATTTTATTGAAATTTGGTTTTTAATCAACAAACATTTACTGAGTCCTAGAATATGCCCGGCACTGTTCTGAGCCCTGAATACTGTAATAATACAGAAAGAACTCTGTAACAGAGAATGATACTGTGAATAGGCTTCACAGGAAATTTCAGCTTGCACCCAGCTCTTAGCAAATTCTACCGTATAAAGCTGCGGATGAAGTGTGGAGGCGCACCCCCACCTCACGTTTCCCGTTCCCACGGTGCAGGCGTGCCCAGCCTTGCTACCTGGGCTAAATGGTAAATTCCACAGGGCTGCAATCCCTTTCCCACCAAGCAGAACATAAAGCTGTTTTCTACGTAATGGCCTTTATTTTCCGAAGAGAATTCATTCAAAACTACACACGGTGGGGAGGGGGACAGAGGGGAGCAAAAAAGGGATGGATGTAATACAACAACAATAAAATTAAAAAAAAAAAACACTACACACGACGACAGCCTCCTTCTCCATGAGTAAAGGAAAGGATGCAGGACTTGGGCACCGCAAAAGCCACTCCAAACACACTCATTCTGTTAGCTACCTCAGTAACAAAGAGAGCTGGGGAGCGGCGCAACAAATTACAAATTCTTTACAGTCAGGTTCCCAGGTTCTACGTGGTACAAATTCTACATACATGCGTGCCCCTTATACTCTGAGAACACGAAATAACAGCGGAGACGCAGGGAGTGCAGGACATCGAGGAAAGAGAGGCACATCTGTGTTTAATCGTGGCAAGTCACTGTTCAATAATTCTGCTACTCCTGCCTATACCAACAATTGTTGTGGACATATTCGAGGAAATTCAAGTATAAGATACAGGGACTTCCATCCTTTACAAATCTTTGTACGTAAGCCATTATTTGTCAGGTGGAGAGAAGCCTAGGCAGCACTTCTAGGATCCCCTACCATCCCCTTCTCCAGTCCAGACCCCTTACAGATCAATCAACATCAACATCACTGAAAGCGTAAGAGCAAGAGGGTTCATGCCCAGTGCGGTGCAAAAGGAAAAGGAGAGAAGGCTTCATTGTCAGACTTAGAAGTGAATTTAATCAAGCCTCTAACTACCACTTTACAGAAATCACAGGAGTACAGGAGAATGCGTTAGCAATACCACAAAGATGCGATCAGGCAAATCCAAAAGAACAAATGAACAAACGTCTTCTATCAGTAAGTGGAACCCAGCAACTAAAAGCAGTGTGTAAACCTCACTTGGATTCTGATTAAAACTGTTTGAAAATTGTCATTTGGGAGACAAAAAAGTAATAATTCCCTTAACTGCTTAACAGTTTCTCTTAAAGCTTAGGTCTTTTCTGGACCAGTGTAACAAGTGAAGTTGAACCTGTTCTCTGTACTAATGGGAGGGGCAGGGGAAGCTGTGTGTTAGGATAATGTTAGTGCGTATAAAGACAACACAGCAATTCTTATTTCACATTCGACATGTATCCTCGTCTTTTAATTCTTGCTTTGTGTGAGGATTCTGACTTGACCATGAAACAGTAAGCCTGACTGTTTCCTCTGTCAACGGTGATGACTTGCTATAAGTTTATCTTGACATACTCCAAGGATTTTCATCAGAAACATACCATTTACTATTAAACTGCTGATCAATTTACTGTTTCCCAAGTACAGGTATTAGAATGGCCTTCTTTCTTCAACATAACGCAGTGGGTACCAGGTACTCCATTAACAGTTTTAAAGAAACAAAACTCCTAAGGCAGAAAACAGTGGTCCATGTGCAAGAGCACTGGAGTTTCTCTCCTCACTCCTCTCACCCTCCTGGTTTTCTGGGAGAAGAATGGCATTTAGAGAACACAGGATGCTGTGCACACCCATCTGAAGTAGATGTCAACTTCAGAATGATTCTGCTATGCATTAAAAGCACCACATAAGGAATCAGGAATAAAGTATGCTTGAATACCATCTGGCAATTAGATATGTAATTTTTGTTTTATCTCAATCATGTAACTAAAAAGTGCTTTCTTACATAATTCTCTGAACAAATAAAAGGAAAAAATAATCTTTCAAAAGCTATGAAGCTGTTTGGACCATGGATCTCAAAAACACTCAACCTCAACAAAAATACCTAACGTTACAGTAGAGTTATTGCTATGATAAAATATTATACATCAAGTATGTTACAACGAAACAAAAAAGAATCTCTGCCCCTGTGCTCTATTCTGGTTACTTAATCTGATACCACCAGGTTATCTAAAGTGAAAGATTTTATACCTATTCACAGCTAGTAGGTAGGAGTCTGGAATTATTTCCCTGCTAGAACTAAAATGTCCCCTCTTTTCCATTATATAGCGGGAATGGGCTCACCTTATTTATTTGGTGACCCCTCCTTGTATTAGTGGTAAAGGCGGCTTTCAAGGCAATAGTTAGAGCAACAACAAAAAAAGCAGCTAGAAGTAAACACAACAAATGAAAACATCCATTTCAAAATTAATTTATTTATATAGACCATTATTCAAACAAACAAACAAAAAAAAAGGATTGCACAATGTGTAGAATAGTTAAGCTTTTTCAAACACTGTGGTGACTCAACAAATACTCTAGGAATGACAAATTACTCATATTCATTTAAAACCATTCCCATCTTGATCGCCATTACCTCCTCTATTTCAGTAAACTGTACCTCCATTTATCTTTGGCCAAGCATTATATACAAAGAACAAGGTCCACACTCCAGTTCTAGTTTAGTGTATATAAAAATCACCTGTGGAATCTTTTCAAAGTAATGCCATAAACTTTGTGGCAACTGTGAAAGGTCTGAAGTTCTAGCAACTGAGAGGTATAAGCCAAGTGTGTGTATTTTTCAAAGTTCCTCAGGTTGCACAAATCATGCCTTGCATCATGCTACATACTTCACAACTTCTGTACCTTTAAATCCTGTTACTGGAAAACAAAGGAAGCATGCCTGCATGCACGTGTGCGCGCACACACACGTGCACATTCACCTCTTTTACAGTGAACTTCAACACTGAGCTACTCAGTTCCTAACAGAACAGGTTTTCATAGTCACCTCAGTGACTCACATTTCTCAGCACCCTCCAATCCATCATCATCCCCCTGGACTCCATCAGTTCTACCTCCAATCTCATGTGAATCTATGGATCAAGCATTTCTACAACAAATGCTATGGTCCTGACATTCAGCCCAACTAGCCCTGCCAATTCCATTCCAGCACCTTAAAATATGTAAAGCCCAAACAACTTCCTTAACAAAATTTCCACTATGGATTTTCAAAAATGTTAATTTTCTTCAGGGACCCCATCTCACCGAAGGCCCCTCAATCTAAGGTGACTTCACTTCTTGATGGAAGTTATTAGAACTTCCTTGACTCTTTGCTCATTTCAAAATCTTCATTTTTTATTCACCATATTACTTTTTTTAAATTTTTTTGAGAGACAGAAAGAGGAAGGAATAAAGGGAGAGAAACATCAATGTGTGAGAGAGACATCAACCATTGCCTCCTGCACTCCCTCAAATGGACCTGCAACTCATGCATGTGCCCTGAATGGGAATCGAACCAGCAACCTTCTGGTTCAGGTCAGAGCTCAATCCACTGAGCCACACCAGGGCCAGACTATTGACCGTATTATTTTGTGCTGACTTTGGAAAAAATATATACAAAAGAGAAAAAATTTGCCCAGGCTGGTGGTTCAGTGGATAGGCGCCAGCCTGCTAACTCAAAAGTGGCGGTTCGATTCCCAGCCAGGGCAACATAACCAGGTTGCAAGCCATGTCTCCAGCCAGGTCTGCAATTGGAGGCAGGTGAAAGGCAACCATACACTGATGCTTCTCTCCCTCTCTGTGAAAATGATGAATAAAATCTTTTAAAAAGAAAGAAAGAAAGAAAGAAATGGTTAAAATTTAAAAATAGAGAGGCCCTGGCTGGTAGCTCAGTGGATAAGGCACCGGCCTGCGAACCCAAAGGTCGCAGGTTCAATTCCCCAGCCAGGGCACATAACAAGGTTGCAAAATAGGTCTCCAGTCAGGTCTGTGCTGGAGGCAGGTGAAAAGCAACCATACATTGAAAAAAAAAGAAAAAAATAGAGACAGAGAGAGAAAATTATCTCTACCATAGAATCTATTTGGTCTTCAGCTAAATTACTAGTCCTTTATAAAGGAATTGGATACACTGGCTGACAAAACAATAGTTTTTCTCTATTGCAGCAATAAGCACCTAAAAATACAGCTGAGAAAATAAATATTCCATTTCAAAAGCCAAAACCTATTAAATATTTACCAAAAAATTAACAAAATAGGCACAGAATCCCGGTGAGTAAGCAAAGTTCTACTGAAAGGTAGAAAATCTGAGCGAAGAAGACGATGGACTGCTGAGCAGGCTTGCGCTGTCACCAACAGCTAGCCATTGAAAGCAAGTGAAGCGGGCCCACAGGCTGCACTGTGAACAAAAATTCCAGATGCCTTTACTACTTACACACTTTAATACATGTGGTGCCCATGTGTGTATGTATGAGTGCATGCATATATACACATACTTCATATATACATCATCATTACACATGCAAGAATACACGTCCATCTAAAGAGCAGGAAAAAAATCTTCAACCAAGACCAGAAACTCAAAAACTACACAAGAAAAAAAGAGCCATATCTGCATACATAAAGATTTACTAGCTATCAAGGAAAAACGTACCAAAATAACTAAGATTAAAATTACACTTTTTAAAATTAGTAAAATATAAGAGATTTGGTATTTCTGGCAGAAATATGGAGAACGGTTTTTCTCATTTACTGCGAATAGAAATGTGAAGCCCTTCTGAAAATCAGTCTGACAACCTTTATTAAAACTAAAATTATTACACTGGGTCATTAACTTGCCCCCTTTTTCAGGCTTAAACAGTTAAAATTATCGTGTTGTTCAACTAATAAACCTAATTATACAATCTAGAGAACTAAAAGCACAAGTTCCTAAAGATGTTTATTTTAGCATCACTGTTTTTAGAGTCAAAAAGGGAATAATGTAAGTCATTAAATGGGGAGTACCAAAAAAAGTGTGGTAATTTGTAACATTCATGGATTATAAGACTTAAAAACAATAACCTGATGGGGAAAGGGGAAGTGGGAAGAGTAACTACAAAACTTCTAATCACATTCATGCATTTAGTATAAGAATATGTGCATTATATAAAGAAAAAAATATTTTGGTTCATTTTGTTTTTGATTTTATAGACTCTAAATAACTTTACTACTAGTCACATCCAATCGAAGGGCTGTCATCTTGACTCCCTACCCCTTGCCCTTTCCAGCATCTGCAAAGGCTGAGAAGGAGCCTTGAAAGCTCCAACATCCGACTTCCTGACTGTGTCCTCTCTCCTCTCACTGCCTTTTCTTCCTGCCCTAGTATGTGTACAGCTGAATTCTTTTAAGCCCTTCATTCTTCACTCCACTCTATTCTTCCAGCAATGATCTCATCCACTCTGAAGAAAAACATTTCAGCTTTTCCCACTCCAAATATTCCGGCTGACCAAGGCACAAACCCTCCTTTCAGAATCTTTTAACCCAGCATTATCTGGGGCAATTTATGTCCTAGGCTCCCAAATTTGTTTCGCCTCAGGCCCGTAACTATCACTGATTCTACCATTTACTACAATTTAAACTTTAGTATCATGTTGGATTTAACTTCCTATTTCAGCTGTTACCTGCGCCAATAGAATCTATCTTCTATTACCTATCCAACATCACTTTCAGCCACTCCTTCCTTCCCACAGCTTCTACCACCAGCGCCACAACAGTCTCCATCTCGTAGCCCCTTCCTATAGCCTTCTGACACCCAGACATAAAACATAACTCTAATTATGTCATACGTATTTATTGCTACCTATTAGCTTCCACATTCGCTCTAAGCCCTTTTGCCAGGTATTGAAGTTCTTCAGTCTATGGTCTCAAAGTAGCTATCTAGCCATAGAGCACCTTCCTTAAAGTACCCTTCAGATGAACACAGATGCTCCTCAACTTACGACGGAGTTAGGTCTCAATAAACCCATCCTAAGTTGAAAATGCATTTCAATACACCAAACCTACTGAACTTCATGATCTTAGCTAGCCTACCTTAAATGTGCTAATACTTACATTATTAGTCTGTAGTTGGGCAAAATCATCCCTTTGCTGCTGTCCGGCATCACAGGAGTGCCATGCCACATACACATGGGAAAAGATCAAATTCAAATTTCTAAGTATAGTTTCTACTGAATGTGTTCATTTTCACATTATTATAAAGTTGAAATTTTTTAACTTGAACAATCCTAAATCAGGACCATCTGTATATATGTGCCATTCTGACATCCAACAAATTTCCACATTCCTGCTTTTAGCTCCTTGTTCCAAAACACAAATGTTGAAATTCTTCTGTTCTTCTTCAAATGCCATCTCACTATGAAGCCTATTCAAATACTAACATTAAAGATGGTTGGGTACTTTTCCTCCTGCATCCGAAAGTACAGCATTTTTACTTTTCAAAATAGTCAAATGTTGATGTTTTCTTTCAAAGTCTTCTGCTTTTGCATAAATAAAAGTCATTTTCAATTCCCTGAGTCCCAGTTTCCTACTTGTAATATAAAAGTAAAATCTAATCTACAAACCTCAGGGACAGGTAAAAAATGCATGAAAAAGCAGCTTATAACCTAAGTGTTAAAGTTGTTATTATATTACCTTTCATTATGTGTATTTGTTTTTTCAACCATTACCAAATCATTAAGCATTTAAAAGGCAGTCTGTTCTTTACAGCCTAATACCCAATATATAGTAGCTGTTCTAATATTTCTAAAACCTTCATAAATCATGAAATAACCCTCATGCTACAGCAAAAGAAATATAATCTAAGCACAATTTATATACCATTATGCCTTGATCAAAATAAAGTATTCAAAATAAGCCAGTCGGAGCAAGACAAATACCACATGATTTCACTCATACATGGAATCTAACAAACTGAACTACCAACCAAACAGAGACAAAGAGAAGGGAGGCGGCTAGGTAGGGGTCGGGGTTCGGGTGAAGGGATTAAGCAAAAAGAACCAAGCTCTCACAGACACGAACAACAGAAAGTGGTGACTGTGGGGAGGAAGGATAAGAGTATTAAATATTAATGAAAAAATGCAATAAAAATTTGAGGAAAAAAAAGCGTCTACACAACTCTCCTTCTAGTATCTTTTCAGGAAAACTACTGCCATATAATATATCTAGACCTCTTATTTAGTCCACCTGAAGCAATTAGTTAACTGGTGGTAGGTAGATAGAGACCCTTTAAAATAGTTGATACATAACTTAGTAGTCAAAGTATCTATGTGACTGTGATGGTGGTATTCTATCCAAACCGACAAATGTACCCAAGATTCATAGCTGTGCATTTGTGCTTTAGTTTGCCATAAAGTTCAAAAAATTTTTAAACTGACATCATGGTTAATTCAGTGACGTAAAACAACAGATTTTTAAAGAGTAAATATACAAGAGAAGCGTATTGATTTATTTCCTCACTCTTTTATAAAAGTAAAATTAATACGAACAATGCTTACAAAAATATTTTAAATGGAAGGGAGAGTAGAAATGACACTCTGGCCCTACAGAAATCAGTAAATAATAATTTAAGAGAACCTGAAAATCCCTGAATTACCCTTGAAAACCATGTAAGCCTATAATAATCCTGTTATACCAGAAAGCCAGAAAGCTGCCTCAACCTACCAGGCTCTTGTCTAAAGGAGATAGAAACTTAACTTAAATGGGCTATCACAAGCAAAAATGGAACAATGTGAGCATCAATAGAGAAAAATAACTCTGTAACCTAAAACACAAATGTGTTTAAAGCCGTAAGGTTATAAGATAAACCATTTTTAGTGCAATTGTGTCATGCTGTTGGCTAGTAGTTCTTGGCATTTTATTTCACAAAAAGTTGCACTTGTATCTAGTATCATATGTGTTCTTAAGATCTCCTACCTACACTCTTGTACTTATTTATAATTCATTTTTAAAATCTAAATTTACAACTCCACACATCATTCCTGTTATAAATATTAATCTACTATTGCTAGTAGTGCCTGGTAAGGCTACAGCATTTACTGACAAGAACCCTTGTTACTAAGAGTTTAACTCTTAAAAATAATGGTCAAATGCCAAGAAGATGTAGCAATAAAATAAAAAATAAAATAAAAAAGATGTAGCAATAACATAATTGGACTATGTTCCAAACTAAAGTAGGTATGGTTAAAAAGGGGAAAGGAGAGTTGACAGGAATGAGGAGCAGCAGTTGATGAGCAAAGCATATCACTTTGTGTGTTCACTTAACAACCATAAAGCTCCCCATCCATGTGATGATGCTCAGTTCCATAAACAAACACTGGCAGCATGACAGAGTCCTGGACTGAGTCAAGAGACCTCTGTTCTAGCCCAAGGCCTCAGTTTCCTCATGTGTAAAATGAGGGTGCTGAATTAGATCATCTGAAAGGGCTACTCTAGCTTTAACATTGAGGAATTTTATGGATGAATTTAGAAGCAATAAAATGAAGGACTTCCGTTAACAGTTAAGTTTAACTTAATGTTGGAAACAGCAGGTGGAGAGATGAATGAAAAGAATTTTCATAAAATTTTGAAACGCAAAAAGAAATTACCTTCTAACTTGTTAACTGCTGTAACGATTTTTATGATATACCAGCCTTAGTAGCACTCTCATCAAGCTGAATTAGTTACGAGGGACCAAATAATGACCTGAAAAATCTATTCACCTTTGGCTAGCCAGACTGCTCAGGTAAATCTAGAAATAGTACAGAACACCTTTGGGCTAGTAGTGACTTCAAGTGATAACGTATGTCAGAGCTGTGCTTGGTTAAGGTAACTGAACAAAAAATAAAAGTAAAAAAGCAAACAAAAATTAAATTAAACAATTATTTAACATGCAATAAGGCAATAATTATGTTTGTGATATCCTTCTTTGATTTTTTTCTGATTAGGTCTCAAAACAGAATCTGGCTTCCTCGGACAACAAAGCTAATTGAAATAAGTGACTTTCCCTCCACAGTGACACACAGAAACATTAAGAAAAGGGTGCCTGTGTCTAAGTTTCTATAATGAAAGAAATCAAGCTTCTCTCAATAACAAATAATAGAAAGGCTCTGGTGCCTCAAAAAATAGTGATTTCCTAACTGTAATTTCTTAAACACAATTAACTGCCTGGTTCCAGCTATTCCTCCCAGGTTTAATTGAATTATTAGTTTTAACTCCATAGGTCAGTTGATATCCTACTTTATACTTATTTATTTTTTACTTACATTGATGCTAAGATTCTACCTGGCAGACTTACGATTCTAGAGACATGAGAATCAAATAAGCATATCTCAATAATCAAAAACAATGTCTCTATTTAAGTTTTAAAGATATAATGAAACATTTTTTTAACTTGTTTTTAAAAGCTTGTTTTATGCAAATTATCTAAGGGATTATAAAATAACTTGGCATCCACGTAATTCTATTAAGTATTCATTTGAACACTTCACTTTGGCAATACAGTGCCTAATTGTTATTCAGAATCACTAATAAAATTACTCTCTGGTAGAGACAAAGGCAAAATTAAAATAGTCTTCATGGTAATAAAATCTGATCTTGACTAGTCTAAAAGTGGTTATGACACCCATGTGTGTCTGAGATACAAAATCTATGAAACAAATTTTTCCTTCATGTTGAATATATTTTCATTTTCACTTTGGGTATTTTGATTTATAATCCTAACGAAATGATTAAAATAACCTTAAACTTAATGGCAAACAACAGAATCAAGGTGAATATGCAAAGTGTACTTCAGGGCTTTATTTTGAGCAACAGTTGTTCTCAGCAATTTTCTCCATGGCTTTTTCAGAGTTAAACATTACATTGCTTACCAATAAACACTAACGATAAGGTGAACAATACTGTTTTTAACCACAGTAATGTACTGTGCAAAGTAAGTCCTGCAGAAAATTAGGACTGAACCAGCCTTGGGTAAAACATTCTCTAGGATGGTGTCGGTACCAAGATCAGCAGTTAAGGAGAATGTGGTGTTTAAAATAACTAGTTGGTTTGTCATATGATGCCCGCTAGACAGTCCCTCACTAAATTTCTATCTATAGAAAGTAAGTACATTTGTAATTTTCCCCCACCACTTATATAAGTCAGCACACAATTTTCTCAAAGGCCAAACTCTCTCAGATATCAGTAATACAGAGCTCCCGGAACAATGTAAATGGTAGAGCTGGGCACAACTTAGCAGCCCATCTGCTTTGAGGAATTTAAAACATCGAAAAAAGTTCTCACTTTATTATTGCATTACCACTGGAAAAATTTTTTGAAAGACCAAAATTAAGTCCAAATCTGACTATTTTATATTTTAGGTCATTAGAAAAATATGAAGCCATTTAACAATCAAGTTATCACATACAACTTCTCATTTTCTAAAATATTATGAATAACTGCTTCGTTTTGTTGAAAGTTCTCATTTCACAATTGGGGAAGAAAAACTTGGCTATAAAATTTTTTAATGATTAAATTAAAGGTTAAAATATTACATTTTACATAATTTACAATTTATATTTTAACTTTATTTTTTCCGCATTCTCACCCACTGACAACTCATTCTGGTATGAATTTTAAAAATTCAGCCTATTGCAATAGATTTCCTAAGAGTAAATTAAATGAGAAAAAATTAGTGTTATAAAGGTTATACTTAATATTGGATATTTTGTAAATATGCTATAATAGCACTGTGTTTGTCTTTCAGAACTTTACAAAAGAGCCACAAATTCTGGAACAATGATGTTTTGCTTTTCAACCGAACTCAGTAACATATTGTTAACCATATTCCTAAAATACAGATAATTTTTCAAAACAAATTCTAATCATCCAATCAGACTAACAATTCTAGCATTAAAAAATAAGCAATCTTTCTTCTTTTTTTTTTAAATTTTATTGTTGTTGTATTACATCCATCCCCTTTTTGCTCCTCTCTGTCCCCCTCCCCACCCACCCATTGCAATCTTTCTTCTTTAAAAAATGAATACAACACACTAAAAAATGTGTCCTAAGCTATGCCTCGTAACTGATAATTGGTCAGCTACAAGAACAGAAAGAGAATCTATAGTGATTTTCTTTAATAGCATTTTCAAAACTTTTTCAAAATAAGCAACCCCAGGGATCCCATCTCCCATTAATCACACTTGACTCCGAGCATATTCTAATTATGTATCCATTCCCTTCCCTCAGCATACCCTAATTATGTATCCATTCCCTCAGAATTTATGTATTATAAATTATCTTAATGAGTCTTTGCTATGTCACTTGGAAGTAATCAAAATATTGTGTGGATATGTTTTGTCTCCCACTTTTACTGTTTATATTTTTCTATCTTTCTCCATCCTCAACAGTTCAGAACTTAGTGCACAGGCAGAAAAGTGGTACTGATAAAACTCGTAAGTATTTTCAAATTTAAAGAAATATCAATTTTGATAATGCCACTAAATGCATATTAATAAGAAGAATCTGACTTAGAGAAATAGCCACTATTATCTTCAGAATATTTTATTATAAAGATTTGCAAACATACAGAAAAACTGAAAGAACTATACTAAGAATATTAACCCAGGCACCACCAAAGGCTTTAAAATGAACATTACTTTGTATATGTTTTGCCATACCTATTAACTGACCTCAATTTCTGAAGCATTTCCAAAGAAGTCACAGACCTCAGTATAATTCTATATATTCTTCGGCTTGCCTATCACTAACTATAGCAAAGTATTTAATATGGTTTTTCTATTTAAAAAGTTAAACTTTACACAAAATACAATGCATACATTCTAAATATACCATTCAATGAGTTCTGACAAATTAATATAGTCACATTACCGTATTACCTAACAGAATATAGGATATTACCATTGCCCCAGGAAGGTCCTACATGCCCTTTACCACTTACTCCCTATCCCAACACCCAAGCATCCATCTCTCAGCCATGACAACTCCTTTTTTTCCTTTTGACAACATAGATTAGTTGTTTCCTCCATCCGGTATTCTGGACAGATAAAATCTGCCTGTTTTTGTTCTTAGGACATCCTATGAACGGAATCACACACTAACGCCCTGTTTTGTGTAGGGCTATGTTCACTCAGCACAGTGTTTCAAAGCTGCTGCTGGCATCAGTAACAGTTTGTTCCTTCCTCCCCATTGCTCGCAAGTTTTCTATTGTAGGAATACAGCACAGCTGATCTATTCTCGTGCTAACAGGTACCTAAGCGTTTCCAGGTTTGGGAGCAACCCCACATTTGGCAGAGGTTATATACAGTGTTTGGTGCCCTACCCTGTGATCTCCTCCCTCCCCCTCCTCCTCCTCCTCCTCCTCACTCTGCAACACTCAGAGCTCTGTCCCAGCTTTCTCAAGCCAGGCAGACTGCAAAGCAGGCAACAGGAGACCGCCCTCAGGCAAATCCACCAAACTGAGAAACCTCACCCAGGGCCTGTCCAGTTTCTACTTCTTTTTCATTGTTCCACAGCGTCCTCATAAATTCTCTCTTTTATCATTTGTTGTCCAGAGATTGTGGTCATGTTTGTGGATTTATCTGACAGGATGCACTACTCCCGTTTTAAAAAATTCTACCTTCCCATTATTCTTCTGAGCACACTTGCTAACAGACTGTAACTGACACTGAAAAAGGGGAGGTTGATTCCCCACAAAGCTTGATTATGCCCATCTTTCCAATTAAAAGAGCCAAACTAAACCAGGAAGAATAGAACGATACATGTGAGGGATAGATCCAAAGCAACTTAGCAAAGGCCCTGAAATGTAACCCAACAGTGAAACAGCTGCCCACACCACAGAAAGGGAGACAGAACTTGGGAGTCTGAACCTAACCATGCTGGTCACTTACTTTCATCAGGAAAAAACAAATAATCATTCTCCCAAGAAGATATACTCAAAAAATTACTCACCAAACAACAAATCAGGAAAATACGAATAATTAGATGACAACTTTGATATGATCCAGACATGGAAATTATCGAAGACATTAAGGTAGCTTCTTTACCCATCCTACACAGGGCAAAAGTACGTACTTGAAATTCAAGTACAAAAAAGAAACAAATGGAAACTTGATAACTGAAAACTTGAGGAGGGGGTGGCGATAATTTGACAAGTTAATAAAATATGGACAAAGGAGAGCAAACACTGAATAACTATCTTTCTGAATAAGAGAATTCAAGTAGGTAAGAAAAAGACCTAATTTTAATTTAAGAACTTTCTCCTGACAGTTTGCTATTTTACCTCTTAACAGTAATGAAAAACACCTAGAAGAAATCTTTAACCAAGATGCTTTAATCCTATTATTCTATCTTTTCCAGATGTCCTGTGAAAATTCTCATGATTCATCTTCAAAGAAAATTCAGATGCTATATAATCTGTATGACAAAATTTTTTTAAATGCTGGACTGCAAGTGAGGAGATCTGTTCACGTCTCAGCTCTGTAAGGATGACAAAGTATGTGATACGGTATCATCCTCTAAGCCTTAGTACCACATTTGTGAAGCAAGGGCCTACTCAATGAGTAATGACAACCTACCAAGCTTTGTAATGTCACCCTATCATCTAATTTTAGAAACCCTCTGAGGGTCATTCTAGTTTCCCCAGATCTTAGCACTAGCCAAGTTTTCACTGTGCTAATTACTTGCTTCTGGTGAATAAGCAGAATATGGGTAGAGAGATCAAACAGTTGGGACTAGCAAGGTCTAGAACAATACTGTCAATAGACATACCATGTAAGTATAATGCAAACTACATACTGTATTTTTTGCTCCATAAGACACACTTTTTTTTTCCCCAAGAAGGGTGGGGGGGGGGGTCTATGCATCTTATGGAGCAAATATTGTTTCACAGACCATGATGTGCATTACCTGACCTGTCAGCGGTGGTGACACCTGTTAGAAGACGAAGTGGGCCCACAAGAAACCCCTGGGGATGCTTAAATGTCTCGCTTAACTGCTGAATCTCAGGGCATCTGGTCAGATGCCATCGGCCTCTGCCCATCACCTGGGAGAGTGCAGAGAGCCTCCTCACACTCCCAGCTACAACCGCTGACCTGTCATATTAGCTGTGGATAATAATGGGTAGAGGCTTATTAGTGCTTGACCAGTTTAGAGCACATATTAGCCAAACTACAAAAAAGGGCTTTAAGGAAGTGAAGACTCATCTAGCTGTTCATTCCTGGGGGGTCTTACCAGTCAGCTGCAACTTCTCCACATTTCCATCAACAAACCATTTAAAGTCTTTATGCAAGAAGAGTGGAACAAATGGATGGCTGCTGGTAATCATGATCTGACACCCACTGGATGAATGAATAGGCCCACCATCACTCAAGTTTGTGAATGGGTGAAAACATCATGGCACTGAGTGAAGGATGAAACAGTTGTATAGTCATTCAAAAAATGTGGCATTAGCAATGCCTTAGATGGAACTGAAGACAGTATTCATATGATAGTGAAGAAAGTGGTTATCAGTGATTTGTGAACTGAGCTTCATAAGTTCTGACACTAGCAATGATGAGTTCTTGGGGTTCCTAGAAAACCAGAAGAGTACTTGAACCTTAAAGTCTCTCCTCACTTGTTAATGACAGTGATAATGATTCTTAATACCGCTGTTGACTGCTGTCCACTTTACATAGTTGAAATATTATTCTGTTACACTGTATTAAATATTTTAGTACACCATTTGGTTCAGAATATGTTTTTCCTTGTTTTCCTCTTCTAAATCTAGGTGCATCTTATAGTATGAAAAATAAGGTAATTTTATATTTTCTATAGATGTAGAAAATTTTTAAAGAAACGCATAGCAATTTATTTTAATAATATATTCTATTTAACTCACTATACCAATATATTATTTCTTGTAATCAATATTTTGAAATCAAGATTGTAATTTTGAAAAATTATTTTCATAATGTGGCTACTATACAGCACAGGTCTGGATGTGGGGGTGAAGGGGAGGGGAGAAGAGTCAATGGCAAATAATGGCCAAGGGGCTCAATAAATGATCTCACACACATACACACACACACACACACACACACACACACACTCATGCTTGTATGTATGTTGGTTGACGGTAATAAGGTCTGCTCTGTTACATGGCAGGAAGATAAAGCAAAGTTTTTTTTGAATAGTCATCTCTACTATGAGTAGCACCTAAAAGAAAGGTAGATGCTTATGAATCATTTCAAAATAAATGCATTAGCAAGTATTTCTTCTTACGAAAGCCACTATCAGAAAGTCAGAGGTCAACTCAAGAAGGTTCCATAGGCCAAGAAGCATCCATAAAATAAGAAAACTACAATACAATAAACCTATCAAATATTTAAATCTACAAGCTAACAATGACACCTTAAAAAGTTCTCATTGGCCTACTTTCCCGGGATTCTAGGGAACTCAGTACTTTGAAAATCAGTAAACAAAGGAATCAAGTGTTTAGTATACCTTTCCTGTGCCTACTGTGCCATAGGGTAACCAAGCATCTAATGAGGGAATCTGTAGAAACTGCATTTGTAGAAAGATTACAGATAATAAAGGCTTGCTACAATTAGGATGTCAACATTCTGTACACTCATGGAAACAATGGATCAAGGGGATGGCCAGCAATGGCCACTGAATATAACAGACAACCAAACATATGTCCTCCTTCATGAAATTACTTAGCACCCCTATCCTTTCTCCCTAAGTAAGGCAGAAAGACCTGAATTAGATGAAGCTTTTAGATCTAACTACCAAAATATATATAAGGTAAAGAGGCATTTTACTACAGGAATGCAATTAATAAAATACAGAATGAGGAAAGCTTAAGGGTCTTCCCATTAGGATGCCCACTATCTGTAAAACAAAACTAAACAATCCACAGAAAACAGCAAATGTTGGCAAAAATGTAGAGAAATCAGAACCTTGTACACTCTTGTTGGGAATATAAAATGATGCAGCCATTTTGTAAAGCAACATGGTGGTGCCTCAAAAAAATTAAAACTAGAATTACCATATGATCCAGCAATCTTTCTGGGTATACAGCCAAAAGAATTAAACGCAGGATCTCAAAGAGATGTATGAACACACACGTTCATCACGGCATATTCACTACAGTCAAAGGTGTAAGCAACCCAAACATCCATCAACAATGAATAAAGAAAGTATGATACATAAACACAAAGTATTATTCAGCCTTTAGAGAGAGAGAAATGAAATCCTGTCACATGGTATATAACATGCAGGAACCTAGAGGACATTATGCTAAATTAGCCAGCCACAAAGGAAAAATACTGTATGATTCCATTTATGTAAAGTATCTAAGTAGTCCAACTCACGGAAAGAAAACGTAAGCTGGCTATCACCAATGGCTGGGGAAGGGGGACAACTGGGAGCTGTAGTTCGACAGGCACAGAGTTTCAGATTTGCAAGATGAAAACGTTCTAGACATCTGCCGTGTAATAATGTAAATACAGTCAACATGACACATATGTGTACTAATGCACACTTAAAGACTTAAAATTTTACTAAAATTTTAAAGTATATTTAAATTCCTTTTCAAATAAAGTCATTTTTAAGTGTGATAATGGTACTGTGGCACTTATTTTTAAACAATCCATGTCTCCTATAGATACATGCTAAAATATTTATGAAGGAAACCATCTGATTTAAATGTTGACTTCAAAACAATCGAGTGTGTGCTGTGTGGGAGGGGTGGTTAAATGGTAACAAGATGGTTAAATGAAACAAAATTTGTGACTGCTGCAGCTAGGTGACAGTTTATTATGCTACTCTCTAATGCAGGTTTGAAATTTTTCACAATAAAAAGTTAAAATAATAATACACATCTGTTGGCCAATGGCTAAGAGCTAAAGGAGCAAACTGTCAGGAGAAAGTTCTTAAATTAAAATTAGGTATTTTTCTTACCTACTTGAATTCAGTAGACTATAGAAAGTAATATACAGCATTTATATAGGAAAGTAGCTGCAAATCATGATGATTTAAGGTGCAATTAAGAGTTAAAGTATAGGGAAGAGGACAGAGGGGAGCAAAAAGGGGATGGATGTAATACAACAACAATAAAATTAAATAAAAAAAAAAAAAGAGTTAAACTAACTTGTACCTAGGCAAGTTAGATAAAGTGACTGTTATGAGTCCCTCAAGGTTATTATGTCAAAAACAAAGTTGAGGGCATGTGTATAGAGTGGTAGAATTAACTGTTCCCACGAAGCATTCATCATGCCATGTTCAGAGAACATAGCACAAGCATAGCCCTGAACTCTATGGCATTTCTGGAGTCCACAGGAAAATCACTATTTTGGGCCAGTTATCTATAAACTTACAGGCACTGCATGCAAACGTGCAGAAATGGCCTGTGTCCTCAGCTAGACTGTAAGCAAGTGTTGTAATTTTGTCCTTCATCTCTAATACACACATACATATATGTATATAGAACACTTACATACATAAACATAAACTTCTGTGGTCATAACTTAGAAATGATTTTCAGGTATTTTCAAAAAACCTGGCAAATGTGAAATGATCTCATTAAAAATACAGTTTAAGAGCTGTTCCAAGAAACAAACCCACATACAGCCTATGTGAACAGCACTTTTAACTTCCCTTGAGGACAGATGCTCTGCAGACACCAAATGCCTGTGCAACTGATCCCCCGGGAGATGTGTCACCAATAATTGGCTCCAGCAACTTACTAAGCTAACAGGTTTCAAATGGAAACTTCAAATGAAACTCCAAGGATGGATATTCCAAAAAGCCAAGGATAATTTACCATGGAGCTGCTTCTTACAACAGAAACTCTGTAGTGCTCCAGGAAAAAAAAAAATAGCAGATTAATGAGCCACCCAAGCACCCAAAAGAACCAAACAAGTATTTTATGAGTTAATGAAGAATCATGAAATACTTCAAGTTAGGTAAATACAGAAAAATTCCTATTTTCTCCAGTATTTCCCATTAACTGCTGGTGGAGGGGAGGGGAGGAGAGAGGGGGTGGAGAAGACTGGAGGGGAGGGAGGCAGTGAGAGAGAAAGGTGACCCCCCCTACCGCCCCCCCCCCCCCCGCCACCCAACAAGAATTTGAACGTTTAGACAAAGGAAATCCTCCTCTTATCAACACACTAACAAGTTCATCTTTAAAATGAATCATCTCCTAGAAATAGTTTCACAGATAACTTATCTCACCCTTACACCCAGGTTCTAGTTAAATTTTAGTTTTTATTCCATACTAATACACGTATTATTTCCCACAAAACTCTATAAACCTTCATCAGCTTCTAGAAGTCTGACTTAATGTTAAAACAAAAGTAACTTAAATTTTTGATACTGCACTCTTTTGAAATATAAGATATTGTTAGTAACTAATTCTAAAAAACAAGAAGTAAATGTAATTCTCCTGCTAGTTATTAATTCCCAAAATACACAGCAATACAATAGGTAAGGAATTACTTTTTGTAAGGGAGAATCACTGTAATCTGAAATGAACAGTGATGAGATCACTTAGCCTGCACCTAAACTTAATTTATTCCAACTCTATCATAGAATTTATGAGTACTTGCCAAAAGTCATCTAACACACATGCAAAAAAGAAAACAAGCAAATCCTAACTCCTACAGAGTCCAGTGATTTTTCTGCTGTGTAACACAGGGGACAGATTTTTATTTCATCAACACTTCTAAATGGTAAAATTGATTTTATATATATAATAAATATATATATATATATGTGTGTGTGTATGTGTATATATATATATATACACATACACACACACACAAACACAAATGGGCAGAATTTCAGCCATTTAAGCCCCCATTAACAATAAGTATTAGGATAAATGCAATATGCAAAAACAAGACTATTCTAGTAAAATGATGGACAAAAACACAAGCTATTAAGTTCATTATATAAATGCTACTAACAAAATATAACCTACTTATTAAAATATACAGGATTATCACAACATAATACTTTTCATCTTGATAACTATAACCAAAAAAACTTTTAAAGTTACAGATATGGAATTTTTCCAAGAAAGAATTTGTCTTGTTCATATTTTAATACTAAGTAATCAAAAAATATTTTAAGGACCTTAAATTACATATATATATATATATATATATATATATATTTAATTCTTTAGTTTGGGAACACATGTATATTTTGTGAGATTGTGAGAAACTTTCAACATCCTTACAGAGCCTTAAAAGTGAGTGAAGACTGAAAAGAGCAACTGAAACACTAACATTCGGGGTGGAGGAACTCTTACCATTGGCAGTGCATTGATGTGGGATGTACAACTGAATATCCGGTACCGCCAATCACAAGTTGCTGTTGCTGATGCTGAGAAAAAGGAAAGTAAAATATTCAGTGTGCCCTAAAACATATTCAGTTTAAAAGATTCTTCATGCCAAATTCTACATGTATGCCATGCTCTTCATTTCTGTCTGTAAGGCCTCCACCAGCAACTATCTTTCTCCCCCTGAGCAACTGTTCTAAACAGCAGCAGCAACTTCTGAGCACACAACATGCGGCAGGCACTGAATCTTTTTAATACTCTTAAAAGATTGACACAGTGAGCAAAATGAGGCTCAAGAGATGAATTTGCGCAAGATGACCCACATCAAATATTACTGTAAAAGGGCCCCAGTATAGTTAAGTGAATAACCTACAACCATGAACCATGATGAATGATGGTACTAAAACTATATTCTATATATTCTGTTTAATAATAAAGAAACAAACATGATTAGTATTTAAAATCATTCCAATCAAAACTTACTCAACTTGAATCTCTTCAGAGTTTACATTTTAGTTTTTACCCATTCTTCTCAATTGCTAAGTCACAGCACACCATTTTCCATGGTTTTGTAAACATGACTATGCCAGTGGTCTCCCACACAGCCCACCCGAGTGGCGCCCCTGGGGAGACAGACGCCATCTTCTGTGATAGTGCAAGTTAACACCACAGACAGGAACATATGAGCTTTATCCCATACACCTAAGACATAAAGTCAGCCCTGAATCACTAAAAAGAGAACTGAGCAAATACACCAAAGAAAGAACTTAATTCCTTGAGGTGTGCTCCCCTCAGATTTTTCTTTAGCTGACTAGAACTTTCATTTGTGCTCATTGCCAACTCTATGCCCATACTACAACTGTAGTGCTACTATGTATCTTAAGTTATAAGGAAACCCACAAATTAAAAAAGCAATTATTAACTACATCACACACTTAACTGACATCACAGATGGCTGTATCAACAGAAACTATCCTGCTGGCTGTTGGTGTTTCAAGAGAGCAGGGAGCCTTTGTAGAAGACACTTGTGAGCTAGTTGGTAGAACCTTTCCACCATCTACTGAAGAAACGTCCTATAGATACCAATGATTGCATCCAAACAAAAATTAATTACTGCCAGGCTCTGTTTACCTCAGGGTCATCTGTTATAAACATCAATTACTTTGCTATAAAATTTTCATTAATTTCTGAGCTACAAACCATGTAGGGCAACTTGTTATCCCAAAACTGGCAGATCTAGCCCTTGCTAGCATGGCTAAGTGAACTGAGTGCTGGCCTGCGAACAAAGGGTCTCTGGTTCAATTCCCAGCCAGGGCACATGCCTACGCTGCAGGCCCGGTCCCCAGCTGGAGGTGCACAAGAGGCAACCAGACATTAATGTTTCTCTCCCTCTCTTTATCCCTCCTTTCCCCCTCTCTTAAAAACAATTTTTAAAAATTCATTATTTTCCCATTAAAAAAGAAAAATTGCCCTTATCAGAAAAAAGTCTAGGCATACATTCATTCTATTTATTCATAAACAACATGTGCAACTGAATTATGTACATTGTAAAATACGATTTTTAAAAAGATTTAGAGTACTGTAGTATTATCTCTTGACATTTAAATGTTTCAGTCATGCTGATTTTGTATGATTGTTAGCCAGTATCACAAAACACAATTTACTCTTACGGCAAGGCTGGCCAATATCAATAGTGAATGTATGCCTATGTGTCAAGTATCTTTCTTGATAATCTCTGCAGTTTTTTTTTTAAACTTAATTTTATTGTTGTTGTATTACATCCATCCCCTTTTTGCTCCCCTCTGTCCTCTTCCCCACCCACCCACTCACTCCCCCACAAAGTCAATCTCACATGTTGTCCATGTCCATGGTTCTTCCATACTAGGTTCTTGTCTAAACTGCTCCCCTTCTTTGCCTCCTCCTCTCCCCTTCCCACATCCCCCTGCCTACTGAAGGCCTATTCACTGTATTCAATCTCCACAGTTTTTCAGCTATCTTCTAAAATGATTAGAGCAGGGAAAAAGCCCTTTCAATGGTTTGTACCAAAGCTCTACCATTTTCTTGTTTCCTCTTCTTATTGGTGTTTCTTATATTTAGTTTCTTTGTAGTCTTTTTAGAGGAGTTTGGTTAAAACTAGGTAACGTAATCCATAAATCTACACATTCAAACACAAACTTATAGCTCAAAATCATTGAGAGCTTTGAATGTAAGCTCAAATATGGGGATGGGACAAAAATAAATAAATAAACCCCAGAATTTATTTAAAGAAAATTATGTTATTTCTTCTTACATGTTTAAACTGCAGTCACCTTCAAAGTACTCTATTTGATGAAACACACCATGCATCCAGACATTTTTCCCCACTGCTCAAAAGTTTTTGAATGTTTATTTTGATGCATTTGTTTTTCTGCCATTTTTTGTTTCACCTCATTCATATCAGCAAAATGTGTCAGCAAAATGATTCCTTCTGAGGACTTTTGTCATTGGAGGAAACAAAGGTCACTGGGGTGATATCAGGTGAATAGGAAGGGTGGGGCACGGGGTCCTACCATTTTTGGTTAAAAATTGCTTAATGCTCAACACAATGTGGGCAGGGGGCTCGTAAATTATTCATCGTGAAATGGGCAAATGCACTGAGTCTTCAAGAAGATTTCACTGAAGCCAAACAAAACCTTTCACAATCCCAGCTAGCACGCTGATACGGGTGGGTTCCTTAGAACCTTCACCTAGTGGGGGAACCCTGTACTACAAGGATCCCACCCTCTAGAAGAGAATTCGGGGGATTTTTTTGGACACCCCCCCCGCCTACCACCAAATACACGGCAAATCCCAGAAATGGAGCAAATGAACGCAAGTGTCACCATTGCTTTGTGGAACACTCCCCCTTCCGCAAACTACTCAGTACCACATGAGGCACGTAACTATGACATCACTGGAAAACAAGGGTACAAATTTGAACCCTTATACTGAAATAAAGGATTTTTTAATCAAAATGAACATAAATAGAGTACTGTATCCCAATGGATACTCGTTTTCACTCCTGGGATGTGCACACATAAGGCAAATTCATGCACCTTTGAAAAAGACAAAATTAGATCGTCCCATTTGTTAAGGCTTTTTCCTCCTCTGCCTGGTTCTAGTCACTTAGGTTTCTGTGGTCAGGGAATCTTTTCACCACACTCGCGTATGTCTCAAATATCATTTTCTCTACACTTATTTTGTTCACTAACTCATTTAACTTTTCCTATTGGACCCAATCTCTAAGGGGGGAAGGTGGGGAACACAATAGTTGATAGATGTCTAACAGTTAAACAAGTATTTGATTCTAAGATTTGAAGGGTGAGTTAATCTGTGGAAAAATAATGTGTCTACAGGTCAGCCCATCTGCACGTATGATACAATCTGGAAAACTGAGGAGTTGCTAAAAAATTTAACATATGCAGGGCTGTATTTTAGATTAGATATTAATGTTTTTCTATTTGACTTATGTACCTATGCACTGGCCACTGTACAGTGAGTGCATTTATAAACCACACCACACAATTCATCTTACAAAATGAACACCTGAATTTTAAAAGACATATATTTTACAAAACAATTACAAAAATCTAAGGTGTACTTAAAATAATCTGACAATGTACATTAAAACTATTTGCCCTGAGGTAACTCAAGTTGTCCAAAAAGCAAAATCATGCGTATCCTTTGCATCTGCCTTGAACCTCCCTTGATCCTGTCCTCTCACCAGAACAGGTCGTCTTAGCTCTGTGTCTCCACACCCTGGCTGCTGGGCGCGGCTCACTCCTCTGCCCAAAATGTGCTCCTACTATGGTTCTGCCCACCAAGATGCAGCCCCAAATCAGCTTCCTCCCTTGCCTGTTCAGTTTCTGAAGAGAACCACACTTTGTAGTGCCTTATTCTTCCTTCATGCCTCTGCTTATCAGAATTCTGGAGACCAGGGAATGACCTGTTCACCTCGCTGACGCACCACAGAACACACAGTTCTCAAGACACAATGTCTGTCCCAAAAGTATAGAGCCAATCTTGACATAAACACTTTGCATGGTTGATACTTTCGGGACAGACCTCGTATGTATATTCATGAAGTGTTATAAAATCTCTTATGTGTAGAAATAAGTACATACATATTTGAAAATAAGTAACAGTAAAGAATGAATTACAGCATGAATCATTGATGAGGAAAAACTATCAACACTTATTTTTTATTTTAATACTTAGGAGAGCTAGCTCCACTAATAACTTCAGTACCCCTTCTAGGAACTCACCAATAAAGATTGATCTTTTGCCATCAAAAAAAACAAAAACAGCCCTGGCCGGTGTGGCTTAGTGGATTGAGCACCAGCCTGCGAACCCAACTATTGCTGGTTTGATTCCCAGCCAGGGCACACACCCCGGTTGCAAGCCAGGTCTCTAGCTAGATCCGTAGCTGGAGGCAGGTGAAAGGCAACCATACACTGATGTTTTTCTCCCTTTCTTCCTCCCTCTCTTCCCCTCTCAAAAATAATGAATAACATCTTTTTAAAAATAAAATGAATTGTTTAAAACCCCTGCATTATCACATTATAAAATCAGCATAAAACTATGAACTAATTTGTTCTACATAAATTAAAACGATTTGCTTTATTTCTTGCCATGAAATAAATGTTTGTAGTCTGGTTTTATCTCCAAGAAAAAGGTTTGCTTTTAGAATCTAAATTTTAAAACATTTTACCTAAAAGAAGTGCTAATTTTAGAAAAGGCTTTCAGCATAAAATACATTTTTGAGTCAGCAGATATCATCTAAAATCTACCACCTACACATAATTAGGGTTTTTTAATATGCAAAATTCCTACAAAATAGTTCAATGTTATATTTTGGCTGATCTTCAAAAATACTAGCCTGAAGTCCTTAGAAATAAATTTATTTGATTTGTAGGTATCTTTGAAAAGCTAACAGATCACAGGACCTTTCCCTGAGAAGAGGTGCAAACAGAAAAATTGCTTACAACTTATAGTTGAAACACAATCTACCCTAAAACCTATGGCCAATAACAAATTCAAGAAAGTATATTTGGTATTTGTACAAAATAAAAAGTTCAAATAAATTGTTTAAATTTGAAAATTTTGAGAAAAATGATCCTAAAAATTAAGAGAAAAACATAATGACCTTATTACTATCATTAATGTGCTTGGAAGCATTTCTTATTAAATGAACTTCTGGGCAAAAGAAAAGTCACAGATAATGTCCAAACTGAATTGCTAGTATACCACTGAAGGTACAATTAACAAATAGGGATTTCCTCCAACTGGAACAACTAGAAAAATAAATATTTGAAAACTGAAGTTTCAACTGAATCTTCTCAATTCCACCGATCCATTTCACAAAAGACTTGTATTAATGGCCTTCTTCAACACAGCAATCTCTAATATCACACTACATATTTATCAAAGCCTCTAAATTTTAGAGTTTAAAGCATTGTATCTTGAACTCTCCTCACCCCATTCTCAATTTCCATGGAATCACATGCACATAATATTCTAGATAGCCAGTAGAAAGGGGAAGGAGCTCCAACAGAAGGGATATCTTAAGGAAATGGACCCTACTTTGTCAAAGACAAAGTAGTCAGACCAAACAGAAGTTTAGCATCACTGGCTATGATTTTCACTTTCCTTTGTTACTTAACTGACTTAGGGAAAATGGATTCAAGAGTTGTATATTATAATTCCAATTTTGTTAAAATAGGATATACTCAAGACCACAAATCCAATTTAAAAATAATTTAAACATGCATTGTAAAATAAAAAACAAACATACACATGTCTAATTACAGTTATTACTTCAGTTGAGTTCATTTCATTGGTAGCATCACATATAGTTGACATTTATATTAATTTAAAAAAACCATTGTTCAGGGAAAAGACAAAAATTTATGAAGTGTCCCAGAATTTGCCTGTTGAAGAGTAGGCACTGCAATTAAAGACAATAAAAACCACAAATTCTCCTATACTAAGCCACAGACATTTTGGTTTGGACAGTTTCAAAGTGTCATTGAAAGTCAAATTGATTTTTTAGGCACTAACAACTACAGAGCTTCATATCAAAAGTTATATAGATAGATAACTGAACATGAGAAAGGCTTAGATTCAAACTTTAGTTGTGATACCAGGAAGACCAAGAACACACTGTTGTCAGTCACTTAAAACATGGCACATTTGAAAGACAAATACCATATGATCTCACCCAGTACAGGACACTAATGAACAAAACAAACAAGCAAAACAGAACAAGATACATGAATACAATGAATGGACCTTCAGTGGTCAGAGGGGAGAGAGGAGGGAGGAGGAGGCAAAGAAGGAGAGCAGTTTAGTCAAGGAACTAGCATGGAAGAACCATGGACATGGACAAGTGGGATTGACTATGGGGGTTAGTGGGTGGGTGGGGAAGGGGAGAGGGGAAATGGATGGATGTAATACAACAACAATAAAATTAAATTTAAAAAAAAAAAAGTTTAAAGAAAAAACTGACCTAATTCCCTGATCTTATTAGGTGTCTCACTCTGATCAAAGGCTGAACATCTGATTCAAGGTACCAAGAATTTGAATAGCTAATCAGGCTAGGACAATACAAGTATCATTCTGCTGAACAATACACTCCCCACAAAAATGAAAACAGCTCTGCCAGGGATGCTGGGTCTTTACATGTCCTACAGAAGTATTCTTCCAGATTCTAACATAACTGTGGCACAGTGGTTCCCTCATTCAGATTCAGTTGGTCTAGAGTAGAAATCTGCACATTGATTGCATTTTTAAAGCTCTCCCATGTGATTCCAATTAAGGTTTTGAACCACTGGAAAAACTTGGTTATTATTCTTTTGGGGTGAGGATGCCCAAAAGGATCACGTCTTTAAAATATTAGCACTGCAAAGTGAGTACTTCTCAGAATTTGCGTGGGAAACATACAACTGTATGTTAAGTAAATTAAACATTTTATTAATTTGATTTAAAGATTAATAAAAAAAAGATAAATTCAATCTTCTCCCCAAAAATTAACTAGAAAAGGAAGGATAATATTAATGAGGACATCTGAGACAGAGACCCAGTAAGACCACAAAACATAAAGTCACCATAACAAAAGAGCACAAAAGGAGCACTGCTGGTGCCCACATTCAGACAGACACACATAAAGGCCAAATGAGGCTAAGCCATGTGTAACAAAACTGTATGTAGTAGGCAGAAATTACAGGAAAAAATTTTTTTGCTCAATATAGTAAAAACCAGTTAAATAAACCAACAGAAATGTTCAAACAAAACCCAGATCTATCATTTGGTAAGGAAGTCATCATCATGGATATATGGGGCTGTGCATGTGCCTTGGCCTATTCCTTGCCATTCAGTGTGCTATCATGACAGGGCCATCAGTAGCGTCCATGGCACCTTTGTTCAAATTAGACTCCAGCAGGGCAAATGAGGAGAAAAGTCAAGACATATTACACCACACACGGGCTCACAGCCTTAACTGTGCAGCCACACACAGCTTGGAATTTACTCCCAAAACCAGACAAGTTACTTAATCTCTCAGTACCTCAGTCCCTCCATCTGTAAAATAAATTTCATGTAAGTTGAATGACAATATTTATAAAATGCTAAACAATGCCTACCACAAGATTCAAATGCAACCATTTTTAAATAATACACAGATGTGCAAAGGGGCCCTTCCCTCCAAGACACAACCCCGTTCCAGGCAACAGCTCCACCGGCAGAGCCTGGCCCAGGCCAGGTATGTCTGTCTGCGTAAGACACAAGCTGCAACCGTAGCGTCCAGTGTTTTCTCTTGTGAGTCAGCGCCACAGCAGAACTACTCAAAAAAAAAGGCTAATTATTGATACTGCTTTCAAGTTATAATATACAGGGAACGTGCCTGAACATGGTAGCTGCCCTGACTAGGTGACCACACACAGTTAACAATGAACACTCTATCCAGTTTAGGAACACAGAGTGAAAATGAACACACCTGATTTCTCCTCACATAAGCAGAGAGACTGTCAATCACATTGGAGAAACTAAGCCTTCAACTTTCACTTTGTGATAGAAAGGAAATATGCACCTCACCTCCTTCTTTAATTAAGAGTATGCCAGCAGAAATAATCTGCTCACAAAGAGAAAAAATATATATGTATTTACATCAAGCTAGGGGTCGGGTCCAGAATTTTTAAATATTATACTATTTGCACCTACTATTGAATGAGTTAAGAGTCACTCTTGTGTACCTTTCTTTACTGTTTATGTATTTTCACCTGAAAAAAAGTAAAAACTGGTTGCTCTAACTTCTTATTTTTTAAATCAGTATAATCTAGAGACAGTAGCAACAAATGCTTTACCTTCAGTAAAGTTAAAATAAATTGCTCATTTTAACTGCCAGCTAGCTTTAAAGTGGCTGTCAGGGGTTACGACATTTCTTTCCAGAAATCAAGAATAGTCTGTCTTTTAACATAATTCATTCTCCGTATACAATAGTATCTAGATGACACATTCATAATTATAAAAAATGCCAAATTCTCACCTGATGGTGGTTTGCTCTGTTGTTTTCAATGTAACTTTTCACCAAATTTAAAAAGTAACATTTAAATCGGCAAATACAATCTGTATTGTCCACCTGATTCACTCGGGACACACAAACACAGGGGAGAGAGGCCCACCACTCCCTCCCACACTCGTGACCCCGTCCCCATTTCAGGCACCACGAACAGAAAGAAGACAACCTTTCTGAAGTGATTATGTACTTCGGTACAGAGCACTATTCCTCTCCCTGCCCACCACTCAGACTATAATAGAGTACTGGCTGAGACCAGATGAACAGCTGTGCCCCACCACTATGAAATGATAGAAGGGCTGGCAAACCCTGGCCGGAAACTATGTTTGGTTTCAGAGGCCACGTGGTCTCAATTCTGATATTACAGGGCAAAGCAGTCAGACACAATACATAAGTGAAGGGGTAGTACTGTTTCCAATAAAACTTTATTCACAAACACCCAAAAATGGCAATGGACCATATTTTGTTGGCCATGAAGAAATTCCTGATACCACCCAAATTTCTACAGACCTAGAATAAAGCATTTCGTTAAAATGAGATGAAGGTATTTAAAAAAAAAAAAAAAAAAAGTAACAGACCACATTCAAATAACTACTCAAGCATTCCCTACTAAAACTGTATAACCATTCAATGGGAAGAAAATTTTCTAAGGCATTCAAAAATATTGTCTTATGTGGCACCATTTAGAACAGTGAAATTCAATCAAAAAAGAGTAATAGATCTTTATTATTTCTCTGCTATCATCAAACACTTAAAAGACAGTGGAAGTAAAATGAACAGAACAAAGGGTTTCTACACTATTTAAAAACGTACCTCATTCACCTCATACCCATATAGTCATGAGCAAGTCCTTGGTGCCCTCTGTAAACTGAAGCTATTCTATAATGCTACACTCTGCAGAGATGCTGTTATCAGATGGCTCGACAATAAGGATAGAGTTCGACTATTATTTTTTTCCCCCGAACTGACATACAGAGTGGTAGAAGGCCACTCCCTGCAGTTCGGGGGATAGGCTCAGTGAAGCACAGCCATCTTTCCTGCGAGAGGTACTTTTTGTGTCTATGGCTGGTAGCTATGGTCAAGCTACACACATGACCAAGGCCAAACCTCGGAGCCAAGAAGATGGGTGGGGCTCCTGATCACAGAATAATGGCGAAAGAACTAATGGGACCTGCGCAAGATTTCGCAGCTGCTGTGACTGGTCATCCTACCCACTGTGCCACAGGCCACCATCAGGCAGCAGCCATTTAGAAAAAAAGGCCAAGTGGTATGCAGGGCAGAGAAAGAGAGGAGAGAATGCATGGTTTGAGAGAGACAGACAGACAGACATTTGTTTTGGGGGGCATGGAAATGAAGCCATGTAGTCTGCAAAGAGAAGAGGGGGCCCATGCAGCCAGGCTAGCACAAAAGCCGGCAGGCTGCTGCTTTAATCAGCCGTTTTGACTCGGAAGCCACAGAGGACTCCACCTTGCAGATCCATTTGGACTTTTGGAACTTAGGACATGTGGAAAGGACTCATTCAGTACCTAGACTTCACCATGATCCAACACAACAGTACATGCCTTCCAGGACTATAATTATACGAAGGCTGATGACAAAGTACCCCAGATCCTGAAGGAGAAACTGACAGATAAGGAATAAGAACTTCTGGGCAGTTCTTTGGGCTTATAGCCTTCTGGGAAGTAAAGGGAGTGCTTAGTCTCTTGGGAGAAGAGGGCTCTGAGGTGAAGTGCTCACAACCCCCACCCCACTGGAACATTGCAAATAAAGACCGGTTTTCAACACTAATTGTTGAGTCTTACACCAAGGCACCAAGTGAACAAACCCTCCTTTGCTTGGTAACAAAACTATAATTTAAAAATCAGCACCCATCCTATTATATCTCAAAAGAAGTTTCCTACAGAATAAATTATCAGCTAATTGTAATTGCTTACAAAGCTTAAAAGTACATAAAAAGGGTTAAGAATAATAAAGTATCAAAAGATTTTAAAAATTAGGTTCTAAGCAAATAGCTATTTATGACTCACAATGTTTTTTCTTTTTTAAACAAAAAAATAAAGAACAATGAAGGCATAGAAATAACGAGTGGTCCTGGAAATTAATCCCCTTGGCCAGAGCAAATAGAGGCAACACAAAACGCTGGCCAAAAATTTTGCCCATACTAGCCAACGTTCACCAAGCAGTAGGTAAACAGATGGTTTTGGATGGAAAAAGGCCACCTCCGAATTCTCCATAGTCTGAAGTACAGCCATTCTTCCACAGAGAGGTGCTTTGCAAATCTGTTTGGTAGCTAGTGTTTTGGTTATGCAAATTACTAGACAAACCTCTGCCCCAAGAAGATGGGAGGGGTTTTCGTCCACAGAATGGTAACAAAAGAACTTACAGGGCTGCACAAGATTTCACAGGTAGCCAGGATTGGTCACCCTACCACTGTGTCACAGGCCACCATCGTGGTTTAAGATAGGGTGGCATAGCCCTGGCTGGTGGCACAGTGGATAAGGAGCCGGCCTGTGAACCCAAAGGTCGATGGTTTGATTCCCAGCCAGGGCACATAACCAGGTTGCGAGCCAGGTCTCCAGCCATGTCTGTAGCTGGAGGCAGGTGAAAGGCAACCACACATTGATGTCTCCCTCTCTCTCTCTCTCAGCCTCTCTCCCTTCCCTAATAAACAAATAAATAATAATAATAAAAATAGGGTGGCTGCCATCAAGCTCTCTCCCACAGACAGACATGCAGCCTGAGAAACATTAAAGAACATGGGGCGGGGGGGGGGGGGGGAACCACGGACGGACGACGGAGATGACTTGTGCAGAGACGGAATTACTGCATGTGGTTTAACAGGGAGTGTGTGAAAGAACCTCCCCTAATTGAATACAGCAGCTGCTGGGAACTTCGAATTTATGACCAGAAAATACTAAGTTGTGAACTGTTGTGTTTCTAAAAGATGGTATCTTTTGCTTGTCTATTTTAAAGCTAGCATAGTTGAGCAGGACTGTATATTTTGGGTGTTTTTAAAAGGAGTAGGGTTTAACGGCATAATTGCACCTTTAATATAAATTTGTATACTCTTCAAATAAACGAAATTTCCTTTTCACTTAACTCTGTTATTAAGAGTTTTCCTTTTTGGCGACTGGCAAAATGCCCATTAAAACTGAGGACCCACCCCCAAGGGGTCTTGTTACAACATCAGTTATAATGAGTATTTTAAACTAAAAGAAAATGACTTTTATTTTAGCTTTCTGATATGATTAATGATAACTGGATACCAAAAATCACTTCTATAATGTAAAGAAGTGTGACTGCAAAACATGTTTTCATATTTTCTAACAATCCTAAATCTAACATAATTCACAAATGCAGAAATGATCAAGTGAATTGTCATTTGTTTTTAAAGCCAGTTCATAAATCTATAGACAAAATTACACTTAAAACAAAATGCTAATTTTCTTCTTTTCCAAGGTCTCTAAAATCGAAGCAACAGAAGATTCCACCAACAACAAAGATCTGCCTGGTATAAATGGACTCTCCATTAGCAATGCATTAGTTACTCAAGAAAATGCAAACTGAGAAGAAAGCCAGATTCTTCTTCAGGAGACCAGGAAGCAGTGTTAATTTAAAGCCTAAGTTTATCTCAAAGCCAAGTTATACGGTAGAGGTTTTCTTTTCTTCTTTTAACTTACTGTAAGATGTCCTGCAAAAGACAGCAGATCTGTGGGGAGAAAGCAGGGGGGGAAAGGAAAAGTTGTACTAACTTCTCTATTAAACATTGTTTATATAAAAGTTAGCCCTTTACCAACAATAGGACAAAATTCACTGAAGTGTATCAGTAAATAAACATGCTAGCTTTCCCAGAGTTTAAATTCCAGCAGAACTTCGAGTTAGGTTGCATATAGATGGTGTCAAGTGCAACGGAAAAAAGGGTAAGTCAGAGTAGGGAGAGGGGACTCTGGGAGAGGAGGGAGGGGTTGGTGACTTCAGGCTGCAGCAGCAAGTAGAATGGTCAAAACTGGTTTTCAGGAGAGAGCTGGCAAGACTTCAGGAAGCTACTATATATTTTATGTTATGTGCGCAGGCAACCATGCATGAAGATGTGCCTTATCTTGATGTTGTCATCTTAGTGTTGGAAACCACTCCTAGAGCATCCACATTCATGAAATAGATCAGATATGTTTTGATCACTCAAAGTTTTTTCTCTGAAATATGTCCTTGCCTATATCCTATGTCTCCAGTATATTATAAAGCTATAATCCCTAGAATATATATTATTATAAATGACAGGTTTAAGTGTTTAGCACTGAAATAATATGGAGGTCATCAGAAAAGTTAGCAAATATGAAAGAAGATACGCTAAATAAGAGAAACTTTTGTAATTGTGGCCCAGAGCCTTTTCAGCCAAAATTACTCCACATACAAGCATTCTTACAAAAAGCTTTGAACTTTCAAGACACATATATGATAGTGAAAAACAAAAAATTACTACTAAATGAAATATCTGGTCACTAAGCCCTACTACAGTTTAAACAACAGACTTCCTGTTTACATATCCAGCAAACGCTCACATTGTGCCTAGTACTACATCTTTATCTACCATTACTACCTTAAAATACATAGTTACGTAAAAATAACAAAACACAAATGTAGATACAGACCAGTATTTTTTCAAATGCTTAAGAACCTCTGGGCTTGTCTGGTTTTTATCCCATTGTAGTCAAATATTCTTTAGTAAAGCAAATGAGGAGGAAAAGTATAACTAGTCTGTGAAAACACACAAAGCTATTAAGAACTATAAGGACTGGCTGAACTACTTTCAATACCTTCAACTGTAAACTCCTAGAAAAAAAAATAGTTTCTTTATAACTTGTAGATTCTATTATACCTAGAGCATAAGTCTGGATTCCAATGAGCACCATGTAAGACGTGACAGAGGGGGGATCTGTGAAGGTAGGGGAAGGGTAACAAAATCTTACCTCTTCCTTGTAAGAGGGGAAATAACCCGGAAACTATATTTGCCATAAATAGGGTGAAAATCTGTTGTGATTGTTCATTGGCCTCTCAAGCTCAAGCCCAGGCTAATCAATCAGATGAAAAGTGCTACTGCTTTGATGAGTCAGACCCAACTAGGAGGTACTCACAAAATCTAGGTAGGCCACACCTGTAACTTGTTTACTCCGAAGGCTATAGGGCAGCAAGGCTAGCAGGCCAGACAGGTCAGCAGAACATGCAACCTAGCAGTCTTTGTACGTCTCCCTCCTACCACCACCACATGACTCCTCAGGTAACAAGGGGGCAAGAACTCACAGAGGGGGTGCAGAAGCTACCCTGCTTAGAAACCCCAAGCTCCACAGAGAAATTCATATTACCTTATTAAGAGTGTCATGGCACAGCTTCCAAGGGGCCCAACTCATCAGGGGACATTCTCAGCTATAAGGATGCACCAAACCTTCCCACCAGTATTCACTTCTACTTTGGATGCAGTTCATGCTTCATGGTAATTTGAAACACAGCTACAATTTAAACCAAGGTCACCTAACTATATAAGGAGGAAAGGTTTGCTGATCTCTTTCCTCAAAACACACCTGGTCCTCATCCCACTCTGCCTCAAAGATGCCAGACTCTTGGGCCCATGACATAGGCTTCTGATTCATCTCCTGTAAGCAATAAATCTGTATGAATGGATTGACCTGATATCCTTTGAAGCCTTGAAAAAATAAAAATTAGGTTAACAAAAAAAATCAAGCACTCAAAACAAAGTAGAGCCCTGGCTGGTGGCACAGTGGATAAGGAGCCGGCCTGTGAACACAAAGGTCACTGGTTTGATTCCCAGCCAGGGCACATAACCAGGTTGCAAGCCAGGTCTCCAGCCAGCTCCGTGGCTGGAGGCAGGTGAAAGGCAACCACACATTGATGTCTCTCTCCCTCTCTGCCTCTCTCCCTTTCCCTCTCTCTAAAAATAATAACTAAAATCTTTTAAAAAACAAAGAAAGAAGAACTTATCTCCTGATTTTTTTTTTTTTTAAGATTTTATTTCATTATTTTTAGAAAGAGGGGAAGGGAGAGAGACAGAGAGGGAGAGAGACATCAATGTATGGTTGCCTTTCACCTGCCTCCAGACATGGACCTGACTGGAGACCTGGTTTGCAACCTGGTTATGTGCCCTGGCTGGAGAAAAGAACCTGCGACCTTTGGGTTCACAGGCCAGCACCTTAACCGCTACTAGCCAGGGCTTCTCCTGACTTCTGAGAAGGCAACATAAACATAAAACCAAAGTAAACCTAAGTAGCATAGAAAACCTGTTTTGACGATATAAGGTTCAAGTTTAAAAAGAAAGCAAGCAGTCTAGTCACAAAGAGACTTGAGTCACCAGAGGTTAGATATTCTTACTAGAAGTAATAAATTAACTATTAAACTCTGCATTGGTTGTACACTCAGTATCATTTAGATTTCACAACAAGCTCTCGTACAGTAGGTATTATTGTCTCTGTTTCAAAAACAACTGAGGCTCAGGTAAGTTCCTAGACCAAAATCAACACCTGATCAAGGGCAGAAGTGGCCACCAGATGCTAAGTTAAATTCTTAACCACTCTCATCCTCTATGTCTTTTGACTCTCTCCAAAGCTTCCGTTTCCAAAGTGTTTTCTAATTCCAACAGGATAAGTGATTTTTTTTGAAAGATTTTATTTATTATATTCAGAGAGAGGGGATGGGAGAGAGGCAGAGAGGGAGAGAGAGACATAAATGTATGGTTGTCTTTCACCTGCCTCCAGCCAAGGATTTGGCTGGAGACCTGGCCTGCAACCTGGTTATGTGCCCTGGCTAGGAATCAAACCAGCGACCCCTGGGTTCGCAGGCAGGCGTCCTATTCACTGTGCCACCGGCCAGGGCAGATAAACAATTTAATGCAAGTATCACTTTACTCAGGAGGAAGAGGTTTGTATCTATCTACTCTTATTACAATAGGTAAGGATCATGGGCATCCCCAGAGGACAGTGTAAATCTACCAACCAATAAATACTACTTTTGCTACCAACCCCAACCCAGGTGTCAAATATTTTTTGACCTAGAGTGTTTCATACAATTAGTTCTTGAAATACTGGGTAGATTTAATTGCTTTAAAAAAACAAACAAACAGACATCAGGAACTTCATCTGATGGGAGTAAGGTTAAATTTATTAATTTGCATAAATAATGATTATTCTAAGAGAGCCTGGAATTTTAGAATACGTAAATCTTCTTATCCAAAAAAATGTGTAGGAAGGCGCAAAAGTACTGTGCTGCGTATGGCTTAGTATTCACCGCCTACGTCAAAATCCCTGACTCTGATTCCCTGTCTCCTTCGTCAGACATACCAGCCACTGCATGCTGTCAACTCTTTCCTCTAGGCGCCTTGAATCCCATCTTCCACTCCTCCATCTCCCCCAACAATTTTGATGAAACCTAAAGCCCATATTACTTGCAATTGCCAGGCATCCCAAAATTGACTATCTGAAATTTCTACCTTTTAAAAAATGTTGAAAGAGGCACCAGTGGGTTTCTTTACTGAGTCACTGCTTATTCATTCACAACTATTAGTTGCCTTCTTGCTTATAAAATTCCAATTCTGTTCAAAGTAACATGCCCAGATACTCACTTTTCCAGCCCTTCTCACAGCAAGCACCCTTCGAAAGAGAGCAGGTGGGAAGAGGTGGCCTCTGCGTTCCTGGAAGAGGGGACCAGCACGGCACCTGCCCTGTGAAGCAGGGTGCTCCTGCACATGTGTCCACTGAAGCAGTAAGCCCGGTGGAATGCTCCACACTCAGGAACATGGAATCAAACAACAGCAACTTCCTGTCTCTCGCTTTGTGTGATCTGTTTAAAACAGTGGTCTCCAGTAACATGAAGCCCAATGGACAACATTCTCCCTGTAGCAGTTCAGAACTGGTCTCTCCAAGACTGGCAACTTCCACGTGTGGATTATTTCAAGGGGTCAGCAACCAAGACCCCTGGGCTCAGGAGAAACTTTCCTCTCTCCCTTAACAGAATTTAATTACTGAACATCTGCTCTTCCGATGTCTTGCAATGACCTTCCTCCCCTCTCAAACCCCAAGATACCTTACCTCATTCCTTAGTTCAGAATGCCATATATACCTCATTTAACTGTCTTTAAACCTCTCACGGAGGACACCATGCTGATGTCTGTAATGAAATTTAGTTATTTTCACTAATCTACCTCGTGTAAATTGAATTATTAGGCCATCTGAAAGAATACTACTTTTGCTACCCACCCCTACTCAGGTTCCAAGTATCTGTTGGCCCAGAATATTTCATATAACTAACTAGTTCTTCAAATACTATGTAGATTTAGACCACCTGAAAGAATCTTGAGGTTAGAGAAGTCTCTTCCTCTCCCATATCCCCTTACAAATCCCCAAAGCATTTCAAACGTACTACATAGAAAAATTTATCTCCCACTCCAAACTTGTTCCTCTTCCTACACTGTCTACCTCTATGTATCAGTCCCCCACTCTACAAATAATGGCTCTTTCTCCTCCTCCATCTCCTACAGCTTAATCAATCGCCAAGCACCATTACATTCTATCTCACGCACGTGCCCCCCTCCAATACCTTTCTTTCACCTGCCTCCAGCCAAGGATTTGGCTGGAGGCAATACCTTCATGACTTCAGATACACTGAATCTTGCAGCTAAAATTCAGATCATTTCAATTCTACCTAAGCTTTATCACCACTGCAGATATGTTTTATATTCCCCTCCCCTCAATAAAAGGTATCTTGAAAGATTCCTTACTCAACTTTATGATACTAGATGTCTAGAATAAAACATGGTAAAATGAATCCCTGTTACAAAAAGGGGAGTAATTAAAATATAGACCTATCCACTCAGATATTATAAAAAACTGTTGGTTGCTTTTCACTCCTCATATAATCAATTTCAGGAAGAACGAGGACGAAAGGCAAACCATATGTGGAATACAGGTTCACTGGTAGCTACTATGAAATTATACCCTCATACCTACTATCACTTTCATTTCTTCCTTTCTCCTCTAATAATGTGAATGTTTCCTGTTCTTATTTTCCTCTAATCACATCAGATTCCTTACTCCTTCCCACGTATACCTCATATAATCCTGCCAGCCCATTTCATTTGTAAACCTCACAAAATACAACTGCCAGAAACAAATGTCTGGCTCTTTACAACTTTTCAATTATATTAGTGCAGTCACTTATTAATTGGCTTCCATTCACAGCTTCATTCTTTACCAAAAACCACGCAGAACTAGAATAGAATTTCAAGGATACTGAGACCCTAAGCCCTGGCTGGTGGCTCAGTGGACTGGTGCCAGCCTGCAAACCCAAAGGCCACTGGTTCAATTCTCAGTCAGGGCACATAACCAGATTGCAAGCCAGGTATCCAGCCAGGTCCATAGCTGGAGGCAGGTGAAAGGCAACCATACCTTGATGTTTCTCTTCCTTCCTCCCAGCCCTGCTTTCTAAAAGTAATGAAAAAGCTTACCAAAAAAAAAAAAAAAAGAACACTGAGACTCTACCATTTACTGAGCATGAGACATTCATTAGGCTGGTTATTCTAAACCTGTTTCCTTATCTGTAAAGTGAGGATATCAACACGCTCTACCCAGGGGTGCTGTTATAAAAACTCAGTAAGATAATACCTAAAAAAGCATATAATACTAACAGAGATATAAAAAGCAATTTATGGTAGCCATTGCTATTTTACTAGATTTTCTGTGTGATGGGGCACCAAGCTGTCTTTTAATCAAACCACAGACATACTGAAATAAAGTGTTAATATACCCAATTTAATGTCTAGAATGTTTTAATTTGTGCTTTCATGTTTTTATTTTATAAAAACAAAAATGCAACTTTGTTTTTAAAAACAGACTATTAGCATTCTGAAAATAGGTATCATTTCTGGATTAAATATTGGATATAATAAAATAAGAGGGAAAAGACAGGATTATTGGAAAGGAAAGCAAGAGTAATTCAAAGCTTTTTGGCTTCTAAAAAATAATATCCATTTTTAATTACTATCACAACCAATCTATATTGGGTATGGAATTAATCAAATGTCCATGTTTTAACGAAACACCAGTGTACTATTACTATTCCTATCCCTTGGCTTCCAAATAGTAGCTAAAATACCAACACCAAATTCCTGAGGAATACTTTCAGTGATAGCAAATAATGGGTAAATTTAATAAGGCTTCATTAAGCCTTCTCCATAATTACACAGTATTTTAAAACAGTACCTTTATTTTGGTTTTGAATGTCACATAGATTACTGAATTATCTGTGTACTCTGAAATTATTTGCCTTTTAGACAGGACATCAAAATAATTTAAAAACACTGATGTGAAATAGCTTGCAGTCTCGGAAACTTCCTTATAGGCCATGTAAGCTCTCTGTTCTCCCTGACGTTTGCTACCCTGGACAACTTAATATGTTCTATAAATTCTTTTATTATGAGCCTTCTCCAGTGTCATAATAAGAGTCTAACTTTAATTAGCCACTAGTACAGTGACTAATTTTCTAATTTGAAAGCAAGTCAGCAAATCCCACTTGGAGCTTTAATAAATTCCACTTTATTTCCATGTCACTGATTAGAAAATAAAATAAAACTGAAAATTTCATTCAAAAGGCAGAGAAGCAATACTGAAGAACAGAATGGGTTCAACCAAGAACCACTTGAGTCCAACTCTACTTAGACATGTATTCCTAGAGTAAGATTATAAGGAGGGCACAGAGAATACCAGACTTTTATTCAGAGCACATCTAGAATGACCATACTAGCTAATTTGATCCATTTGTTGCTACACACACACACACACACACAACCTTATTTCTGACAAAGTTCCTTAATTCCTTGGAATTTGCAGGTGGTAGAAGAGTGTTTTTTGTTCAAGTGAGATGACACTTGGTGGGTTATTGCGTAACTTCAGAGTGAAGGCTGGTCACCAAAGACCAAGCCATGATTAGAAGCTTGGAATTTTCCACTCCAACCCCCACCCTTCAAACTCAAGGGAAGAGGGGAGGAACTGGAGATTGGGCTATGAACTGACCATGCCTACATACCGAAGTCTCCACTGTAATTTCAAAAGCATGAGGGTGAGGGAGGGATTCAGGGAGGTCCTGGGACAATAATGCACCCAGTTAGGTCATTTAAGCTTTGCACCCTAGCACCCTCCCATCCCCCACTCTTTGCCCTATACAGCTGTTCCACCTGGGTGTTCTGTGTCCTTTGCCATATCCTTTTATAGTAAACTTTAGGTAAGTGGTTCCCTGAATTCTGTGAGCCATTATAGCAAATTATCAAACCCAAGAAGAGAATCATGAGAACCTTTACTTATGGCCAGTCACTCAGAAGCAGCAACCCAGGATCTGCAATGGGAATCTCAAGTAAGGCCTTAGGAACTGACCCTTTAAGTTTGCAGGACCTGATGCTAATGCCAGGCAGACAGTATTAGATAGAGATAGAACTGAAATGCCCAGTGTAGGACACCCAGAAAAAGCTGCAGAAACTTAACTGGTGAAAGAAAAAACTACATCATTTTCTTTAGGTCGGTCTACAACAATGACCTTCCCAGGTCACTATTCAAAAAGAACCACACATTTCACTAAGATATTATCAAGGGCATTTTATTTAAAAGTTTAAGGAAGGCAGTAAGTTGTGCCTTAAGCTAATAAATAGGTCAAGAAAGACATAAACGTATAATAGTTCACCACCAAAAAAACCAAAGCACGAGTTCTTAAGATTCTTGCAGCCCTGTCCTGAGTGTAGGGCTAGTAAAGAAGTCCTTTTTTTCTTTTTCATTTCATTATATGCATTCTTTACATCCATGGTATTAAAAAAAAGTGCTGACACTTTCTGATTTCTTAGGTCACCCTGGGCCAGGAAACAAATTTCCTCTATGATTTATAACAAACATTAACCGCACATGCCTTTTGCATACCCCCATCACTGGGTCTCGTTGTTAATTTCAAAAGATTTAATATAAATTTACACAGAAATGTTTTGAGTACAGAATTTGCCAGAAGGTTTAACTGTTAATCATTAGTATAAAAGACATTTTCAAACTGCTGGCTTTATCCTGTTAAAGGATGTTAACTGTCCTTTCCAATTAAAGGCTAAAAATCTGGCCATGGTATTTTTATCCAAAGGTATGACTAAATTCCTAGACAAAATTAAAATGTGATTTGTCATACCTTTTCACTGATGAAAGCAAAGCTCATAAACACATGGGGAAAGAGAAAGGGAGTAAAAAAACTTCAAATGAGCCTGTTTTGTGATTTTACTAGGTTTAATTGCATATTAAACAACACAGTTCTTCATTTATTTCATTATTGTGTATTGAGTGCCTACCATACATGCCAGACAGCATTTCAGATGCCATGGGACGAAGCAATACAGAAAATTCCTTGAAGTTTAATTCCAGTGGGGGAGGACAAGTGAGTTCATTGTAATATAGGAGTTCTCAGTTTTATAAAATCAAGAGATCCTTAACACTTTATCACTGTAACCATTCAGATCCATTGACTGTACACACCAGAAAGCAACTCCAGAAAATGGGATTTACTGAAAAAGCATTAGCTCAGAAAAACCTGGTTCATAAGGTTTTGAAAGAAAGAAAAGGCAGCAGCAGCTGCATGGAACAAGAATACCCCTGCCTACCAAATCAGGTTTGTTCCTGGGACCTGTTTCAAGAACTTGTGGTAAAATACAGTCCCACCTCTCTTATTTCTCCAATGAATGGCTGGATTCACATTAACTGGGGCTTCCACTAATTTTATTTATATATAAATAAGTAACTATGAATGACTGGTGGAAGGAAGGTTATAAACCATGAGGCAGAGTGCTCTACAAAAAATAGTTATTCATACAACTTTTCTTTACTGCCATATGATAGGATTTGCTGAAATCTGCTCTGAATAAACTACAGTCATTCATTGCATTGTGATATGCTGCAGGTCTAGATCTCAGCTACCAATTTTGTAGACTGTTTTAGTTTATACTCGCACAACCATTTATTGTTCCTCCAAGGTCAGCTGCCACACTTGTGTGGCTGGGTCTGCAGAAGCTGCAGAATCAACTGACAGAAACATTCTAAAGATTCTAAGGTTTGTACATTCTATCAGTGGCCTTACCCATCTTTTACATTCTTTTTTAATTATTCAATTACAGTCCACATTCAGTACTGTATTAGTTTCAGGTGTGCAGCAGTGGCTAGACACATAACTTACAAGGTGACCCCTGTAAATCCAGTACCCATCTGACATCAGCTCGACTCCTTCCTGCCAAAAGCCTTCATTACTCCCACAACAGTGATGTTTCTCCTCTCCAAAGAACACTAGTAATATACCATTCATTTTATACTGCTAGAAAGTACAATCCAGGCTGATTAAATAACTTACTCAAAATCATACAACTAGCCAATGGCAAAGGTTAGACTATAATCCCAACCTTCAAATTCAATCTCAAAGATTCCAACCTCCTCTAACATTATTTGCCTCATTAATCTGACCACCTCCCCATCTCACTTAAAAATTTCCAACAGATACTCCACACCTAGATATTTTATCCAAAATCAACCCATCCTCTGCATGACAGATCAAGTGCAATATTATCCATTCAAATTTTTTTGACAATTCTTATATTGATTTTCCTCTTCTCCAGATTTACTCTATTTTACTATCACACAGTGCAGCATCTTTTTACTTTGCGTATATTATCTCAATTAATCCCCCCAAACAACTTGAAAAGGCAAGAATATCAGCCATATCTTACAAATGGTCCTAGATATTAAGTAATTTGCTAACAGTTATGCAATTAGTTACAGTATTGGTACCACAAAGAGCTGCATTTTAAAACTACACCACCATCCCCAAAGTCTAAACTCTTTAAATACAGCACACTATCACTTTTTCTTCTCAGCACACAGAGATTACAGATAAGCAATTCTTTTCTTACAACCAGAATTCTGGACTCACTTGACTCTTGGTCCAGAATTCTTTCAATTATAATCTACAGGCCTTTCCTGTTGCAGGAGTCCCTCTTTTTCATCCCTTTAAAACCAATTAACATAATTTCAACCTGTCCTGAGGAACCATACCCAAACTGAAAAACTTTCTTTAAACCTGTCAATGTGAACGTAATGAAAGCAAAAAGGAAGGCTGAGACTATGCCAGAATATTCATTCATGACTGAACCCCATGTTAAGGCAAAACAATGACTAGTGATATCAAGAGAACTGGATAAAGAGCGAATATAGGATATATAATCGTATTATATTATCAACATTGTAACAACACTAAATACAGTGGTACCTTAATACTCGTTCGTTAGTTCTGCCAAGCAGTGACCAAGTGACAATTGATAAAGCAATTGCAGGCTACGCTTGCAGGTAGCCACGTGACTCATAGAAGTTCTAGCCAGTGTAACAAGTGGCCAGCAAGCGGCAAATGGAATGCTAAACATTTTTTCCTGTCAAAATGCAGAGAGTACCAGGTTTGACAAATTCTCACACTGAGGAGAACCTAGGTACCACTGTATCTCTAAACTTGATCACTGCACTGAGGTTATGTGACAGTGTCCTTATTCTTAAGAGATAGAAGTATTGGGTTGGCCAAAAAGTTGGTTTGTTTTTTTCCGTAAGCTGGCTCTAGCATCACTGACTTTTGATTCAAAACAATTTTGTTAGATTGTATTGTGACAGCTCTCATATCAGTGTGCGTTTAAAAAAAAAAAAAAAACTAACCCAACACTTGTGAATTTTTGTGTAGTCATTTTAATATTGAACACGGAAGCAAATACACAACACTTTCGGTGTATGCTGCTTTTATTATTTTAAGAAAGGTAAAAACGCAATTGAAACACACACAAACAAAAACCTTTGTTTTTGTAGTGCATGGAGACTGATCAAACAGGTCAAAAGTGGTTTGCGAAGTTTCATGCTGGAGATTTCTTACTGGACAATGTTTCACGGTCGGGGTGACCAGTTGAAATTGATAGCAATCAAGTGGGGACATTAATTGAGAATAATCAATGTTCTACAATGCAGCAGATAGCTGACATACTCAAAATATACAAATCAACCAGGTCATTGGTGACAAATTTTTAAATGCGCTTTTACTTTACATAAAAAGCCATATGGACTTTTTGGCCAACCCATTATTTAGAGGAAAAGGATCATGATGTGCACAATTTATTCTCAAATGGCTCAGCTACAATAATAATGAGATTATTTTTTAAATAGTGGTAAGAGATATTAATACCGATGTAAAGCAAATGTGCAAAAATGTCAAAACTTGGTATATCTTTGTAAAAGGTATGTGAGAGTCTAAATTACAGAAAAACTAAAAATATACATTGTTGAGAAAGGAATGGATAGGCATATAGATCAGAGATTGGCAAATATTCTCTGTAAAGCACCAGACAATAATAAGTGTCTTATACTTTGAAAACCATACAATCCCTGCCATAACAATTCAACGTTCAGTGTTGCCACTGTGGCACAAAGGGAGCCAACAGACAATAATATAAACTAACAAATAAAGGTGTCATCCAATAAAACTTTATTTACAAAAGCAGAACCATGGTCCAGAACCATTCTCCAAATGAAAACAATTGAGGCAGTGCTGACAACTATTAGATGCTAAGCACTGGCAACATGAGATGTTTATATTATTCTTTTACGTACTTTGAAATTGTTCATAATAAAAGTTTAAAAATAAAACCTTCTACTGGGAAATCTTCCTGTTTGTCACCCTTTCCTCCCTTCCAGACTACCACCTCCAAAAATGCCCCATTTTGAGTTTACACATCCTTCTTTCAATTATTATCCCTCTCTTACAAACAATGTGCAATTTTTTCAATGAGATTAAATTTACTCAGATTGTATGCTATGTGAATTAATTTTCTCTTAAAAGTCTCAAATCTCTGAGGAAAAGGGTCTTATCTGGGGATCTGAATAAATTTGGTAGCCTAACAGGATGATGTATAGCAAATTCCATCACTGGCTCTGAACTTAAATCTGTCTTGGGCACCTAGGAAAGGAAACTTTCACAACTCCACTGAGCCTGTTTGTAGTGAGCTGTAAAGAAGGTAGGACTGCTTTTAGATTTTACAAGGTTTTCTTAGCTAAACAAGTAAAACAAATTAATGTAGCAACTAACTTAAGAACCATAGATTACTGCAAACCTAGAATGAAATAGGGCTGGAAGGCATTACAAGAATAACCCTCAACTACATCCCACAGATGAAGAAATGAGGGTAATTCCAGCACTCCAATGAATGGATATGAAGTCAAAACCATGTCACGGATTTAAAAAAAGAAAACTACAGTAGAACTAGTAACAAAGTTTTATTTGTTTAGAATGTATACTTATAACTACAGTATAATTGTACATGTTGACAGATTGACCAAAATTCTGCTTCTTAGCACTACTGTCAAATTTAGTTATTCCATAATATTGTGTCTACTAAGTAAAATACATTCTATTAGGTACTATGGCATATACAACAATTCAAGTATTTCCTCCTCCTCCTCCAAAGTAAGATATATGAAGACAGGTTAACTGCTATAGGAGACACTATAAACCTGTGTCAACGCATCTAGGAATGCAGATAAGACAATTTCCCCAGGTCTGGAAGAAGTGAGATGAAAAAACAATGAGGAAAGCAGGTCTCCTGGAAAGTGCAAAGTAGTGGCCCAAAGCTTCTACTATTGTCATGAGATCTGCCTCTAAAGCACATGTCCAACTTGGCTCTATATATTCTAATTTGAACTCTTGTGTACCTAAAGACAAAATCTCTGGCCTACAATGTTAGAACCTAAAATACAGCAAGTTCACCAAAAGGGAAGCCATGTAACTGGAAATTCAATTTTGCTGAGCTAGTTTTCACAGAGCTATTACAGTCAAGTTTGAGGAAAAGCAGAGCTCTTGGATCAATGGCTTCTGACTGGTAGAGCTAAATTAGGCAGTTGCAAAGATCAACTTTGCAACTTTAAATAGTGATAATAGCTGTAAATCAAAGCACGGATGATCACACATGTGCAGAAAGGCCTGATGCGTCAGATATCAGTCTTTTCAGACTTATTCACAAATATCAAAAAATTAAGTGTTAACAATGTCTCCCAATTCCAATAGCATTTACGTACAATACAGCCAATTCTAATTGAATGAATCTCTTTCTAAATTTAATAGGGATATTAAACATTGCAAGTCAAGTCGGCATTAGGAAAACATCCTGCTATGCAGTATTTCCCCGCATTCTATCCTATACTACACATAACATGTCTTAGTAATCTACTGAGAGAAGAAGTGAAATCTTTTACTAACTTCGGGTAATGCTTTGGATAGAAACCTGTAAACATTAGCAATCTTTTACATGGTCCACTCAAAAACAGGCAAAAGGAGAGAAAACCTTAATCATAAACTTTAATAATTTGTCAGGTATAATAACTTCAGGGGAAAACTCATGTATATTAAAGATAATATTTTTACCTTAAGCATAAAAGAATACACACATTTAAATTTTTAAAATATAAGTCTTAAATAGTTTTAATTATATGAAGACATCTTCGCTTTAATCAGTTTGCATCAATTGCCCACTGAGGCACAAAACATCACAAAAAAGGTATTTCGCTTGAAATCAACTGTTCCCAACAAGACCCAGGCTACACTCAAAGTGAAAATTTTGTAATAATCCTTACAATAAGAAAAAGCCCCTAAAATTGAGCAAACAAGATAAATATGTAAAGCCTGGAACAGGCTAAGTTCAGAAGTTTTTCCCTACTGTATCTCACTTCAAAGAAATAAGAAATCAAATTATGTCATGTTCCCAAATCTGTTTTGAGCAATATAGTTTTGAGAGTCTTATCACCAAAATGTCCTCAAATTATTCTGTCAAAAGGCTCATTTGCCTCAATTAGCTTATATAACAATCAGTTTTCCCCCAAACCTTAAAAGGTGTAATTGTAAAATATACCTATCATATAAGTAACAAATATGCACTAGTACATTTTTCTCCTATACACAATGTATTCTTTCAACGATTCATTTACAAAGTATATAATTCCCTGAATTAAGCAAGGACATTTTTTTAATCTCCTGAAGGATGACAATGAAATCTTATTTACACTATCACAATTTATATTTTCCTGCAATTTATGCAAGTGTCCTTTAATCCACAATCTACAAAACACAAACATGCACAAATGGGATGCTAGACGAACATTTTAAGTTTTAGTTTTGACCAAGTTGCACTCTTACTACAGTGCCTCACCCTCACTGTTGACTATGTTTTCCAGCAAGGTTGGAGACGCCGAAAAGAAAAGAACTAGCTCAAGCAACAGGACCAGTTTTTCGGGATAATGCATAATATGTTAACTAATCCTTTAAGACAAGAACCTCCCACTTTCACTCATGTTCTACTACTTAACAGAACTCTGGAAAAGTATGAACCCTGAAGAGAAAACTCTTCACAAACGAAAGCAGATTAGAATAGGATAATAAAAACCATTCATCAACCTTTGCATTATGCAGAAACTCATTCTGTAACTTTAATGACAAAATGATTCAACCTCTGCTTGAGTCCCTCCAACGATGAACCCTTTCATGCCAGGGGAACGATTTCACTAATTATTAGCTTGAATTGTTTCCGAGTTCTTTTCTAGGATTCAATTGCCCCTAAAGCTACACAAAACAAACTTACCTCTGTCCCAAATAAAAATCTTTTAGGTACCGGGAGGACTTTATCCCAGCTTCTAGTCCCAAGTGTTCCATTTCCCAGTTTAAAAATATGTGATGTACAATTACAAACCTGCTCCAGTCTGTGTCCTCCTAGAAATATTACTCCTGACATGGAACACAGTGCTTCTTTCACAGCAATTATTCTTCAATACTTAGTAAATTTTTTCTTATTTTAGACAATTGGGTAGTAGTCAGTAAAATTCAAAATCTCTTCAACTGCTAATAGTATCTAGAAAGCACAGAAAGAAACTCATTCAAGCTCTCACTGTAACAAATGTGTGCTGAGACAACTAGATATCCACATGCAAAAGAATGAAGTGTGAACCTTACCTCATTACCTATTAAAAAATGAATCAACGACCTAAGTGACTGTGGATTAAGCAATGGTTTCCTAGATATGATACCTAAACAAAGCAGTAGCAACAAAAGAAATTGCCATTATAAAATTTCATCATGTTTTGCTTCAGAAAAGTGAAAATGCAACCCACAAAATGAAAAAAGTTTTACAAAATATTTAAGAGGCTTGTGTCTAGAATACATAAAGAAACACTATAACTCAATAGTAGAAAGGCAAATAATTTTTAATTTTATTTATTATTTTTCCATTACCATTTATTCCTCTTATATACTCTCTTCTACCTCCACCCACAATCACCACACTGCTGTCCATATCCATCGAGTTCTTTTTCTTTCGCTTTCCCCACTTCCCACCCCCATCTGTCAGCCAGCTCTCTATGAATCAGTTTCTATTCTACTTGTTAGTTTAGTTTGTTCATTAGATTCCTCATATGAGTAAAATCATATGGTATTTGTCTTTCCCTGTGTAACACAATTTTTGAGTGGGCAATGCATCTGACTAGATTTTCGACCAAAGAAGATACAAAAATGGTCAATACACATTGGGAATTGAACTGGCAACCCTTCTGTTCACAGGCCGGAACTCAATCCACTAAACTATACCAGCAAGGGGTGGGCTATTTGTTTTGAAGATTAATCTGCCATAGACAGATCACAATCAGTACAGGGACCTGCTACCCAAGTACTAATTATTCCCATGTTATTATTTATATTAAATACATCTGTTTCGTGCCATGTAGTAACAACTATGCTACTATCAGCCTGATATAAAAAAGCTTAACTTATATACGTACAATTCCCACCAATTTCCTTGAAAAGAAAAACCACCCTTTTGTGGTATTTCCAACATTTGCAAGGAATTCAGCAACACTTTTTAAATGGTTAAAATTATCTGGAATTTTTCTATCATCAACTGTAATTCTTCTGTGATATTTCTATATAACTCCATCACATCATCTTTTATCTGCCTGCCTACTTTTAGTCAACTGTGAGCTCCTTCAAGGAAAAAAGTAGGGGGGGCACAGGGCCATGGGGACCTCATGTTATTTCTATCATAATACCTGACAGTGTCTAATATGTAGTGGGTACTCAGGAACTAAACAATACCATTGTTGCCTTTCATGACCTTATACACTGTTCTTTTAATAGCTCATGAGACTACCAATATCTAAATTTGGCAATTTAGGGTAAGTAATGAGATCCATAGCAGCTCAAGGAATTCAAGTCCTCAATATAACAAAAATATACCCTACTGGAGTTCTAGTTAACCTATGGTGGAATCCAAGGTCAGATAAGGCCCTAAAGGGATTTCCTTCTGAAGAGCGGGTCAATTTAAAAAGTCATTTGGGGGATCGAGGGGGGTGGGGGGGGGGACAGGGATGATGTTTAAACAACAGAGGCAGTCCTCGCTATTTTTTGAACAGTAGCATGGGACCATAAAACCGACTATGTACAATAACCAAGCAAAGTGACTTCAATCGGCTGGAATTTTCCCATCCTTTAAAACTGACAAAACATTAAAAGCTGTCAGTTAAAAGTGTACAAGAAAATTAAAATATAGTAAAATATAGAAATGAGAACCTTTGTGACCTAAACGGCTTTCTTTGTAAATAACTTATCCAGTAATTTGAACAGCACATGTCTCCTCTAGTGGTATAATTTATGATACAGAGTGATCATTCATCTTTTATATTTTATACATTTGGGGAATTGTCATACTCCTAAGTTGGGACAAGCTTCTAAGATTTTATCTCTTGCACTTTCAATGTCATAAAATTTCTCTGTGAAAGTTCCATTAGTGTGATGTTTTCTGCCAGTCACTTCCTCTGGGACATTACCCTTTCATCACACCACTTTCCTCATCTGTCCCTAAAGTTTGCCGTCATTAAGTTCCTCTGAGTGCAGAGCTCAAGTCTCTTGTAAAGTAGCAATGAGAACATTCTATCTTCTAGAACTCCATTTACATTATTTATTCAAATCTCACTTTCAGAATGATCACTTTTCATTTCTTTATTGCACTTTCACTTTTGCTTACGTTAAGGTGTGATTTAATAAGTTTGGGATGCTCAGAAGACAGTAGGCTTATTGAGAAAACAAGTAACAAAATGAGGGAAGTTTTCAATGCCATCAATTTTAAGCATGTAATTTTTAAAATCTTCATGCAGGAACTATCATATGCAAAATCAAAATGCATGGCAAGCTGTAAAAAGAGAGTTATAACTCATATCCCAGGTAAAGAATTCACTCCCTTTACATACAAAGAAATCCCTAAGAAAATGATCTTCCATTCATGGACCGAAGAAATAAAGAGCTTACATAGCCCTGGCTGGTAGCACAGTGGATAAGGTGCCGGCCTGAGAACCCAAAGGTCGCTGGTTTGATTCCCCAGCCAGGGCACATAACCAGGTTGCAAGCCAGGTCTCCAGCCAGGTCCGTGGCTGGAGGTAGCCATACATTGGGGAAAAAAAGGAAGAAATAAAGAGCTTATAGAAAAATAATTAAAGGCAAACATGAAAAGATGCTTATAAAAATTTAAAGCTTGAGGCATAACAAGATTCTCTCCCAAGAAAAGTGCAACTAATGATTTTACTAAGAACTTCTGATACAAGCTAGATGAATCTCAGGCATAATAGTGAGCAAAGAATCCATATGCAAGGGCACACCACCGTATGAATTAAATGAAATATGAAAATAATGAACTGATGATATAAGTCAGGATAATGGGTTATCTTTCCAGAGGCTGGGAATGGAGCAATGATGGGGATAGTGGTTACTTACACAGGTATGTTCCATCTGTGAAATCCATCAAGGTATATTTTTGTGCCTTTTAATGTATTATGTATGTTATAAAATGAGGCACAAACTGTTTAAAAAAAGTAGCATTTTTTTCATTTACCAGTTTGGTGGAGATAGCAAGTGTTGTAACCCTTTGAAGCATCACACTCTAGTACCACTGGTAGGTGTGTGTCCATTAGAACGAACAGCCTCCATGGAGACAGCCAAGCAGTGAAACTTAAAAAATATACATATACCTTCACATTATAAAATACCACTGTGCGGAATTTCCCCTTCAAAATGTCTGCGTACATGCAAAATAACTTATGTACAAAGTTACTCGTTGCAGCATTAGCGAAAGGAACTAACCAACCCATTTACTGTCCATCAGTAGGGGCCCAGTCATATTGATAACTTCAGGTACTGATACAGGCACGATCATCAGGATGTACTTTTAGACTAAAAGGGGGAAAGGAAAGAAAGGCAAAACAGTATGTATAATATACATTTTTTAAAGCTGAGAGAAAACATCATATATTTGTTAAATGTAATAGCATCATTCTTGGAGGACTACTAAGAAAATGATAATACTGGTTGCTGAAAGAAGAACCAAGTAGCTATGAAGCAGACGTTAGAAGATTTTTCAGTGTATATACATTTTAAACTTTGAGCCATGTAACATGTTCAAATGTTCAAAACGATTAAGTTAAAAATAAGTACCTGAAAGGGAAGCTAAAATAGAGACCCATAAAGAGATGATCAAAGCCTAGATTAAAATAATTGCTAACAGCTCCCCAGAAAAGCACTATCTAGAAAGGTTTTAAAAAGGAAAGGCTATGATATTTAGGCTTTAGATGCACTAAAATCAGTTAAATTACTGAGACTTACTGTGAGGTCACTGACAGAACAGTGAAAGGAAAATACATTTCAGAGAATTCACTTAGTAAACAAGGAGCATCCACTGACTTTCACATGAATTTGAAAAGAAAAAGAAAAAAAAAAAAAAAAAAGAGTTGTGTTCTAACACTTACACAGAGAGAAACAAACAAGACAAACCTCCCTCCCCTCCCACCAGAAGTTACAGTTAATGTCAGATCAGCTCCATGGAAGAAACCGAACTTGGAATGTTTTTCTTATCTATACTCCCACGTGAGTTGCATGGTTATGTCAGTGATTCACTATCAGGTTCTTGCCATCTTCTAACTTCTACTACAGTGAGAAGTAGCCTGGTTTGAAAGCCCTCATGATCCACATCCAAATCTACATGTGCCAAGTAATTACTAAGAAAAGCCTTGAGGGTTGTACTTAACTTTTGAGCCTCCGATTATAGTTCTTCAAAAAAAGAATAGTACTGTCCACCCTGAAGTGTGGACAGGGCTTCAGAGATAGCCCTGGTAAGCCTCCACGGACTGAGGGCCGACCTGAGAACCAAAGGATCACCACCAGTTCAATTCCCAGTCAGAACATACGGCAAGGCTGCAGGCCAGGTCATGTGCGGGGCAACCACACATCGATGTTTCTCTCCCTCTCTTTCTTCCTCCTTCCCCAACTGTGTATAAACAAATAAATCTTCTAAAAAAACACATCAGAGATAATGTATGTATTTTAAAAAGTTAACACAAGGTTTGTGGTGAATAAAAGGTACTCAAAGAAAGGGTTCCCATTATTGCTTCATCTGTTAGTAAAAATATTATAATTCTTATGGGAGACGTTTCAGAGAACATAAAGGGGGAAACTACCTTATTTGCCTAGCCATGAAGACCCTTAAGGGGAGTAAAGATGAAGGAATAAGAATCAGTTTTACACCCATTCCTGCTTCTCTCTCGCTGCTTCCTGACCACTCCACTAGATAAAGTGCCTACCCCTTCCCAAAATACTAAAATCCCAAACTTAAAGGTGAAAAAAGAAAAGAAAACCTAAATGGAAGATACATTTTGGTCATTCTGAACATCCACTGTCAAATTACAAACAAAATCATTCACATCTCCATTACAGACATAATTCCAGCTATAGTAGCCTTTACATTCCAGTGGAAGATAAACATGTAAACAAAAAAAGCACACTGAGGGTTAATTCCAACAATCTTGAAACTGGCCTGAGTATACTCTTGAAACAGAAGGACCTAAACGGCACTTATGCCTGCTCACATGCCTGGTCAAAGCATGACATGACGTTGCTTTGAAACCACAGGTCCAAGGCGCTTCGGGCAATCTGTACCGAAACGCCACTGAGGCTATGGGATTAGGGAATAATAGCCAGGAAAGAGAAGAGGGATACACCAGCTAAGGCACAATGGGAAGAATCCAGGCAACTGACAACCAAAGGTAACAGAATCCCAAGCAAGGGCATAGGCTGAAGTGAGAACAAGACTGACCTGCACAAAAGCTAAGTGTAGCTAGAGCCCAGAAGAGAACTAGTAGAAAATTAAATCAGAGGGGGCCTTATCAATTTGGATTTCAACTAATTCAGTAGCTTTCTGCCTCACACAGCCCTATGCCCTCACTGCAACCTTTACAATGCCTTCAGATTAAACCTTCTAAAAGATAAATATCGTTTGACAGCTTAAAGTAAATGAATCCAAAATCCTCAGGATGACATTATCTTTGCTTGTTATCACTCAGTTTTAAGATACACGCTCTAAGCTGTAGGCACATATGCTCCAAAGTTCTGTTCACTTTTTACACCAGATATGTGCCCAGTAAACACACACTATATTGGATAACAATTAAGAATCAGACGTTGCTTTCTGCACAAACCAGGACCCAGCAGAGCGCGCCACAAGCCCATGTCTCCAAACAGGTTGCTCAAGGCCCATCAAAGGCAGTATTTGACTGAGGCCTAGACCAGTCTTGCAAATCTACTATTACATAAAAACAAACATAAAAGGGCAGCCAAAATAGAAAAACAAAAAAACAAGCCCCAAATGAAATAAGAGAATTCTCCAAAGTAAGAAGTAAATAAAATGGAGGCAAGCAATTTATCAGATAGAGGTTTCAGAGAAATGATTATAAAGACACTCAACAGTATGGAAAAAAAAAGACACAGAAACAATAAAAAAGGACCAGTCAGAAATAAATAACGCAGTATCTGCAATAAACAATACACTGGAAGGAATAAACGATAGGTTGGATGAGGCAGAGGATCACATTAGTGATTTGGAAGGTGGAAAAAAATACCCAAGCAGAGCAACAAAAAGAAAAAAATAATTTTGAAAAATGGGGAGAGCTTAAGAAACTTTTGGGACAACATGAAGCATAATAACATTCACATCATGGGAATGCCATAAGGAGAAAATAATGAGCCAGGGATCAAGAATCCATTTGAAGAAATAATGACCAAAAACTTCCCCAATCTGGTGAAGGAAAAAGACACACAAGTCCAGGAAGCTCAGAGAGTCCCAAACAAGTTGGACCCAAAGAGGCATACATGAAGACACATCATAATTAAAAAGCCAAAGCTTCAAGACAAAGAGTAAATCCTAAAAACTTCAGGAGAAAAGCAGGTAGTTACCTACAAGGGAACACCAATTAGACTATCAGCTGATTAGGCAACAAAAACATTTCAAGCATGAAATAGTCACGGTGATGAAAAGCAAGGACCTACAACCAAGGCTCCTTTACCTACCCAGCAAGTCTATCATTTAAAAGCCAAAGCACCTGGCTGGTAGCACAGTGGATAAGGCGCCGGCCTGTGAACCCAAAGGTCGCAGGTTCGATTCCCCAGCCAGGGCACATAACCAGGTTGCAAACCAGGTCTCCAGTCAGGTCCGTGGCTGGAGGCAAGTGAAACGCAACCATACATTGAGGTCTCTCTGCCTCTCTCCCTTCCCCTCTTTCTAAAAATAATGGAATAAAATCTTACCAAAAAAAAAAAGCCAAAGCAGGCTAAGAAGCTTCCCAGACTAGAAAAAGCTGTACTGCAATAAATGTTCAAGGGCTTCCTTTAAGAACAAGAATAAAATGGAAAGGAAGAAAAAAAAGAAGAGGAGGAGGAGGAAAATAATCACCTCAAATGTAAACAGCTTAAATACTCCATCAAAAAACATAGGGTAGCTGAATGGGTAAAAAAACAAGACATATATATATGCTGCCTCCAAGAGACCCACCTCAGAATGAAAGACACACAGACTAAAAGGGACGGAAAAAGGTATTTCATGCAAATGGAAAAGGGGGAAAAAAGACATATCCAACATGATAATGATGAAGAACCTACCAAGAAGATATAACCCTAGTATTTATGCACCCAACACTGGAGCATCTAAGTATGTAAAGCAAATATGATGGACATGAAAAGATAAATGGACAGAAACAGTCATAGTAGGGGATTCTAACACCCCATTGACTTCAATGGCTAGATCTTCCAGACAGAAAATCAGCAAGAAGACAGCAGCCCTAAATGACACACTAAACCAAATGGATTTAATTGATATCTTCAGAGCATTTCATCCTAAAGCAGCTAGACACTTCATCAAAAAGGACACACAGATGACCAACAGACATAAGAAAAGATGTTCAATGTCACTAATCATCAGAGAAATGCAAACTAAAACCACAAGAGATAAATCTCACACCCATCAGAATGGCCATCATCAATAAGTCAACAAACAAGTGCTGGTGAGGATGTAGAAAAAGGGGAACCCGTTTGCACAGCTGGTGGGAAATGGTGCAGCCCCTGCAGAAAGCAGTATGGAGTTACCTCAAAAAATGTTAAATGGATCTTCCTTTTGACCCAGTAAATATTCCACTCCTGGGAATATATCCAAAAGAACCCAAAACACTGTTTCAAAAGAACATAAGCATCATTGTGTTCATTGCAGTGTTATTCACAATCACCAAGTGTCGCCAAGACACAGCCCAAGTGTCCATCAGTAGATGAGTGGATAAAACAACTATGGTAAATACACAATGGGACACTACTCAGTCGTAAAAAATAAATAAATAAAAAGCAAATTTTACCCTTTACAATAGCATGGAAAGACCTGGAGACCATTATGCTAAGTGAAATAAACCAATCAGAGAAAGACAAACACCATAAGATTTCACGCATATGTGGAATCTAATGACCTGAACTAATAAGCAGAAGAGACAAGACTCACAAACAGCAGGGTGACGGCAGAGAGGAGGGGGTTAGGAGGTGGAGGGATTGAAAAAGGGACTCATGGACATGGTCAACAGTATGGTGACTGCAGGAAGGAAGGGGGTGTAAGAGGACTAAATGATTAAAAAAAAAAGGAAAAAAGAAAAGAACCAGATGTTATCTTCTCTCTCAAGTTTGAATAAAATACACAAACCCACCCACCCACCCACACACACAGTATTGGACATCTGTTACTTCTGGCTGCTAGCATACAGTCTCCCTTCTGCTGCAGCACTCTGCTTTTGTTTCAGAGGAAGCACACAGCTCCTGCTGCGGTCTTGGTTAGATTTTCAGTGTCCTCTCCTACCCTGGCTAAAGTCAGAGTCTCTCCTAAATAAGTGAATGTAAAGAGAAGAAAAGTAACAGGAACTGATTATTAATACCTGCCAACTAACTCAGGCCATTGATTTGCGACTAGATTTCTTATTCTTCACTTTTTCTTTGCTTCAATGAACACATCTTTCCTCTTTTTTGCTTCAGTTGTCTAGAATCCAAGTCTGTTGCTTACAACCAAAAACCCGGGGGTCCAGACGCCATGAGCGCAACGGAAGTCAGCAGGAACCATCAAGCGTGCGGGCAGAGCGGAACCTGATCTAGTGGGCCACAGAACTGGGCTAGGAAGGCAGAATGCCTGAGCTGGAGCCTAGTGTTGCTGCTACTGAAGGGAAACATGAGAATCAGTCCCTAGACTGTTACAGTCTAGGAGATGTGCCAATTATCCATGAAGTCAGAAAATGAAAACAATCGGTTATGGTCAAAATAGTACTATAATTTTCTGAAATGCCTAGTTTTGCATTTTTAAAATGATTCTTGGTTTTCCTAACATCCCTTATATATCCCTGAACTAAAGCCCCATTTAACTGGAGGTAATTTGAGACACTGCTCTTTAAAAATCAAAAAAAAGGAGAACATCTGTAATTTCCCAACTCTGATTTCCTCTTTTAGGTTATTCTACCCCTTAGATACTCTACCTACCTCCTCCTCAACCTGTAGGGCAAGTATATCTATGTGTCTCCACATTGATCAAGTGTTTGCCTACCTCCCAAAAGCCAACATTGTTTGAATCTCAGTGCCTACTTCTTATCTCAAGTGGCATATAGTAATAATACTGAAAATAAAAACTTTCCAATTATTAAATATCTACATCAGGGGTCCCCAACCCCCAAGACCTCCGATGGGTACTAGTCCATGGCCACACCGCAGGAGGTGAGCGCATCTTTCTTGCATTATCGCCTGAGCTCCACCTCCCATCTCCTCCCACACCCCTTAGAGCCCCTATCCATGACCCAAGGAAGAATTATCTTTCAGGAAACTGGTGCCTGGGGCCAAAAAGTTGGGGACCACTAGCATCATTCCTAGCTCAGCTAGGCACTTCACATTTATTTCTAACCTGCACATCAAGCTAACAAGATATCATTACTCCCAGTTTACAGTTGCAAAAACAGACTCAAAGAAGGAAATCCCAAGTCCATAAAGCTAGAACCACCTATGTCTATCTGAATTCCAGCTCCTCTATTCTAAAGGATCAGGATCTAAATCAGGGGTTTTCAAACTGCAGGTCAATCAAGTAGTGGATCAGGAAATCAAGTTAGTGAGGCATATCCTCAGTTGTTAATGAAAATATACAGTATGAGTTTATCACATGAAAGGCATATACTGGTCCATGAAATTCACAAATTTCAGTGTCAAACACCCAGGCACTGTGAACTTCAGAGTACGGGAGGCTAAAAGCCACCAACGCACTGGCCTGTGAACCCAAAGGTCGCTGGTTTGATTCCCAGCCAGGGCACATAACCAGGCTGCAAGCCAGGTCTCCAGCCAAGTCTGTAGCTGGAGGCAGGTGAAAGGCAACCATAAATTGATGTCTCTCTCTCCCTCTCTGCCTCTACCCATTCCCCATTCTCTAAAAATAATTAATTAAAATAAATAAATAAATAAATAAATAGAAACACAGAAATAGCACCCTGGCTGGTGGCACAGTGGATAAGGCGCCAACCTGTGAACCCAAAGGTCGCTGGTTGGATTCCTAGCCAGGGCACGTAACCAGGTTGCAAGCCAGGTCTCCAGCCAGGTCTATAGCTAGAGGCAGGTGAAAGGCAACCTTACATTGATGTCTCTCTCCCTCTCTTCCTCTCTCTCTTCCCCTCTCCCTAAAAATATTAAATCTTTTTTAAAAAAATAAAGGCCACCAACTTAAGCATTGTCTTCATTATACTTGTACACACTGAAACATCCTGATTCTTCATCAAAAGCCTGATGCTTTAAAACATATGGGCAGGAAAATCCTTCACCTAATAGCCTAAAGGTATTACAACATCAGCAACAACAAAAAACAAGGTTTACAAGGAGTTAAGAAAAAAAGATGTTTGGAACATAAGTCCTCTATTTCTCCTCCTCGAGCAAAATGCTAAACCTCCATTGCACATTCATATAAGATGGCAAGGAACAAAAATGATCTAGCCATTCTTTCCATCTCCTCCCCAGGCTTTTACTAAATCATTTAAAAAATAATTTCCTTTACCTTGAGCAGTGTGGCTCAGCTGGTTGGCTATCATCCATTAAAGCATAAAGTCTCTGGTTCAATTCCTCGTCAGAGCACAAGCCTGGGTTGAGGGTCAGTCCCCAGCCAGGGTAGGTACAAGAAGCAACCAATGTCTCTCTTTCACCTTGATGTTTCTCTCACTTTCTCCTCCCTTTCCTCTCTCTCTAAAAATAAATAAAGCCTTACAAAAAATTATTTCTTTCTCAGCTATCAGCTTTCAGACCATTTTCATAAATGACTATTACCCAATATATAACTTATCAAAAAGAAAAAGATAACCATTCATGTGTATAATCTTAAATACAAAATGAATAAGGCACTCAAGAGGGTGCTAGCCAGCAATGCCATTGACTGGGCTGGGCATACTCTCTTCTACAAGAGGCCATGTGCCCACACAGCAGCCATGACATCGTAGCACAGGCTGAAAATTAAAATGTTCTGTTACTGGGGAAAAACAAAAGCTTTGGTAATTCTTCTACGGCACAAAAGAAGTCATGCATGTTGAAAGAGAGATGTGCTTTGGAACTTATCTACCTTTAAAATAAGTCTAAAATTAGTCCAGTTCAAGCCAGTGGGTTGAATGAATATATTTACCTCTCTTCTCCTCCTTTCCCAAGGTCCCGCTTCAATGTCAGGAACAAAATTTAAAATAAAATAAAAATGAAACCATTGTTGAAAAACAAGAGGAAACTCACTGGATGACCATACATTTTAAAGAATTCTGGACAGACTGAAAGCAGGAAAATCAATTCACTAAGGAAAAAAGCAGAAACCACATGTAAGATGCCAAAGGCTTTCCAAGGATACCCCAGGGAAGTTCCAAGTTCTAATCAAAGTGATCACAACTACAAAGAGGAGAAAACAATCACGGTATTTCATCAAGGCACTGCATCACCTTATTCAGGGCAGACTACCAACCCCACCCTCCAACCCCCGCCCCATCCTGTTTTATGAACAGAGAAACTGCTGGCCGCAGCTTTTGCCTTCAGGATATAGCCACAGAGCTCCCTCTAAAGCAGGCATCTCTACCCGGGGGCCTCCTATGAGTAACCAGGCCTGAGAGAAAAGCGAAACAGAAAGACGGGGAGTGGGGGGGGGGGGGGCACATGAGCCCCCTAATGTGACAACAGATATAAGGGGGATGAAGAGGGCAGGGGAGAAGGGAACAGGGAGCAAGCTCTTAATATCAATGGAGTGAAATATGCCCAAGCACTGCTTCCAGAAGTACTTAAATGACATCAGTTATGTATGTGAGAAGGGTGCTGCCTTTCCCATTGCTTACCCGCCCTCCTCAGGAGGTCTGACCTGCTGGTCTACACCTAACCCAGCTCCATAGAACCTATCACACCAAAACCACCATTCAAGATGGAAGCCTCACAGAGAAAGAACTACGTACTACATCAGACACATGCCCGTATTAACTCAGCTGCACCAAACATTTGGGGAACCTTCCAGCACAAAACAGAAGCATGATAGGGAGAGAAAACAAATCAGGGGGAAATTGGGCATGACTAAACACCAAATTATTATCTACAATATGATTATAAACTGCAACATCTGGAAAGATACAATCATCATTACCTGTATTCATGAATTTATTTGTGAAATCCACCTAACATGCTAAAATGTATATGTAACCCCAAAATTAATACTTGTAGCACTTTTGCAATCTTTAGACATGTGAAGAAAAGCAGAAACTGAGCAGCCTATCTTGCATGTAAGGCACCACACTGCCCTGTTTCAGCTCTCAAAGGGGAACAAACATCCTTTGTAAGGCCCATTTAGTGCCATTGTTTTCTGTTGGTGACTCGTTATTTATAGCCCCAAGCATAGTGCTGAAAGGCCACCTGTCTAGTGCTCCCTAAGCACAAGAAGACTGTGATGTTCCTTATGAAGAAATACGGGGTATGTGCGCTTCATTCATGTAGAAGTTATAATGCTGGTGGCTTTGAGAGCAATGCTCATGAATCAACAATATCTATTAAATAAACAAACACACAAAACAAGTTTATTATTGATCAACTGACAAAAATGTTGTGACCAAAGGCTCATAGGAACCTAACCCTGTATTTCCCCTAGGAGCAACAGTTGAGTATTTCCTAATTCACACTCACAGCAGCTGTATCAACTTAACTTCTGTGAATGAGAATTGACTACATTTACCTACAAATTTTTAGAAAGGAGGAACATTATAGGCAAAAATATTGGTTTATGCCTATTACTCCAAACATCTTTAATGTGACTTAACATATTCTAATAGCTAATGAAGTTTTGTGCAGCAATGAAGGGGAAGATGGGAGACATTTATTTCTAAATTATAAACTAAGTATCAGCTTACCTTTACTGAACATTTATTCATCTGCACTATAAGTACTTCTTACATGTGAAAAGCACTTAGCTTAGTGCCTGCACACAGGGAAAAAAAAGTCAATAAATTATTGACTAATATTATTTATATCATTACATTCTTATTGTCACTATGTCATCTAATGAGCAAACCTTCAAGGTAATGGAAATCTGAGCATGCTATGTAATCTGGTTGGGCCTGAATGTAAAGAAGACACAAGTATATAAGCTGAGCCTCTGGTAGTTCATTCAAGCTATGACAAAATTATCAACTGTGGTCATCCATAATACAGTGCCTACTGAAAATAAGGTTTTGGGGTCCAAGAAGAAAGCTATGAGGGCATGAGGACAAGGACAGTGGAGTACAGCTACTGCTTCTAACAGCAATGCAGAGTTCGGAAATATGACAGGGACATTCACAGTGTCAATTCTTGACTTAAGGCACTGCCAAAGAACAAGGCAATTACTAATATAATAAAAGAGTTTTTCTCCAGTCTCTTGATTAGGAATCAGCAAACTTTTTTCTACAAAAGGCCAAATAGCAAATTTTTTCAAAGGCCTTAAGGTACCTGTTGCAATGTCTCAACTCTGTTCTTGTTAAGAACACCCATTATGCACACAAATGAACAAATCCTTATATGTGCAAATATAAATTTCATATAATGTTCCGTTGTCACAGAATATTATCATTTTTTAAATTTTTTTCAATTACTTAAAAATGTGAAAAACATGTTTAGCTTGTGGGTCATAAAAACCCAAGTAGTTCATTTTTGCCCTGCAAGGCTGTAGTTTGCCACTCTCATGCTGTCAGGACCAAAATGCATAGTATGACTTTGTTGACTGCCTAACTGTAACATCCAGTGGCACCAAGCAAGGTTAAAGAAACAGGAACCTAGTAATTATAAAACCAGTTTGTCTGGAAGAATCTTGGAAAATCCCTAAATCATATTAAGATATCCCACCATAATCCTGTATGATTTGTATGAGAGGTACAGAAACTACAATCTGCAGTCCAAATTTGACCCACTGTGTGTATTTTTATAAATAAAGTTTTATGCAAACACAGACAAGCCATTTATGTATGTATTGCCTGTGGCTATTTTAGCCCTGCAATGACACAGTTGGGTAGTTTTTTCATAGACTATAAAGCACATAAAGCCTAAAACACTGAACACATGGGTTCCTATAGACAGGGGATGCTGATCCCTAATCTATATAAATAAACAACCCTAGGTATAGCATACAGAGAGACCAGAGGGAACCTAAGCCACAGAAATAGAAAAATCACAGCATCTCAGATCCCGGACCCAGGGCCTCCAGAACAAAGTACAACAAGCCTTCAATAGGCTCTATGATTGATTACATCATAAGTACTGTGATTTTCCTCTTGGCTTTCCACAAATGATCAACAGCGACTTCTCAGGGTGATCACGCACTTGGAAAGGGGGAATAACCCAATGTTTTTGTGACTATAAAATCTACCTCTTAAACTAATCTCTAAGGACAAAGATAGCACACTATTGTGATGTGTCAGAAGAAGGGATTATGGTAGTCAACAAATACATGAAGTTCTGGCCCAAGTCCATTTATCAGAGAGTGTGGCTCACTCCTCCTATCTCATGGTTATTTCCCCAAATGCTGAATGTACTGTTGAAAAGATTTGTCAGCTGATAAAAATCACATGATGATGCCATGACAAGTGTAGTGCAGTAGTACTGTATCAGGAAAGGTCAGACAGAGAGCCCCGGAGCTCTCCCTCCAAATAAAATGTTGCATTCCCAGGGAATTATCAAAGAATTGAAAGGCGCATGGGTTGCTACCCCTAGAAGATAGTCATTGAACACAACTAATGCAGAACGCACCAATATTTTTAGAGAATGACTATATTTTAAACTTAATGACTACAAGTATAGATGGCAATCCAAATTTGATCCCCTTCGTGCAGTACCTGGTATGTAGTATAGTTCCCAGCAAATGATTTCACTGTCTCTACAAAGAACTCCAGAAACAACGTGCTTTCATCTGGCTTGGAGAGCAGTACACTGCCTCAGGCTAAGTCAAGTTTCTAGCTTTCATATGACCTTAGTTATTTCACCACACTGACACTACACTGATAAAATCAAGCCAACAGGACCTAGTAAGGAAAAGAGCAGTACTCTAGCTGCCTTAGTGAGACATAATGCCAAAAAGACCAAGTCCCAAGAAAACACAGGTTCCTGCCATCACTATGAAGTTTTAGGAACCAGTAGGGTGTGGCAAGTCAAAGTATCTCTTCCAAATGAAAAACACATCACTCTACCTTGCACTCCCTGAAACAAATAAAACAAGTGGAAAGCTTGCTGGGCCTCTTTGGATACTGGAAACAACATATACCAATATGGGTGGGCTACTCTATTTACTAAGTGATCTGAAATCCCTAAATTGAAGGGTGGCCCAAAGATAGAGAAAATTCCCCAGCCAATCCAGGCTGTAGGAGCTCCGCCACTTGACCACAATGACCCTCTGACTGCAATGAAGCTCCAAGTGTCAACAGACCCATGCATGCATAAGAAGCCACTGGCAAACCTATCTAGGGCATCACAGCAGAGACCCCTAACTAAGAGTTTTTAGGGCAAAGTCACACATTCTTGATCAGAAGATTCTCTTCTGGAAATAATTCCTGTACCTTCTGCCTGTAGAGAATAAACATTTGGCCACAGGTAACTTGCCCATAGGGAATTATCATCATCTGACCCACCACCAACTCCAAGCAGATGTAGGGAATAAGGAGAAAGGTGACTCTCAAACTGGACTATACTACTTTAGGGAATGATTAACAACTGAATCAGACTACACCCAAGTCAGATCTCTGAGTGAACAGGATTAACAAAGTGAGGAAGTGACTAAACTAGTCTCCAGTACCTCCACAGAACAAAGGAAAAGAGGGAGGGATGACCATATTTGCCCTAAAAGTTTCCCAGCTCTAAGGTTTAAAGTACCTAATCATTTCTTTAGATGTAATTGCACCAGATTGTGACTCCAAAGTACTCAGCCAATGAGGAAACAGGGGAGGGATGCTTAAATTGGGGAATAAATGTGCGCGTCTCTCCCTCTTCAGTGGGCCTGTCCACCAGATACCACCAGGCACCCGGCTCTTACAAGAAAACAAATTAACACCTCACTTTGGCTATACTCCTTGCCTCACTGTCCATTTGTTTCATAGACTAGGTGAGCATATTTCTCACAACGTGACGGAGACATTACAGGATCATGTGGTATGGTACACAGACAGGATTCAGGCTGTTACAAGACAAGCAGGCAGATGGCTCACGTTTTCAGTGGGCCTCCTCCAGATGCACTGCTATTTCTTCCTCAAATAAGGCCAGGCAACTACACGTAGGGGATTCTCCGTGATCAACTAACTTCGAAGGAAAACATATGAGCCTGGATTACAAGTATCACCCAGCAATGGGTTCTTTCAACAATACTGGCCCATTCTCAAATAGTCCTTAAGAAAAAGTTAAAACAGAAATCCTCCCACTGGACAGCACATCTTGTGGTCCACACTGTCAATAAAGGAAAACAGAGTGAAGTTTAGATCAATTCTTGAAAGGGGAATAACCGTGTGGCTCAACTTCCAGGTGAGGTCCTCAGAAAGGAAAAGGTATGGAAAATAACTAAAGGTAGAAATATGTGGATGGACCTGTTAGAACTGACCAAGAGTGGAAATATTTCTGTCTCACGTGAAAGCTCACCGAAAGTCTAGCTGTGAAAACTTCTGTAATTATGTGAAATCATGTAAATAATAAATTCCTTGAAAGTCTGTCAACATCTTTCCCGGCCACCTCAAAGGCCTAATCAACGGCCTCCCAAACACAGCCACAGTTAACAAACCAGAGGCTCAGCAAATTGTACCAACTCGTACTTCTCAGTAAGACTGACTTATTTCCATTGCCAATGCACCATCTTTCTCTATACATTTTGATATGGAGGGGAACAAATAATCCTAAAAATAGTAATAGTTTACAACAATGATTTTTGAATATTTGGGGTTTATAACCCCTTTATACTCTTAAAATCTGAGTATCTCAGAAAACTTCTCTTTACACAGTTATAGTTATACTTAATATATTAAAATTAAAATGCAGTAATTTACTCTATGTCTAATATCTGAACTTGCAAGAGTCTTTAATTTGGAAGTAAGGAAGGAACTTCCATTTTTGCTCAAACCCATAAAAGCAAATATATATTTTTAAGTATAGTATTTCATTGATTATGATGTTATAATTGTCCCAAGTTCTTTTCCCTTTGCTCCCCTCTACCCAAGCCCTCCCGCAGTCCCATCCCCTTAGTTCAGGTCTGTGGGTTATACATGTAAGTTCTCTGATTTCACCCTTTCCACTGTTATTCTTTCTTGTTTTTTAAAGATTTTATTTATTATTTTTAGAAAGAGGGGAAGGGAGGGAGGCAGAGAGGGAGACAGACATCAATGTATGGTTGCTTTTCACCTGCCTCCAGCCACAGACCTGACTGGAGGCCTGGTTTGCAACCTTGTTATGTGCCTTGGCTGGGGAATTGAACCTGCGACCTTTGGGTTTGCAGGCCAGCACCTTATCCACTGTGCTACCAGCCAGGGCTTCTCTGTTATTCTTAACATCCCCCTTTCTATCCTGTACCCACCAACTAAGTTTTCTAAGCCCTGCACCATTTCACCATTTCCCATCCTTCTACTCCCAGCTGATAATCTTCCCAATGATCTCCATACCTGTGAATCTGCTCCTATTCTGGTTGTTTGCTTAGGTTATTTATATTTTTATTTTTTAAGTTCTGTTGTTGATAGTTGTGAGTTTGCTGTCTCTTACATTTGGGTTTTGATGATGGTGGTGGTAGCAGAAAAGTTAGCCACTTCCCAGCGGCTACAATGTGAAGTTCCCATTGAGAGAACACCAGAGCTAACAACGGTAGCATCTGCAGTCAGTTGAGAACCTGGCATTTACTGCCCGGCATCCATGGCTTTCTCAAACCTAGTTCTATGGTACGGTTTTGGGAAATGTTCCCGGAAGTCTGGACTCAAGTCTATCTCTAGCACTCTCCAATGACTCTGTGGTCTACTTAATATTCTTTATTAAGTCCCTACTCTGCTCACAACAGCCAGGGGAGGTTGTTACTTACAAGAAAGAACTGTAATTTACAATACTTGTATTATTCCCATTCTACATATAAGAAACTGAGGTTTGAAGTGGCTAGGTAATCTGCTGATACCAGCATTTTTTATTTTGCTAATTTTATATTATGTAATTAATTACTTAAATAGCACAGGGCTGTATCATCACTGTTCTAAACAGGAATTGGCAAAGTGTGACCCACAGGCCAAATCCAACCTGCTTTTTACATTTTTAAATCGTGGGGTTTAGAAAATGTAAAAATTATGCAACCTTCAAATTTCAGTGTCTATCATAAAAGAAATTTTAATGGAACACAGCCATGTCCATTCATTTACATACTGCCTATGGCTGGTTTCCCACTACAACAAGCTGGCTTGAATGGTTGCCTAAAATATTTACTACTTGACTCCTTACAGAAACAGAATGCCAATCTATGCTCTAAAATTATTCTAAAATAAGTGGGGAAATGCCAATATAAACAAATGTTACAGTAGGTATAAATGTATTTCTCTCATCCTTGATTACCTACTTTGATATGTAATCCAGCACAACTTGCCAGAAGGTCACCTTTTTGTCTCACCTACCTATCCTTCTACAGCAAGAGTAAACACATCAAACTAAAAGTTAAGTATCAAGCCCTGGCTGGTGGCACAGTGGATAAGGTGCTGGCTTGCAAACCCAAACGTCACTGGTTCGATTCCCAGTCAGGGCACATAACCAGGTTGCAAGCCAGGTCTCCAGCCTGCTCCATAGCTGGAGGCAGGTGAAAGGCAACCATACATTGATGTTTTTCTCCCTCTCTGCCTCTCTCCTTTACCCTCTCTCTAAAAATAATAAAATCTTTAAAATAAAAAAATTTACTTTATAATAAATAAAATAAAAGTTAAGTGTCAAAAAGGGTAATCTTCAGGACAATCAGGATGCTGATAACCAAGAGCCAAATGTACACAACTATTCATCATCTCTAGAAATTGAAAAAGTCAACGGTAAGGAAGATATTTTAATAAACAACTGGTACTGAGGGGTTTTCTTGGGGGAAGTGGGGGTGCAGTCTTGAATACAGAGGAAGAGGGCCAAGTAAGGGAAGTATCAATTAAAGAAGTTAACATTTTAGCAGGAGATAGACTTCTCTATTCCTTAACACTAAACAAAATGGGCAAAAAGAAAAGCAAATAAATGTACCTGCTAAAAAGCACTCATAATCAGGTACCTTCTATGCATGCTAAAATCCAGATCCCAGGAGTTACCAGTCACTGAAACTGAAAACTGACCAGTCCCTGATTCTTTCCTCCTCTTACAGAAACTAGAGTTAGCTAGCAAAAAAAAAAAAAAAAAAGTAAAATTAAATAACAAAATAAATTGTCCTTTCAAAATACTCAGATTCAAACACTGTTTTCCCCCGCCATGAAGCTGAATAATGTTCTAGGAATTTTGTTCCCCCATTCGTTGGTAGTAATCTCAGCTCTATCTCCAAACCACAGAATGCCTTTTCCATGTGGAAAAATGTTAAGTCATACATAACCCTTTGTTCAAGAGCCAGGAAGAAGGCCACTAACAGGAAGTAATTATCCAAGGATTCTGTGACAAAACCCCAGTTAAGATAGGCTGAGAACAGAGCAGGGGAGGCATTCATAAAAAAGGAGAAATTTTACCTTCTTTTAAAAATTAGGACATGAACAGGAGCAACTTGCGAAAAGCCATATATTGTAATAATGACCTCACATATATTGTAATAATACAAATCCACCACTGGTGAAAAGTTTGGAATATGAGTTGATTGTTTAGAACTTAAAACTCAGTCTCTCCTGGAAGTAAGGTTTTATACATAAAATGTACTTGTTTCTAATACAGCTCAGAAAAGCTACTAATAATAAACCAACAAAAACCACAGACTCACAGACTATGACAGATAGTGATTAAAGGGGCTGTTCCACGCCTGCAGCTTACTGACTGAGGCAGCCCTAGGGCAGAGCAGAACTTCTGGCTCACTGGCCAGTATCACTGTAGTACACAGTATCAGAACTCAGAGAACCAGATCTATGCTTCTTTAAGCCATTATGTTTTCAGATTACACCATCTCTACTTACAAAATCTCGTTTAAGTATACATGCCCAAATAGAGCTTAACTTTATCAGTGCATATCAGAAGCAACAGTAACAAAAAGTAGCTGGTGGTGGCTGGGTAAACAGGCCCAGTGTGAAACCAGCTGTAGTCCAGACACCTGCAGCATAGTCCATCTCAGCTGGTAAAATCTCTTCATTTTTTTTTTTTTACCATCGAAGAAGTTTGCTCACTAGATAAAGTACTCTTTTGTCTCAAACACTGCTGAATACAATTTGTTCCAAGTTGATTCCGACTGGTAACCGTGGGAAGAAATTTCAGGAATAAATTAAATATAACTCTAACATAAACTACAAGTTCTGTTAAGCCTACTCAATTGGCCTGGCTATACTGCAAAACTTTTTGAAGATGCTCCCAGCTGACATCCTTCTTTTTCAGTCCACAAGAGTGTCCATTTAAGTTACTACATCCACTCTGTACTTACGCATCTTACTTTTCACTTTCAGACCCCTGGGTCACTCCTCTCTGGTTTCTCCAGAGCCAAGTGACTAATTTGAGTGCCACTCAAAACTTTTGCAGAAAGCTGCTGTACCTATATTTACTTAGCTCCCCTACTCAGACAAGGTTCTACAGATTCTTGTATATTTTTATTTTCTATGTAGATCTCTCTGGCCTTCCTTCACAAAACTAAGACCTAATTGAACTTATTGCTTCCATCTTTCTCTGTTCTTTTTTTTATTTTCTACACAGCTTTCCTAAAAATCTCTTTATCTCTTGCACTTCGAAACTCCTGCCCTCACATTCCAATTCAGCTAACAGCTACCCTGCAGAACCACAGTTGCAAGACTGGTTTGCAAGAAAGGCGCGCATCATTATGATGCTTTGTGGATCCTGAGAAAATAGGACCTGCCCTGCACCTCATACCTGACTATTGGCAAGTCAAGATTTAATAGCATAGAGAAATTCACCAACCAAGATTTCATTTTACCTGGAATTATTTTTTTAATTGTTTAAAAAATAATTTAAAAGAGGCATATAAGAATGAGTAGAGCAATGTGAACTAAGCAAAATTTTAAAACCAATTCCTAATACAAGTATGAACAAAAAAGTAATTGAAAGTCACAATAAAACTAGTGCTCTATTATTTTAACATAAACACTTGTTAAAAACCTTAAGCTTTCCCAAAGATAATATACAAATGGCCAATAAGCACATAAAAAGATTCTCAACCTCATTAAGTATTAGGGAACTGCAAACCAAAACCACAGTAATATACCCACTCACACCCATTAAGATGGCTATTATCAAATAAATGAGAATAAATTTATGTATCAAAGTACACAATCAACAGAGTAAAAATGTATCCTAAGGAATAGGAGAAAATCACTATAAAGTATTTTACCAATAAAAAATTAGTATTTATAGTATATAAAAAACTCCTACAACTCAAGAAAAACCTGATTTTAAAAACAAAGAACTTAAAAAAAAAAACAAAGAACTTGAATAGGCATTTCTCCAAATAAGATATACAAATGACCAACAAGCATATGAAAAGATGTTCAACACTAATCACTAGAGAACTGCAAATCAAAACTACAAAGATACCACCTCTTAAACCTTTATAATGGCTATTATCTCTTTTCTTTTCTTTTTTTTTTAATGAAGAAAGGAAAGAAAGGGGAGGGGAAAAGAGGTGAGGACGCAAGAAAACACAATTAGCAAATAAATAATAATCTAGATCCAATTAAACTATCAAAATAAATGCATGAAAAAAATGAAAAAGCAAGCTATATACTAGAAAAAATATTCTGAGTAATCCTGACAAAGACATATCTAGAATACATAAAGGTACAGCAACTATACTTAAAGTTTCCCAAAATATATGAATCATAACAAAATGAAAATTAAAAATACAAGGAAAAATTATTTCATACTAGAACAGGTAAGATTAAAAAGGTAGAAAAACTACTGGTGGGAATGTAAACTGATACAACTACTTTGGGAAAATCTGGCAGTTCCTTATTTAATACATACTTTGACCTAACAATCCTATTTTAGGTTTTAAAAAGAGAGGAAATTATGTTCACACAGACTCATTCACAAATATTCATTCATAGTTGTTTTACTTTTAATAGATCAACTTGAGAAAGATACAAATGTCCATCAATAGGTGAATGGATAAACAACTGTGATACAGCCATACAATTAATGGTACTAAGAAATAAAAATGGGCCCTGGCTGGTGGCACAATGGATGGGGCACCCACCTGCGAACCCAGAGGTCGCTGGTTCGGTTCCCAGCCAAGGCACATAACGGATTGCACACCAGGTCTCCAGCCAGGTCTATGGCTGGAGGCAGGTGAAAAGCAGCAACGCACTGATGTCTCTCTCCCTCTCTCCCTTCCCCTCTCTCTAAAAACAATAAATAAAATCTTTAAAAAAAAAAAAAGGAACTAATTCCTGATACAGTTACATAATAACTCTTTAAAAATGATAAAAAGGGAGGCAAGATCAAAAGAAAACAGTTAATTGCTGCTATAAAAAATTACCACAATTTTAGTAGCTTATAACAACAAATTTATTATCTTACAGTTCCATAAATTAGAAGCCTGGCGCAGGGCTCACTGCGCACATTCTTCTTCAGAGGGTTGGAGGGGAGAGATCCACTTTTTCAATCTTTCTAGATTCTAAGGTAGACCATATTCCTTCGCTATGATCCTCCTTCTTCCATCTTCAAACCTTTCAGAGAGATAACTAAATTATCTCTCTGAAACTTCTTCAGAAGCCATCTCTCAGACTACAGTTTTTAAAGATTCAAGTAATTATAACCCGCTGTATAATCAAGGTTAATCTCCCCATCTTAAGTTAAGAGGCCCTTAATGCCATCTACAAAATATATTCATAGGTTCCTGACACTGGACTACGGACATCTTTAAGGGATCTTTATTCTGCCTACCCTAAAAAAAAAAAATCCCATTTCCGTTAAGATTTTTAAAGAAGCAAAACTAACCTGTGGTGCTAGAAAGCAAGCCAGTGGCTGCTGAGATGAAGGGGAAGGGGGCACTGACTGCAGCCAGGAACAAGGACACTTTTCTGTGGTGAGTGTGTGAGCCTTGAATAGTGGTGTTACACAGGCACACGTATTTGTCAAAATTCAACAAACTGTACATGTCACTGTATGTCAAGTATGCCTCAGCACAGTTTATTTTAAAAGTCATAAATAGTATCTTTAGTAGGTATTTTTTTCTTTTGTTTTCGCCCAAAGACTTTGACACATTTGCTCTTAACCTCAATTCTCCAACTTATCTTTCTAATATATCTTAAGTTTCCACCACAGCAGTTGTCAGAAAAGTAATCTGTGACTAGGGAGGAAATAATATTTACCACTGAAAAAACTAACCACTTTCTGTAACTTTATTGCTAAAGAAACACCTGTTAGAAATAAAATACGGGAATTGAGTACAGACCACAACTCAGGCAGTGCTACATTCCTAAGTTCCATGCTGTATACTGAGGACTGAAAATCCTGTGTTGCTATATGGTATTGCTTCTAGGAGATAGTTCAAAAGCAGTAACCAAGAGGATGTAAGAAACCGACTGACCTGTGTGCAGCTATGATTAGGAAATCGTATGTCACTTTGCACACCCTGGTAGAGCACCATTGGCTTTCAGAAAACTGAGCAACCACTAACAGCATTATATTAGCCCACAAATTTAACCTAACCTCCCTGCAGTAATACTAAATATCATTCTTCTACACACCTCTCAATATAAATCCAGAACAGAAACATCCCTTTCACAGGACACATGTCAACTACTGCATTGCTAACAGAAAGGACGACTCTCCCCACCTTCAAAATTAAAGCTATAAAAATACAGCATGGTCTCTAAAATCATCAGCATTCAGAAAGCCTCAATGTAGAGATACCTTGTTAGAATTTTAACTCTATTGTCCTAGAATGTAAAAACAGGAAGAATTTTTTTTTAATCCCTGCAGTGACAAGTAAGAGAAAACCAGCACAGAGCTGATTTTTTCAATGGGGAAAAAAGGAGAAATAAGTTCCCATCATGTGGTTTGGAACACTGGGCCTGATTCCCACCACTAAGGAAAGCAAAGCACTACCTCCCAAACTGCGTCAACAAGCGTCTCGAAATTATACCAATTCTCTCCAACGCTAAAGAGTCCTCAGAAATGGTAAGTAAATGAGCACTTACGGCACGATTTAGAGCATCACTTTATGACAATAAGGACTCTCTATTTTAAAATTAAGCATGTTCAATGTTGTTATGAGAACTGGATGATTAAAAAGAAAAACTATATAAAAGTCAGTATGTATAATTTGCACACATATAAATGACAAGTTTGATCAAAATAACTACTTGAACATATAAAGACATAAAATTCTCATTGCATTTTTGGCAGTACCAGTTCTTACATCCATTCTCCTACTCTCTCTTCTTTCTTAAAATAGCATTTAAAACACCCCTTCCAAGTACTAAAGGTACATCAGTCTTTAACATTCTGCAGAGAAAAAGAAGGGGAAAAGTCACCCAAGTAAATGTATAATTATATTCAGTGGTAAATCTTATAAAACAGTACCAGCTCCTATGATGCCAAGAAAGTCCTTTCTAAGGAAACGTTGCTGCAGCCACCTGCTAGAGACTTGCTGAAGGCTGGTGACGACCCTTCATGTGTTGAAGACAAGCTATGCCTGCCCCAAGCTCAACTGGCTATGCTGCTGAGTTTCAACGATACTAGTTTTGCCTTTCTTATAAGGACTCATCATTTTATTTGTTGAAACTTTTTAAATGGACAACAGGCAGGATTGACTTTGGGGGGAATGGGAGGGTGGGGAGGGGGACAGAGGGGAGCAAAAAGGGGATGGATGTAATACAACAACAGTAAAATTAAAAAAAAAAAACTTTCTAAAAGGTAATTTATCAATGGATTGAGTTCACTGACACCACCATATTGGCATATCTAACCTCATAATTTAGATCTAAGTTTCCTGATTAATATTAAGTAGCGGTTCAAGTACGGCTAAAAAGCAGATTTGCATGTGATATGCAGTATTAATCTGAAGAAGAAAGAAAAAGTGGGAAAATGGGAACATATAAATGTAAGACTGTTTTCTCTAGGAGTTTGGATAAATAACATACAAATTCAAGAGCAGCTGGAAGCCTTATTTTACTGACTTTTGATCCTAATTAAGTTGGAGTATCTGGTTTGCAAAGAGAAAAGGGAATCAAACAATGCCCAGAACAGTCTGTACTGAGCCCCTAGTTTCCACTCTGTCCCCAATTCCAGGATATATGTCCCTGCACTGAGTTTCATAAGATGCTTTCCAAAAGAGTCTCCTTTTTTATTAAGCTCTCAATAACTGGGTTTTGTTGCTTAAGACTCAAAAAACCCTAAATCATAAAAGAAGTGTAAAGACTACAATGCTTAAGAAAAAAAAACTACAAATTATAAAACTGAGTATTAAACCACCAAAGCCAGTTAAACAACCATCTTACATGTAATAAGTACACAGCCCTGAACCCAAAGTTGCTGGTTGGATTCTCAGCCAGGGCACATAACCAGGTCTCCAGCCAGGTCTGTGACTGGAGGCAGGTGAAAGGCAACCATACATCGATATCTCTCTCCCTCTCTGCCTCTTTCCCTTCCCCTCTCTCTAAAAATAATAAATAAAATATTTAAAAAATAAATAACTACACAATTCCATGTTTTTTAATACAATAAATGTTCATAATAATTTTCCATTTCTGTTATAATCTAAGTTGTGCTTTGCTATTTTTCTGAGTTTTGCCTACCTATTACCTCAGCTACATCAGACCAGTCCTTGTCTTCTTCACTTTTCCTATGGTTATTTTACCTAGTCTATGTGCCCTTCAAGTTTTCTTTCTCCCAAAACCCTTAGCAAGCAAAGTAGATTTCTATGAGCAATAAGCAGACTACTGACTGCACCTATCTCACTTATGTACCACTTAAGAACCTGTTAATTCCATTTGAAATTAATAAAATGCAAGTCAAAGACTCTGAACTCAGCAGTAAGCATGCACGAGCTTGCATTCAAGATAATTACTGTAAAATGACCATAAGCACCAGGCTGATTCCCCTGAGCAGCAATGTCCAAAGGCCATGAATACTGGAAGGCAGTCAACAGCTCAGCAACATCTGCATTGGGTTGGCTGCAAAGTCCGTTTACATTCTTCGGTAAAACAAGACACATTTGTTATTTTCACCAATAACTTTACTGACTCGGGTATTTTGAGAATGTAGCCCATCTGCCTCTATTGGCTTCTAGTGGGTAGAGGCCAGGGTGCTGCTAAACATCTTCCAATGTATATGACAGCCCCATAGCAAAGAATTATTTGGCCAAAGTATCAATAGTACCAACAAACACTGCAAACCACTTTTGACATGTCCTATCAGTCACAGCACCTTCTTCACACACCACACAAATCTTCTTTTGCATTTCAGTTGTACTTATACTTTCCTCAAAATAAAAAAGCATAATATGTTGCAAATGCTGCATATTTTCTTCCATCTTCAATATTAAAATGACTGCACAAAACATTCACCAATTTTGTTAACGTTTTTGTTTAATGCGAGCTTCACATGACGACTGACTGCACAATACAATCTAACAAAATTGTTTCAAATGAAGTTAAAGACATCGGAAGCACTTATGAGAGCCATCAGTAGGGAAAAAACCAAATCAACTTTTTGACCAACCCAGTACTAAATTTAAAACACAGTAGTTTCATAGTAAAGTCTCCCTCTGTTTTACTTTCCCAGTTATTTAAATAGAAGTTGCTTGTGCAGTTAAAATAAATGAGTAAATAAAAGATACATACTTACACTGTATAAACCCATCAATTCCATTTCCAATACACCAAAAGATGTAAGTACTTGGGTCTACCAAATTAGAAATCTAATAATATTCACAACAGTTTTAGTCAAAATAGGCAAAAATTAAAAAACCTTCAAGTGTCTCTCTATCCACAGTAAAATACCAGTGATATATTCACATACACAGCAATGAAGAAGAAACAGCTACAGCTTGACACAACAGAGGGTGACTCTCAGATCTACTAGTGAATACACAAGGGTCAGTATAGTAGTTACTTTTGGTGAGGGCAGGTAGAGTAAAAGGTATTTGAAGGATGGCAGAAAATGCTTTCTATCTTGATCTTGTTGGTAGTTACATGGGTGTGTAATACATTAAAAAATTAATGGACATGGCCCCGGCCAGGTATATCATTGGCTGGAGCCTTGTCCACATACACCAATGTTGTGGGTTCGATCCCTGGGAAGAGTGTCAACCAATGAATGCCTAAGTCAGTCAAACAACATTCAATGTCTGTCTGTCTGTCTGTCTCTCCCTCCCCCTTCTAAAACCAATACATATAAAAAATTTTAATAATGAATTTTTGCTTAAAAAAATAAAGAAAATTAATGTACACAACTAACTGATAGTAAGAGAAATTAGAAAAGTGATCACCTGGGGTAGCAGATGGGAAAACTAAGTGAAAAGATGGCCTGAGGGAACTTCTTCCTGGGTGATGGAAATTTCCTAAATCTTGGTCAAAATAAAGTATCAAAATTGTACACTTAAAATCTGTTGATTTAATCTGTTTATTTAATTGGAAGTAAATTATACCTCAAAGTTTACTGCAGTATACAATTAAAGTATCTGTACTTACCTTAAGTAACAGCTTGCTATCAGAAATGAGTAACATAAAAGATGCTCAACCTCACTAAGGTAAGAAAACTAAAGGAAACTAAATACTATCTTTACTATCAGATTAGCAAAGAGCAAAACTTTTGTAAGACTGTGTTGGCAAGAATGTGGGCAAAGAGACTGGCATGGGGAGCAGAAGTATAAGCAGTCTCAGTGAAGTTAGTCTCAAGTCACTACCCCACTTACATAGTTCCAATGCGAGTAACTTATCAGAGATATCCTGGAATGTATAGGGAATGACATACTCACATGTACCAAGATGATTTACTGAAACACTGTGGTAACAACAGAATGAAACAGCCATCAACTGGGGAACCAGCTAAATATATTATGACACATCCATGCAATAAAATACCCCCATTAAAAAGAAAAAGGGAAACTCTACTTGTGTTGATGTGAGACCTACAAAAATTAGTGAAAAAAAGGAAGATACAGCAAAGGGACTTAGTATTCTATCATGTTTTTAAACAAATCTGGAAAGAGAAGGTTAGTTATATGTACTAACTGGCTTTACTATATATAGTATTTCCCTGGAAGGGATAGAGTCCTGGTACTATTGGTTGTCTCCGGGAAAGTAAATGGGTGGCTTAGGGAAGCTTGAGGAAAAAGAACACTTTTGATGTCTTAACAATGTGATGTATTACCTAGTCAAATAATTTTTGATGGTGTTATCAGCGTTACTTCCTATACATTACTTGCTATACACAGATATACTTCTACAAATGTTTGAAATAGATAATAATCAAAATTCGCTCTCAAAATCTGCCTTAATGTGGATTACAATTGTTTTCTTTTTCTATTGATCCTTTTAAAATACCATCTGAATTAAATTATAATTGAACAGTGAATATTCACTGCATGACTTTTTCAAGCCCAAAAGATATACGAGACCTGTCCAGAAGCTATCCAGCCATGTCATGTGAAAAATAAAAGCATTTATTGAAGATACAAGAAACACTGAATGTGCAACAATGACACCTCAGTCTTCTTCACAGGAGGCACTTTGGACCTCCCACAGTTCTGTCAAGGCCACCAGCTACCCAGTCTTATTTTCCTGAATCTCATCAATGGTCTGAAATCTCTTCCCTTTTGAAGGTGATTTTAGTTTTGGAAAAGCCAGAGGTTGCAGGGCACCAAATCTGGGCTGTAGAGGGGCTGAGCCACCTGGGTGGTTTGATGTTTTGCCAAAAAACTGTACAAGACATGATGCATGAGCAGGTGAATGCTGCTGCCAACCACCAGCTGCCCACAGCTGCGGACTTCTGAATCATCCGAATAGGTTCCATGGAGGAAGGTTAAGCTTAACTCAAAATCTGATGCACATTTATTGCTCTATTTGCTCAGTCAATGTAAATGTGAGGGCCACACAGTACACATGCTCCCTCAACCGCATCTACCGCCCCCACTGACTAGCACAATGAAGTCATCATTGTTCATGCATGCACATTCCAGCCCACTGTTCATGGCCCCCAAGTTCCGTCAATGTCATGCAAACTGTCTAATTACATTAACAATAGCTGGACTTTTTCCGGACAGACTTCATATGCCTCTCACCTCAAATATACTACTAATGTATTTCTAAAAAGGTAGTATTTGTCTTCAACCAGAGAATTAATAACAAATTTGACTATAGAGAAAGGCCAAGTAAATTATATACTCAACCCCAATCAGTTTTACATACTCATACACTCAGCAACATCTTAAAATAAATAAAATAACATTTCCAAATTCTTTCCCCATAGCAGAGTAAAATTCATTGTGGTTTGGTCAATGACGGATTTTTGACTTGACACTAAGAAGGTGTGCAGGCCCTGGCTGGTGGCACAGTGGATAAGCGAACCTAAAGGTTGCTGGTTCAATTCCCAGCCAGGGCACATAACCAGGTTATAAGCCAGGTCTCCAGCCAGATCCGCAGCTGGAGGCAGATGAAACGCAACCATATACTGATGTTTTTCTCCCTCTCTGCCTCTCTTCCTTCTCCTCTTAAAATCTTAAAAAAAAAAAAAAAAAAAAAAAAAAGGTGTCCATGTTTAGAATAACTACAATGTTTGTTATTTCATTTTTGTTCTTTTCAAATTTTTACAATGGTAAAAATATGAATGACAATACTGTAATTTGACTTACCTTAATGATTTTCTTCCTCTTAGTATCTTAAACTTGGTTATGGAACAAAAAGTCTATTCTAGGTTTTTGTAATGACTACTTTGGACTTCCAAAACTATAAAATAGGAAATACACAATTTTCAACCTTTTCAATTAAGCTTAACATGTGATGATGTAAATATATACACACCTTAGATGTTAGATATGCTACATAACAATAATCTGGCTTCTGCCAGATTAACTTATGAATCTATTTTCTTGATTATATTAAAAAAGTGTTCACCTGGCTACACCTAGCTATACAAAGTTCTAAGACGACTAAGGACTCAAAAAATTGGAATTATCTTCCGGCGGGTGGGACCCTTCTAGTACAGGCTTCCCCCTGCTAGGTGACCATCCTGGAACCCACCTGCATCAGCGCTTACACTGGGGCTGTTGTGAGAGGCTGTGGTCAACGGCAGTGAATTATCTTTCAACACGTTTGCCCATTTCATGACGGGTGATCTAAGAGCACACCTGCCCATGCTGCACTGAGTGATCCGTGATTTCTGACCAAAAACAGCACAATCCCTGTTCACAACTCTCCCTATTCACCTCATCCCGTCTCACCATGAGTGACACTGTTTTTGTTTCCCCAGATGAAAAAAGTCCTCACAGGTAAACGTTTTGCCTATGTGGAAGATGTGAAACAAAACACAGCAGCACTAAAAGACTCCAAATCCACAACATCAAAGACTGTTCTGAGTAATGGAAAAATTGACTCCATAGGTGCATTGCATCAAATGGAGAGTACTTTGAAGGTGACTGAAATATAAACATGTAAGAATAAATACACAATTTTCTGTAAATAAATTCCAGGTCTTAGGGATCCTCCATTGTATTACTGCTTCTAGTGAATAAAATACCACTACTGAAGGAACTACATAATTACAAATCAGTTTCTCAGTGTTCCAAATAAACATATTTCACAATTGTTACTCCTTCACTTGCTGGTCATGAATGAACAAGCATGAACATACTGAAGTTTCTTTCTACAAAGTTGTGCACATATAACACTGAGATAACAACACCTACTCTTGAAAGTACATATAATTTTAGCCCTGGCTGGTGGCTCAATGGATAGGCACCAGCCTGTGAACCCAAACGTCACTGGTTTGATTCCCAGTCAGGGCACATAACCAGGTTGCAAGCCAGGTCTCCAGCCAGGTCTGTAGGTGGAGGCAGGTGAAAGGCAACCATACATTGATGTTTCTCTCCCATTCTTCCTCTCTCCCTGCCCTTCTCTCTACAAGTAATGAATAAAATCTTGGGGGGGGGGGGGGGG
>PVIW01000436.1:0-22942 GCA_004026585.1 Noctilio leporinus | reverse complement strand
TCTTTTCTCTGCCTTACCCATCCATCTATACGTATGAATACCTTTGAAAAGTTTGCTGAATGGTCCTAAACCAGAAAAAGCTACAGAAGTTCATCACTACCAAAGCAGTGTTACAAGAAACGTGGAAGGTACTTCTTTAAGAAGGAGGATCAAAAATATGAATAACTCATAACTCAATAACTACTTAATAGTGTAAATGGATTAAATGCTCAAATCAAGACAGGGTGGCTGAAAGGAAAACAAGACCCCCCAAAAAAAAAAAAAAAAAAAAGCTGAGGTAGCAATACTTGTGTCAGACAAAATAAGACTTTAAAACCAAGGCTATATTAAAAGACAAAGAACATTACATAATTATAAAGGGATCAATCCAATAAGAGACTATAACCCTTGTAAACATTTATGCACCCAATACAGGAACACCTCAATATACAATGCAAATATTGGACATAAAAATGAGAGCACAACAGTAATACAGTTATAGTAAAGGATTTTAACACCCTATTGACATCAATGGATAGTTCATCAGAAAAAAAAATCAATAAGGAAACAGCTGCCTTAAATGACCCATGATACCAGAAGTAGTAATTGGTATTTTTAGGCTATTTCACTGAAAAGCAGCAGAATATACATTCCTTTCAAACACACATGGAACCTCTTCCGTACCATGTTAGGCCACAAAACAAGTCTCAATAATTTAAAGAAAACTAAAATCCTCCTAAGTATCTACAATCACAATGGTATGAAACCAGAAATCAATTACAAGAAAACCAAAAAGTACACAAACACATGGAGGATAAATAACATGCTACTAACCAACGAATGGCTTAACAGCAGGATCAAAGAAGAAATCAAAAGAAATCTACAAACAAATGATAATAAAAACACAAAGACTCAAAAGTTTATAGGACACAACCAAAGCAGTCTAAGAGACAAATTCATAGCAATACAGAGGCCCATCTCAAAAACCAAGAGAACATTCCATCTAACAAACAATGCTGAGAGTAGAAAAAAATAATAATAAAGATTATTTTGTCCAATCAAACAAAATAGTCTAAAAAAAGACAAAAGATCAATGAAACCAAGAGCTGTTTCTTGGAAAGATAAACAAGACTGATAAAACCTTTAACCATTAAAAAATAATAATAATAACACCCAAGTAAATAAAATCAGAAATGAAAGAGATGTGTGGACACTCCAGAAATGCAATTATAGTATTTTTATAATTTTAATTAAACAGTGTTTAATTGAGATTAGCCTTCCAACCTATCAAACTGAGGTTCTAATTACTTATATTGATGTACAATCTTTAGAAAAGTTTTGAAATAACATTAAAAAGTAACTTAGCCCTGATGGGTTTGGCTCAATGAACTGAGCACCAGTCTGTGAACCCAAGTGTTGCTGGTTCGGTTCCCAGTCAGGGCACATACCCAGGTTGCAAGCCAGGTGTCCAGCCATGTCTCCAGCTGGAAGCAGGTGAAAGACAACATACATTAATGTTTCTCTCCCGTTCTTCCTTCCTCCCTTCCCCTCTCTCTAAAAATAATAATATCTTTTAAAAATAAAGTAAATGTTTTTTTAAAAAGTAACTTAGAATACAAATTATACCCATTAGAAACCTAACTAGTTATACTGTATCAGTCTATTTTTCTTGTGACTACTCTCAAGTAAGTTCCTAATTTAATTATCCCTTGATTTTGGGTAGCATAATGACAAGATTTCCTGTTCCCATGCAGCACTTTCCCCCTCCTTGGACTGTCCTGCTTTTGTCCATTAGCTATTTGGAAATTAATTCCCCATCTCCACAAATCCCCAAACCCCAATCTTCATACCCCTGTACGCCCCAAAAAGAGCAGTAACAAGCCATAACATTCTCTTGAACTTCCCACTGCTTTTTCATTTTCAGAATTCAACAAGGTACAACAGTTTGCAATACTCATGAACAATTACGTAATGTCATTCTTACCTAGCACACAACCAATCTCAACTCTGTCCCTTCTGTCCAGAGCTAAGGCCCTTACCCTCTCGAAGCACCATCTCATTCCTCAGGCACTACACCAGGATTGAAACATAACCTGTTGTTATGCTCTAAGTCCTTCCCTAGTTCCCTGTCAACAGAAAAATGTCCAAACTCCTTATCACAGCATAAAAAGTCACTTCCTGGGGAAGAGGAAAGAGGGGAGCAAAAAAGGGATGGATGTAATACAACAATAAAATTAAATTTGAAAGTCACTTCCCCATGGGATCCCTTCTTACCTTTCCTGTCCACTGACACAACCCTCCAATTTACAAACTATACCCCACACATAAAGCAAACTATTTGCCAGAAAAAGGCCAACCTGTTTGACATCTTCATGCCCTAATACATATCTATTATTATACCACACACAAGTCAATTTTTTATTGTAAATTATTTTAATATACACAGATTCTCATTATGGGCAACCCTCCTGATCTGAATATTTAAAAAATTATGTGAAAAATTTTAATAGTACTTAAGAAATATTTTCAATAAAATTTCAAAAATGTGTAGCACACAAAGCCAAAAACCCTAAAATACTGAAAAATTGAATGTATGACATTCAACATACAATTAAAATAAGGGCATTATTAAAAAGTTCTCAAAAATCTGTCTGATGCTGCTTCTTTTAATTTACTCTACAATGAAAAGGGATGTAACAAATACACCTGAACTCAAAGAGATTAATGGGTAAAACTATCCAAGTTTCATAAGATATCTAAAAAACATTTTCTGTATACTAACCTGTTCAAAATCAAGGTGTCAGAGAAATAAATGCAAATGTTCCTTTAGGAAAACCAGCTCAGGTAACGATTAACCTGAAGAGATCAGTATTGTGCATTTTCCACTTAATTTGGCTGAACACTTACCTAGTGTTTAAGTTATATATGCAACCATAATCTCAAAGAGTATTAAATCTAAAAGAGACCTCAGAGACCTAATTCGATGTTTCATTTCATACTCCTCACCTAAGGATATGTTTATTGATTTGAGAGGGGGCAGGGAAGGGGGAAGGAGAGACCACCGTTGACTGGCTGTCTTCCGTATGTGCCTGACTATGGATGGAGCCTGCAGCCTTCTGGATACTGGCTGACAATCCAACCAAATAACCCACCCAGCCAGGGCCCAGTTCAATGTGCTAAAGATGAAGCAACTGAAGTCCAGAAAGCTTACTATCCCAAAAGTCACAAAAGGCTTTTTCTACATGGCTACTCTCTTGATTTTAGTGAATAATGGAGTACTGATCAAAATGACAACAAGAATAAGTCACTTGTTAATTCTGTAACATTTTAAAAATATGTAATTATCTGGCTAGGATAAAAGTGGTTATCTTCCTCAGAGATTAAAATATCCCCTATATGTGTATAATTAACCTGTTGATAATCTTCTAACTGCTACTCTCAAACACTGGCTTTCATCATCTGTTAAATTAGCAGAAGTAATGTTAAAAACAAAACCAAAATAAATAGCATCATTTTTTTTACTACATAACTGGTTTTGAGAAGTCAAATTTATTTCAGTATCCATATTAACAAGAGACAGGGAGGGTATATAAATTTACAATCACTATTATGAGGAACCGCAATTTTTTATTTTAAAAATGGGTCCATATTTGAAAAGGCTGGGAACAACGGAGCAAAAAATAAAATACAATTTTTAAAATGCCAGTTCTGTTGTAGTTGAAAAAGAAATTTAAGTGAGCCTTCCACCACAGATTACACACGCAACCTTCACCACAATAAATGAACACACCTTAGGGGGAGGGGGGGCTGGCTGGCCGGCGGCTTCCCTGCTATTCAACTGTCACACCCGCTGCTCTTCTCCCACTCCCACCTTGTGCTTAGGAGCAGCCACAGTTTTTCCATGTGGTCTCTGGCCACAGGGCACACTTTCCCAAACCAAAGTGATCAGTGCTTCAACAACTTTCCCAGAGAAAGAGGTAGTCCCTACTCTAGAGGAGGGAAAAATAATAAAAACTCTGGCACTGGCAAGTTATGTTTTCCTCCATAGCAAGAGAATAAAATGGGGGGGGGGGGGGGGGGGAGCATTAAAATGGCCTAAAGCCTGGCAATCTGACTCAATGCCCTTCCTACAGTTAAGTTATTTCATCCATTTTTGGATTCCATATGACAACAGAGTCCCTTTTTAGGGTTAAGCTAATTTGAACTGAGTTTCTGTTGCTCAACTAAAGAGTTCTGCCTTGGCTGGTGGCTCAATGGATTGGCACCAGCCTGCGAACCCAAAGGTTACTGGTTTGATTCCCAGTCAAGGCACATAACCAGGTTGCAAGCCAGGTCTCCAGCCAGGTCCTTAGCTGGAGGCAGTGAAAGGCAACCATACATTGATGTTCCTCTCCCTTTCTCCCTACCTGCCTTTTTCTCTGCAAATATTCATCTTTTTAAAATGTTAATTAATTAATTAATTTAAAAGTTCTGACTCATGTATCAACCTGGGGAAGTTCACCATGGTTATTCAAGACTATATCAAGGTAAATGTAAGTAAAGAGAAATTACAAAGTCTCCAGAACCTGTATAATCATAAATGTGGATGTCTAGCCCTCATCATATTACATGAATGAAATATGTATCTGTAAGTTAAGAAAAATGAAGTGTTAGCCCTGGCTGGTGGCTCAGTGGATAAGGTGCCGCCCTGTGAACCCAAAGGTCACTGGTTCGATTCCCAGTCAGGGTACACAGCCAGGTTGCAAGCCAGGTCTCTAGCCAGTTCCATAGCTGGAGGCAGGTGAAAGGCAACCAACCATACATTGATGTCTCTGTCCCTCTCTGCCTCTTCCCCTTCCCCTCTCTCTAAAAATAATAAATAATTTTTAAAAAAAAAGAAAAATGAAGTGTTAAACTCTTTGAATCTAGCAGTCATGATTAACACAAGCACATTTTCAATTTTCAACAATTATCCATTTATTTTCCCCAGATTGATTCAAATACCATCTGTAAGTACGTTCCTCCAAGTAAGGGGGGGGGGGGTCTCACATATGTTCCCTAGGCTTCCAAATGTATATATCATGTAGTCAAGCCTCTTCCCACCCTCCCCTAAGTGCTGACCTTAGTGAATTATTTCAGTGTTCTATTGTAAAGATGAACCAATTTAAGGCTATCAACTAACCATGAAAACGTTCCTAAAAGAAAAATTTCACTTAAATATTTACTGAAAACGTACCAGGTGCTACTTTAGATCCTGAAGTTACATGGAGAGCCCATATAACTTCTCATGCAGTGTAAACGATAAAGGTGTGTGTACATACACATATATATATGTAAACAAGGTCTGTCCCGAAAGTATCAGTTGCACAAACTGTCTTAATTATAGTGGCATAAGCTCAATACTTTTGGGACAGACTTTGTGTGTGTCACACACACACAATTTAACTGACTTGTGGTCTCAGAAATGTTTTCACAACCAGCTGATAGCCTTAAACCGATTCATCCTTACAAAAGAACACTGGAAATAATTGATACATATCAATAATCAAGGCTATTTCAGAGAGAGGTAAGTGCTATGAGGAAAAGAAGGTAGTGTGAACTGAAAATGGCTAAGGGGTGGGCAGCTACATTTCAGTGTGACCTCTCTGTGTGACCTCTCAGAGGTGATGGCACTGGAACTGAAATCTAAGTGACATAAAAGAGTTAGCCATATCACAAACTCAGGGCCACGCCTGAGGCTGAGCAAAGTAGCTAATGCAGAGGCAGGAACAAGCCTGCACAGGGGCGTGGAGCTGGTGCGACTCATGCAGTGAACAAGGAAGGGGGAGGTGCTGTGAAACAAGGTCAAGTCTGTGAGGTGGCCAAGGGCAGGAGCTTGGGGGGGGGGGGGGGGGGGGGGGGGGGGGGGGGGGGGGGGGGGGGGGGGCTCGCATAGGTTAAGGACATTTGTATTGAGTATGATGGAAAACCCATAGAGGAAGGGTAATAGGAAGAAAACTGACATTTACTGAGCATCTTACATAATTCCAGACAAAACAGTACTTATGTTTTTGTTATGCATTTATAAAAACATATGCATTTATATAAATTATATCATGTGCATGTAATCATAGCATTTATCAAAAAAATCAGTTATATAATTCCAAATTATTACGTATGTCTTTGCTATGCACTATGTAAGTCATATTGCATTCATGTGCATGTATCGTAGTATTTATCAAAAAATCAGTAATGTTGCTATGCACAATCTTCAAAAAAAAAAGCTACTTTTCCTGTTACTACTGGTTCTCACTTGCAGGAAGTCACCTAGATGTTGATTTGTCAGACCAAAGGGACCAACCAACTAATGTTATCTACTAGCAACACACATGAGTCATCTGGGAGAAAATGCAGGAAAGGCAAATGAGACTAGATGAAATAAGGCAGCAAGCTATTCATGAGAGTATATGACCCAGTAAAATAAAACAAACCAAGTAAGTAAGCAACAAATTAGAAAACAAACCCAAATATAAGCAGCAGAGAGCCTACAAATACAAAAGATTGTTATGTATTTAAACAAAAGTACACTCCAACAGACAAGTAAACAAAGGGTAAAAAACACAAAAGCCTGTAAAATAAATTCTCTGTTCATGTCTCTATTTAATAAGACCTTGACTGTTTTAACAACATTCAGAGGAAATTGAAAATTAGTTAATGTTTTAAATGTACTATGCTTATTTTTTACATCTGCTGGATTTAAATATTTAAAATTTTTATTTGTAAGTATAAGTATTTATTAAAATGTCATTGAATTACTATGGCAATGATTTTTAATGCAAAGTTCTAAAACTGAAAATCTTATCTTCCTTTATAGCAAATTCTAGTTTCCAGAAAGCAGCTCAATTATCTCCCTTCTGACAACTCTCTCCCTGGCAAAAGGATCTTCAACAAAAATGAGGGGGGAAAGAGGGTATCATCTACTTTGGCTAGCTCCATCTAATAATACCAAGATTTCTTATCCCCAAACCTCCACTCTGAACCCATACCTCAAATCCTCCGGGATAGTTCCACCAGTAGCCAGAATAGATGGTGCTGCCCCAGCTCCTACCCTGACAAGTGTTACCATGACCTACATCTATTTCTTCCAATTCTGACCACCCTCTATGTTCCAGCTCTGCCGCATCAGCACTTACCATTAAATGAAAATCTAATGCCACTGCCAGCCTACATTCAACAGTAAAAAACACAGGAAGAAGGTAACAGGATGTTCACACTCTAGAATGTGGGCAACAGCAGCTCAGAACAGGAGGTCAGAATTCAGAGCCAACCTAGGCACTTGTACAAACGACTGGTTTAAACAGACAAAGGGCAGGGGGTGTGAACAGGCTCCAAGCCCTGAGGGAGGGCCAAGATCAAAGGGGAAAAGCATCAGCAGGTGTACAGACTAACACACAGGCTAAAGTCAAGAGCCAGCAGGAAAAGTCAGGCAAAAATGGCATTATTAGTGTTGGGTTCCAATTAAGGGAGGAAGGAACCAAGGAGAAATAAACTAGAAAGAGCACATGAGTATCAGGAACATGTGGACAAGTCCATACAACAATGCAATTCAAGTTTAACCAGTAAATTCAGGTCAAAGTCTCTGTTTCTTTTAACCAAGCTTTGGAGCATATTCATGGTCTCTACAGAGGTCAAAAGCTGCAGATCAAGATGCTAGGTTGTATTAAAGCAGGTCCTTGAAATGTTCTTACAGTATGAACCACCATGAGTTCAAGCAATTGTCCATGGATTTTTAGAATGAATGAACCCCTTTTCTAATTTTGCATATTTGAATCAACCTGCATGTTTTTAAACAAAAAAAGTACAGAAAACGTGTACCATGTATTAAAGCAAGTATCATTTCCTGAAAACTTACTTTAGTACTTATGCACATATACACATCCTCTGTTATGTCACATGTATTCCTTACGAAGAGTGGAAGTCAAAGTTAGCATAGTGTGTATGATGCCTATTTGAAAAGACAAGTCATTTCACAGCAGTATTCCAAAGAAAGAGAGCCAGAGCAGTGTCTGATCTCCCGGGGACCGAAATGATACAGATCCATTGCAGAAAGCAAACACTATCTTTTAAAAAAGGTAGCAACCATTTCTCCTTGAAACATCCCCATCAAGATGTGGACCAAATTCAGCCCTGGCTCAGCGGACTGAGAGCTGGCCTGTAAAATAAAAGGTTGCTGGTTCGATTCCCAACCAGAGTGCTATGTGGGGATTTGGGGACATGCAAGAAGCAACCAATCGAAGTTTCTCTCTCTTTCTCACTCCCTCCCCCTCTAAAAATAAAACAAAATAAAAATCTTTCAGAAAAAAGATGTGACCAAACCTAACGTAAAATATTACTGCAAAGCAACATATGTATTACAGACACAGCGAGGCTTCACAGTACACATGGTTATTTTAGAGTGGGCAACAGAAGCTCCGTCACCAAATGTATTCGTCTTAGCCCTCTAACTTGGGAATTCTAACCATTCCATTCTCTGCAGTTGCCACAGGAAGCCATGACAGGTTGACAGGAAGGGTGTCACTTTTCTGCCCGACTCTACAGCTGTTCCCCTGCAGCTGACAAACGCACCACGCAGTAGCTAACGTTTACTGAGCACTTCCTAGCGCCAGACCCTGTGACTGCTCCACATGCATCCACACTTCAATCTCCACAAATGCTCTATGAAGGAAATTATTAATTATCCTTTACTCCCATTTTTCAGAGTGGAAACCAAATGCAATAGATACATAATTTCTCAAAGCCATATAACTAATAAGTGGGGTGACAGGCTTCTGAGGTGAACACTTCACCACATTAACACCCTACTGCAGTTAGGGGTTACTGCCAAAGATCAGACATCGACGCTACCTGGTTCTCATTGCTAAAAAGAGGCACTGCTCTCAGGACAGGCTCATGTCAGGTCACAGCAGAATTAAACTGCACAAAAACAGGTGCTCCCTTCTCTGAGGTTGTTCCAGCTTAAGTTAAAACTGATGAGCACAATTAGAAGGCAAGATTCTTTGGGTAAACTAAACACTCAATGTACATTACAAATGACACTAACTACAACCCAAAGTGGAATCAGGGTCTAACGTATCTATCCTTGGAATCAATTATACGTACAATTCCATTCACAAGTCATGTTACGATACATGAAACATCAAAATAATATCAATAGCTCCACAAATCCCACTTTATCAAAACTATAATTATTAAAATCAACCACTAAACTATGAGAACTCCAATTTTCATCTGATTTCCAAATCCTCGGCAAAACAATATAACCAAAATGTCTTCAAGTTTGCAATGAATTTCTAATTATCAAATTTCAATAGGACTCAGAAGTCACCAATTCATTATCATTAAATATTTCCACTGGCTGATGACCTAATCATGAAACAAAACCAACATTTTTAATCATACTCAGTAGCTCTAATTTTGCCAACAAACCTGAGAAATAAGAACAAGTGCATGCAGGACTATGGGAGCAGGGGTGGGCAGGGCCCAGAAGAGCAATGGGAAAAAAACTGGGACAACTGTAAAAAATAAAAAATAATAATAAGTGCATGCAAAAATCTAGTTCTAGCTTTTTAATAAATGACTGAAAAACACTGGAGAAATTAACACAGTTTTCTCTTCTTTTGACTGTCCAAACTGAAAGGAATAGAAAAGATTAAGAATTCTTAACTGGAAGCCTTGAATTTTCAATCACTTCCTTTTTTTTGAAATGGCTAAAACACAAGATTCAGACAGTTCAAAAGGTTGCACAATAATAAGTTTCTCCTACATTTGACCTCATGATCTCCCCACCCCCCATGCCTGCCCCCAAAACCACTGTTACTACTCTTGGGTGTCTTTCTGGAGTCACTTTAAACACACAACACAAGCATACATACACACTCATACACACTCCATCATGGTTGTCCTTTCCACTCTTCTCCCCTTTTCTAAGCTAAATAGCAACAGACTATACAAGATCTTTGTCTCCTTGTTTTTTCATTTAAATATATTTTTTAAGAAGATCCTATAATCCTAACAAGAAAGCATAAACATCAAATCTGTAAAGGACCCATTCAATTCACACAGATCATGTCTCATCAGGTGTTAAAACGAGTGACCTCCATTAGCAGGACACAAGGAACTCCAAGGTCAAAAACTAATTCTGCGGAAGGCCTGTTAGTTTTAGTTTTTACACAATAGGAAAACTGCTTCCCTGATACAATAGTGGACTGTACTCCTAACCTGTCTATGATCTCACAAATGTACAGGGCCTGCTAAGAAAAACAGAGGAAGGTGATTGAGATAAAACCCATCTTTTTTATGCAGTGTATTACATTTTTATATAAAAAGGTGCCAAAGAATACTGCCACAGCTACAAACAGCATCTAAAATTCACACATTCAATTCCCAGTCAGGGCACATGCTTGGGTTGCAAGCCAGGTCTCCAGCCAGGTCCCCAGCTGGAGGTATGCAAAAGGCAACCATACATTGATGTTTCTCTCCCTCTCTTCCTCCCTCCCTTCCCTTCTCTCTAAAAATAATAAATAAAATCTTTTTAAATAAATATTCACCCCGCTGGTGGCGCAGTGGATGGGGCGCCAGCCTGCGAACGGGGGGGGGGGGGGGGGGGGGGGGTCGATTCCCCAGCCAGGGAACATGGCCAGGTTGCAAACCAGGTCTCCGGCCGGCCGGTTGGAGGCCGGGTTCATGGTTGGAGGCGGGTGAAAGGCAACCATGCATTAATGTCTCTCCCCCTCTCTGCCTCTCTCCCTTCCCCTCTTTCTAAAAATAATGAAATGAAAAAATCTTTAAAAAATAAAATGAAAAATAAGAAAGTACATGCCTGTTCTTTTCCCTTTAAAAAATTTTTTAAATAAAAATAAATATTCACACACATGATAAATTCTGTCCCATAAATAAAATTATATTAAAAAGAAAACACATTAAGAAGTCATTTATTATTCCTACTACCTTATTTTAAAAACCTAAAGTAGATGACCCAATTGCCTTAAAATGAGTTAATGACATCTAATAGCAACAAAATAGAGATGGAACAAAATTAGTATACACTCCACATGATTAGGGGGAAGCATAAAACACCTCTCCCTAACCCATAATCTGAGTTCTATTAGCAGTTAAAGGTAACCACCAAAATAGACTGTAACTTCTCTAGCAAGTTGTTTGCTTATGCTAATGGCAGGTACTTTCTGACTATTTAGAAAAATACTGTAACAGAAAGTGAGAATTTCAATATAAAAATTGACTATATAAGTACTGGTTGAATGTATGAGCAAATTTTAAGTACTATTTCAGGTAATCCCTTAACATACATTTCTAGAAGCTAAATCATTTACCCATATATGGCTCTGCAGAAACTGATTAAAATTCATTTGCTTAATAATGAACCTATGTTAGAATTTGAAATGCACACACCATTCAGGCAGATAAGCAGAAAGAAAAAGTCACTGATTATCTCATCATACTGTCCTACTATTCAGTGTTAAAAAAGACACATGCAAAAAAAAAAAAAAAAAGTAGAAAAGCTCAGATACCACCTTTGTTCTCAGACAAATGAAGATATTAAGAAGATTAAAGTTTAGTTCCTTAAAACTTCTTCAGTTTTAAGGTAATTAAAAATGTTACCAATTTTTTTTTTTTAAGTTTGAAAGTACAGTGTACCATTTCATATAGAAAGAATTAGTCTACTTATATACTGGAATGACCAACTGTGGCCTATACTACTCATTTCTTCTGTTTTTTAAGTTCCACCTCCTAAAGAAACTTTTACAGCTACAGAAGAAAAAAGATGGCAAACTCCCAGTTTAAACATTCAATACCTATTCTTCCTCATTCCTCAAACTACATGACACAGAAATCTTTTCCTTAATCTACATACTCTATGTTTACTGAAATTTAATTGTTGACCTTCCAGCATAACCCTCATAGCTTGATTACATTAATGCTGAACTAGGAATCTAGGCCATCAGAAAGCCAGGTAACAAAGTTCATTTTGCTTGATTCAAATAAAAATCATGCTAAAAACTTAAAATTTTTAAACTCTAAATACTAAAAATTTCAGAAGGACATAACCTAAGTAATTACATTTAGAATAAATTACACAGGCTGTTTGTAACTAACATAACACCACAACCTCACCATAAAAACCTACTGCAGCCCTAGCTGGTGGCTCAGTGGATAGGTGGCGGCCTGCAAACTCAAAGGTCACTGGTTTGATTTCCCAGTCAGGGCACATAACCAGGTTGTAAGCCAGGTCTCCGGCCAGGTCGTAGCTGGAGGCAGGTGAAAGGCAACCATACAATGATGTTTCTCTCTCTCTCTGTCTCTCTCCCTTCCCATCTCTGGAAATAATAAATAAAATCTTAAAAGAAGAAAATTTCTTTAAATAAGTAAGTAACCTACTGCAAGGAACTGGCCACGATGTCCTTCTTCTGGTAGATGAAACCCATGCACTCGCTATAATAGATACACCCATTCAATTCACACAGAACATCTGTGTGAATCCATTCATGGCAATGGCTCAAATGGGAATCCCAATATCGTCAGAATTCTGTCACACACACTGAGAGCTTAAAACAAAATTTTATTTAGTACATTTTCACTACAGAGAAAATGAGCAAAAGAGCCTGAAACGTTAAAAGTAAATAAAGTCCAAAATCTTAAATTACAACTGGCATGAAGATAACCAAATAAAGCCAATTTAGTTTGATTCTCAATTAGAGTAGGTTTTGCACCAATCTGTGGCTATTATTCCTAAGTTTAAAAAAAAATTAATTTTCATTTCACTCTTAAGTTTTAACTAGGTTTTAAAAAAATCAGATTAACAGTTAAATGTGACTAGAGCACACCTAAACCTTGAAGGAATGATTCTAAAGCTTCTGCCACATCAATAAGACTGTCACTGTTATTTTTAGCACTGGCCCTTTTAACATGAAGATGGTATGAGAGAACCCAAGAATTCTGCTAACTAGTATTTTTAAAAAAGATCCAAGAAATATGACATGATGACATGTAGTTGGGGTGAACTGACACACATTCATACATAAAACAATGCATCATTATGGAGTTTGTGAAATTCACTAAATTAATGGAATCTCAGGGAAGAAATACACTAAGTCAGGATGGCCAGAGAAAGCTTCATGGAAGAAGTGGAACTGAAATCAGGCCATAAAAAGGACACAGTATGAGCAAAAGCCAGGGAGTAATGAGTATGGAAAACTGCAGTGTTTGATAGGCAGGCAAGAATCCCAGTTGGAAAAGAGTGGGAAATTAAGCTGAATAGGTAGAATGGAGCCTTAAAAGCTAGACTGACTGAAGCATATGAGCTCGATCCAGTTGGCAATGGGAAACCATAATGGGTTCTCCAGCAGGGAAACTGACATGATGGAATCAGTATTTTAAATAAATACATTGTCAGTTGTTATGAAAGGTGTGGAAGAAAGGCTGCCCAGGGCAACCTATGAGAAAATTAATGTAATAACCCAGACCAAAAACCCTCCCTTCCTCCCATCCATTCATTTATGCAACTCACTGAAGAGGCAGTACATTGACTAAAAGACAGACAGCTGGGCCTAATGCCCCTTACTACCTGAGCCTTGATTTCCCCATTGTTAAAATCAGGGTATCACCCCCTCATTGTCTCAGGATCCTATCCATGTATCTCTGTAGTCCTGACACAGAGTCCTAACTCGAATAGCAGTTAACAATATTGCTCGTTGACAATGGTAAAAAATGCGAAGTGAATAAAAGACAAGGCTCCTAGATATTTTAGATGAACAGAACTTCCAAGTAGAACAGTCTTGACAGCAGCTGAAATATGGAGCAAGAACACAGATGAAAGGTCAAGGCTGGAGAAACAATAACCCACTTAAAATAATCACTCCGATCTAAAAAGCAGATCCTAGATACTGTCGAATGTGGCCTTAAAAAACAAAAATAATTTTTTTTAGTTGGAAAATATTTCAAATGGTACAAATGGATTTAGCAAGCAAGCCCACGCCCAAGTGACAGAACAGCAGCAAAGGCATGCAAAAGATGTGCCACTGTACCTACCCCAACCATATACCTTGATACTAGTAAAACCCAATCTCATTCTTCAAGGTAAGACTTAAATTACAACTTCAGGACTAAATAAATTAAATTTACTTCAAATACTCTGACAAGGAACTCAGGAAAAAAAGCTGCCAAGTGCTTTCTATGACTTTATGCCCCCACTTAAAATAAGTAACAAGCAAATAAAATGTAATACAAAGAAACAAACTTCAAGTCCAAACCCATCAGCATCATCACCACCATCACCCCAAACACCTTACATTTACATGATGCTTGTTGTATGTCAAGTATTGTTCTTAGCACTTTGCACACACACATTCCTCCCAATCCTCTCAACTGTACCAAGTCCACTGTCCCTGCAATACAGAGGAGGAAACTGAGATATAGCAGGAGTTACTCCCCCAATGTCACGTTACAGTAAGGGATGGTGACTGGGTTTGAAACCAGGCAGCTGGCCTCAAGGACTTCTGATGGAATCAACTATACCACACCATACTCAAGGAATATGTACTAAGAGGATAGCTGGACATAGTCTTATTTGCTTTTCCTTCTTAACTAAAAGCATGGAACCACATTTTCTCATTTCTGTGGGCAGCACCTGCAGAGGCCACTCCACCACTGTTAATCTTAAGGGTAGAAAATATAACAGTTGATGAGATTGCATCTTATTAAAACAGTCCTAGAAATTTAAGCACAATGATATTTAAATCCCATGAATTTCATTTATCCTTACAATCTCCTGACCCACTTAGTAGAGACAGGCTATATAGCATTATCAACTTAATTAGAAAACTTGTTTTTGCAAGCACATCTACAGAAAAGACTGACAAAAGAGCTAGAAAAATTGGCTCAGCTACAGCCATCTATCTAGAAAGAACATGGATAGGGCTCAGACAGACCTCCGTTTGGCTTCTAGGGCATCATTTGATCATTTTGTGGCCTTGGACAAGTGATTTAACTTCCCTACACTTCTGTTAAATTATCCACAGACACACACACACACAAATACTACCCACCCATCTCATGGGATTAGCCTGAGATATAATGGCACAGAAACAACTCTCACCTTTCCTACAGGATAGTCCAAGCAGAGTCCCTTTCCTACAGCTTTTTGTAACAGGGCAATTCATTGTTCTCTAGAGGGGTCCCACCCCAGAGGGGGTGGACAGCAAACTTCTCCAGCAACTGCTCTCTCACACAACTTTCTTTTCAAAAAAGTTTTTTCAAGTTTCTCTTGGTGACAGCAGGAGACACTGCCATGGTGGTCCCCAAACTGGACCACACTTACTAATTCTTTACTATACAGCCCTAGAGGCCTAGCCCTCCTGTTTTATGGGGATGCATAAATATCTCAATGTTAACTGCTTTGGTTTTTTTGCATTTCAGTGACCTACTGTAAATATTATTTGTGAAATGAGTCAGATACACCTGTACCAGAAAAATAGAAACTCCCAGACAGTGGCAATATTTCTGCCATCTCTCTCCCCTGACTTACTACCATTCACATTCCTCTCGATTCTTATGTATTAACAAATACAGAAACTGAACAATTTTTTCTAACTACATCAAAATGTGTCAAGTCAGAAATTCTTTGTAGTAATAATGTTATAGCAAGATAATTCCTTTGTCAGCTTCTCATTCGACAAGGCTGTATTTCTATTTCACTGCAATATGCGAACAGATGTATTTATTCAACAGGTGGTTATTCAAAATGTCCATTAGACACATCTTTTCATCAGTAACCCCTATGTTTACATTAAGCTTCTGCTCTTTCTGCATATTAGCTTGAAAGGCTCCCAGTGGCCAGAAAGCAGTTACTCCTTGTTCTCTTGGTAGGCAAGGATCATGGTAATCATGACAAACCTTAATTAGATGTTGAGAACACAAGTAACAAAGATTCCTAGACACATGTAAAAACCTATTTAAATGTTTAACACTTTTTTGAAGCAACCAACGCAAAATTACAACCTCCATGAGGGGCCATTTCGTTTACAATGTGTCTCCACCACATAAATAACCCAATCACTCCGTTAACTGATGGGTGAGCTACAACAATTTTTAAGCCATTAATGAGTCCTTTAATTAAGTTCCTTAGTACTAGGAAAAACTTTTTCCACGTAAATATTGTTTTCCCACGGACACAGGTTACTGTTTTTCCCTACACGGCTGATTCCAACTACTCAAATGGCAAAAACAGTAGTTGCTTATGGGTTTAATGGCTGTGATTATACATGTATCAGACAGTGCCTGATAAAAGAACTGGAAAAAATACATTCAAAACAAACAGAACAACCTCAACTCAAAAACAGAAAGTATAAACAATGCATCACATGCCTAGCCACTCTCAGACTGATTTTCTATTTACCACCCCTCCTCCACAGGTAAATGCTAACTATTCCTGGAACCCTCCATGATCATTTCGGAAGCTGACTTGCCATGAACTCCTGCCATACAACCCAACATACACACCGTCCTCATGGAGACAAAGCTCCTCTATTTCCCTAGACTATACACTTATTAAAATAGAGCATATAGTCCCAGGAAGTCAGAATTAATAAAATACACCGGTGTGGCATGGGTCTCGTTTAACAAAAGTGAAAATGAATCACACCGGGATAGCCAAAAAGTCACTCATTGTATCTTCAATGTGTAACAAGGATATTTATTACGATTTGTTTTAGGTAAGCAGATACCACCAAGGCCTTATATTTTCCAATCTAATAAGAGTCTCTAGGAAAGAAAAAGAGGAAGATAATTACATGGGGGGAGGGGAGGGAATTGAGACTAAAAATAACCCACCAGTTCACCCACCCTAGTTTATTAACAAGCTTGTTTTGATCAAGGTAAGGTTCTTGTTTGGAAAACAAGCAAACCAATAGTAAACTTTCCTAAGCCATTTGTAAATTACACAGGCACTAAAACTATTCACCTTGGTGTCTGTACCGTCCAAGGTTTTAAGTAAACTCCAGACACTGAGAAAATCTAGTTTTTAACTAGCTACCCACTCACCCTTGTCATTTACAATCACCAAAACATTTTGGAAAATGTTATTAGATAACCAAACAGCAGCAAACTTAAAGAGCCATCACAACCCATATTTTACATGAAACACACCATTTTCACAACCTAAATTTAATCTAGGTTGCCACTGCAAAATGATGCCTGTTTCGGCAAATTAGGAACTTCCAAAAATACTGAACATGTTAGCACATGCATGCCTTCCCTCGAACCTCCACTTAAGATTAATATTTTACTTCAATAAAAGTCTGTTTCTGTTCAAAAAATGACATCGATTGCAAAGAGGAAGTTACCGAGAAACCACCCTCACAACGTGGCCTTTACACTGTCAGAAAATAATGACTTTGTGCCACCCAAAACTTACCAGGAAGCTGGCAATAACTTTGCCAATTCTACACTTCTGAACCCAACTTCAAAGAGACTCAAAATACCTCCTCAGGATGATAAAAAGCACTAAGTTACAAGTAAACACGTCCAGAAGTGCAGCCCCGCGGCCGCGCGCCCCTCCCCCGCCGGCGCCCCCGCCTGGGACCCGCGGCCCTAACAGCCGCCAGCAGCCCCCACACGCCGGACGGGGTCGTGGACGCGCCCAAGAAGGGAAGCCGATTTCCATTGCCGACTGAGGTTTCACAAAATAACGTGCACCGAAAAGATCCCTCTCCTCTGCTAAAAATAGGCTATAAAGGAGTCGGCCTCATGATGGCTCCTTGATTCAATTTGCTGCAAATTCTTTCCTGAAAGCCTCCCCCCACAGACTCACACAAAAAGGGGGTGTACATGCACGAAGGGTGGAAGAGGGGGAGAAGGCCGAGGTGCACATTTTCGGGGACAACAACATAATAAGGGTAAGGATCCCCCGAGATCAGGAAAGGGTAGGGATTGGAACAGGCACGTGAGCATTTCAAAGAAGCCTGAGAGAGGAAAAAGGGGGGATGGGACACCCTAAATGCCTTCCCCCTCTTTCCCCTCCCCCACCCATATCCCGGCTCCCCAAAGGGCCAAGTTAAAATATGCTTGTTCCAGTTGCGCCCACTTCCCTGCGGCCCGGCGCCCCCCGACCGCGCCGCCCGCGCCCCCCCACCACGGCCCGCGGCCGCCCCCACCCGGGGGTCCGGCCCCCAGCGCTTACCTGGAAACGGTGGCCTCGGACGCCTCTCCCCCCTCCCGGGAATGGAGGCACAAGGAAATTCCCTACCTCGCCGCCGCCGCCGCCGCCGCCGCCTCCAACCACCCCCAAAATAACCCCTCCGGGGGGTGAGAGGCAATTATAACCCCGGCGAGCGGAGGGCGCGGGGGATGGGCGCCGGGCGGGCGGGGGCGGGGAGCGCGGCGCGGGTCCCCAGGTGGCGAGCGGAGGTGCTCCCGCCGCGGGGGGAGGGGCGGGGGCGCACGCGGCCGCCGGCAGGGGGAGGCGGCGCGCGGGGGAAGGGCGCGAGCTGGGAGAGGAATTGAGGCAGAAGGTAAAAGCTGTTACTAAGGGAAAGAGCCAAACGGTCCGGAGCAGCCAACGGCTCAGACACTCAACACTGGGGAGAGAGGAATGGGGACCAGCCAGGCACAAATGAGCTCGCGAGGCCCGCGGCGGCGGCGGCGGCGGCGGCGGCCGCGCAGCAAAACAAACCCGAGCGGCCTGCGCCGGGCGGGCGCGCGGGGGAGGGGCCGGCGGGGGAGGGGCGCCGCGGACGCTAGGAGGAGGTGCCGGCATCGGCGGCGGCGGCGAGGCTGGGGAGGAGAAGGGAGCGGGGTGCGCCCATGCCGGTCTTGTTCCTCCAGCTCCCTGCCGCCCGCCTCGGCGGCGCGGGGGGCTGGGCATGTGCGGCTCAGTCTTTCAAAAATAAGAGACCCGCGGGCGCTCCGAGCCGCCTTGGGGGCACAGGCCGCCGGGCCCCACCGCCGTGAGGCCGGGTGCGGATGGCTTGGTGGGTGTGGGCCCCGCGCCCCGAGGCCCAGTAGGGCTGGGAAGCTCGCCCTGTGGCCGGTATGGCGACGCCGGTTAACTTTGCCGGGGATTAGGGGGGTGCCGGGCTCCCGCGTGTTCAGGGGGCACCGTGCCCCTCGGGCCGAGTGCGCTGCTGAGCGCACACGCGGTGGGCATGTGCAGGGAGCGTGCAGGCGTCCTGTGGACTTCGGTGTGTGCGCACACTTTGGTGTATATAAATACATGTTTCTCGGAGGCGTACCTGGAAAGGTACTTTACCCGTGATAAACAATTGTTTTAATGTAATCCCGTGCACAGGATTTGTAAAGAAAACAGGCGCACACAAGGAAAGGTTTTTGATAACTAAACACAGAACTGTAATTGAAGTGTTTATGTCCAAATGTACTGTGAATCAAACGTATGGTGGTATTTATCGTCGGGTGGGTCTGTTTGAAAGGTTGGGTCCACCACTTCTCACTTTACGAAAATAGAATACGGTAACTAGGTGATTACTAAATACAGGGGTGGACAAAAATAGGTTTACAGTTGCATTGTGACATTCTGTCGAGTTAGTAAGTCTCTGGTGATAATTATTACTATAAGATCAACTGTAAACCTACTTTTGCCCACCCCTGTATATAGTTGTAGGGCAGCACATACAGAAGCGTACTCACGCCGTGTACTTTTTGCATGTGTGTAGCACATCAAGGCTGTTTATAAAGTGTAACTTGGGTGAGTATTGATGTGACAGTATGATTGAGGAAGGGAATGTAGCCGGCTGTTTTGCAAAAGGTAAGCACCTCAGTTTTTAAGTCGAACCTAAAGCCTTACAGAAGGCAGGGGTCAGGGTCCTTTAAGACCTTTGTATAAGCAAGCCTAGGACATAAAAAGCAGCTGCCCCTTTCAGATGTGACCTGCAAGAATCCTGTTTGTTGTTGTTTTTGATTACCGTCTTCCAAGGAAAATTATATTTTTGCAGCCTTTTTATATGTTTTCATACGTTCATCACAGTATTTGAAAATAGGTGTAGTCATTTTAAAAGTCTTTTTCTCTCAATATCAAAGACCTACATTTTCACACAACACCCCCAAAAAAGTTCAAGTAACTTCTATGCATCTGGACTCCCGGAGGCCTAATAAGATCAGTGATTAGACAGGTGCTTTTATAGCTAAGGTCAAAGGCTCTTTCCCTTGATTAGACCTTGCTTAGGGGTGAGGGGAAACAGCCAGAGGCTCTCAGAGGTGGGTTTGGGGTATGAAAATCGTCAGAAGAAAAAGGATTGGAATTCGAAACTTTTTCCCAGCCACCATAAAGCGAGTTTAAAGCACCTCAGCGGACCTCAGTGGATCTGTGGATCGTCCTTGGAGCTATTTTCATATATGAAAGAGGGAATGTTAGGTTAAACAATGTCACCTGATGGGAATTTAGATAACAGATTTCCAAAACACTTGGTTGAGTGTACAGGGAAACAGCACAAGGAAAGCAAGTTTCCATTTCAGTGAGATTCTAAAGCCAAGATTTATTTACTGCAGAACTAGCACCTTTGCAAAAACTTTATTTCAGAAGCAATGAGAATACAGTAGCTTCCTATGTTTTTAATTTTTTTAAAGAGTTGATTAATGACATACATAGGTTACTAAATATAATCCTCTCTTCAATAACTAAACTATCTCAGTAGAATTAGGGTTCACTTATCAGATCCACCCAATGAAATAAATCTATTAGTAAAGTTTCACATTGCGTGTGCATGGGCCTTCTCCAGGCAGCACTGTTAGATCAAACCACTCTTCCAGTGAATATGGACGTCCCAACTACGTGATTCTTAAACAGGGTCATCTTCAAACCTGGGACCTTCACTACTCTCCCTTAAAATGACCTCTTTCTAGCCCTCCATGAGGATGGGCCCAACACTTCTTCAGTTTGACGTTCTTATACCCTACCTCAAGCTGCCTCTTTCCTAACGGAAGTTACCATAATGATGATAATGTTTTTGACATGCTTGTAGTTTAAGGTATTTCTGTGCATAAACTACTTCATTTGAATAGTGTGATGAAAATCACCAAAGGAGGGACCTGTGCCATCAACTAGCTCCAGTAAACGGCACCTTTCCTGCCATGCTCACTGCAAAGAAACTTGAAGTATCTCTGGGGGGTGGCTATACCTTAGTTCTCCCAATGAAGGAATTTTAAATGCAACTGTATTTTGATCCCTTCACTGTATTCTGGAACCTACCTGAAATGCCAGTGTAGCTGCAACATGAAATCTTCATATAAAGGAGTATAAAGGTGGCAAGATGTATAGTTACCCTATCCTTCAGTCATCCCAATATATCCACTATACTAGATGAGAGGCCTCACCAAAACCCAAGCAATAATTAGGCATAAGGGTGAGGTACTGGACAAAGAGGTAACTATTGTTACTAATTTTCAGTGTTTTGTCCTAATCAAAAAACTGCCCTTGTGCTTTCAATGTGTTCTGTTTCTGAAAAGGAGAAATTATTTTGTTACTAAGAAGTTCTCAGGCAAAGAGGTAATTATTAAGAAAGCTATCCTGAACTTTCTAGCTAATTACTCAACAAAGAAACCTCATACCAGTAACTGTTACCAGAAGTTACATATATATTATAAAATGACTAAACAAATCTCAACTTGTTTTATTTCAGTAATATTACACCCAGAGGTGTGGTATGGCAAAATAGCTTACAGGTTTGCAACTTTTATCACTCAGGAAATAGAACATTTTAAAGTTAAGTGGCTTAATCCCAGGCCCACAGGATCTCACTCCTGTGTGTATTTTTAAAGCCACCATGATGAGTTAAGCTATTTGTATTGGTTGATCTAGGTTATGAAGGTGTTCAAAACGAACTTAATAGCATGAAAAAGATGTAACAAAAAATGTTATCCTGGCACTGTAAATCTTTTTTTGTTGTTATTCACCCAGGCACTTAGTGACTTTACATCTGCAGTATTTACTCCCAAGCATCTTGCTGATATGATACCCTTTGAGATGTTTCATTTTGATTCAGCTTGTGCAGTACTTTGTGGTTCTTTCAGGTATCAGCTTTTGCCATTCTCACTCATGCACATCTTGGCCACACATCTCAAGATCTTAGCACAGAAGCTCCTTTTCTCCATCTGTGCTTAGCATTGCGACTTATGACCTTTCCTCATCCGTGTGAACCTTGTCCCAATTTTCCATGACTTCGTGACCTGATTTCATTACAACCATGAACTTTACTTGGGAGTCTTCTTCATTTAAATTACAAAAGAAACACACGGCCATCTTACAAACATTTAGACCTCTCAGATAATGGAAATAGCAGGTTGTACCCTGCCTTTGTGATTCAGTCAGAATGGAAAACCAACTACACACGGGTTGCTAAGTGCTGTACCAATGGCTCATACTGGCCACCATGGCTTCCTCAGGACAACACTCACAGCCTTCCATTCTGTGGGTGGCTTTGCCATTCAGTCACTCAACAAACATTTCCTGAATGCTGAGTATACTAAGCCATTCAGGGTGTTGACAGTCAATCAAGCCAAGTTTCTACTGTCATGTCCTTGAAATTCCAGTCCCATTACAGGGGCTGGGAGGGCAGTCAGACTTTCAAAAAAAGGCACATCTGTGTTAGTCTTTAGTTTCACTTCTATAACAAAGGTAATAAAATGGCATAAACATTTAAAAAATGTTTATTCAAACAGCATTAAAAAGAAGCTTATTCTCAAGCCAGCCAGTGAAGGACAAATATCATATGATCTCACCCATTACGGGACAATAATAAGCAAAACTAACAACAAGCAAAACAGAACCAAGTATATGAATACAAGGAATAGGCCTTCAGTGGTCAGGGGGAAAGGGGTTGGCGGGGGGGGAGGCAGAGGCAAGAAAGGGGAGCAGCTTAGACAAGAACCTAGTATATAGGAACCATGGACATGGACAACAGGTGGGATTGACTTTGGGGGG
>PVIW01000435.1:359761-508016 GCA_004026585.1 Noctilio leporinus | reverse complement strand
CTCTTGTCTTGCCCTTTACCTATGCTTTTCTCCCCTACCTTGGCAAGGGCTGTTCTCTTCCATTAGAAGTTACCACTAATGAGTCCTGCTTATGTACTAATAGGCTTGCTGATGTGTAATTCTTGACTGCATCATCAAGAAGAACCAAGTTTCCCCACAACAAAGCCACATATGGGAACTGCCCTGGATCTGGCCTAGAAGATTGTCCTAACACTAGTGTTCTCCCTCTCCCAGTCTGTCACCAGACATTAATCGAGCACCTATGATGAAAAGACCTCAGATTGGGGATAGAATAGTTAACACATTAGATACGGTCTTGTGGAATCTATATGCCAGCCCCCTGGAGAAAAGTCCCTGACCCACTACACTGAAGAATCTGGAGACTGGTAAAAACAATCATGTAAGTCTATGTGCATCAACCAGGATGAGCTTCAAATGCATTATGAATGTTTTCTATGTATAGATAAATTTATTACACCATAAGTATAAAACAATACTATGGATTGTCTCTTAATATATAAATAGGTTTGTAAATTATTTTTAAAGTACTGCAGGATGTATAACTAATGGTGTTTTTCTCCCAGGTTTGGGTGAGGGGTAGGGAAGGTGAAAATGTAATTGTCAGGAATAGAATTAAGATGGTTAAAGGAAACTTATTTGTAGGCTTCCAGGCTATTTATTACAATGTTCTGGGAAATAACCAAAAGCATCTTGGTTGTGTTCCTGCCAAAAATAAATAAACTGAATCTAATCATAAGGAAACATCAGAAAAATCTAAATTAGGGGATATTCTACAAAATAACTGGTCTACAGTCTTCAAAAATGAAAAGATCATGAAAGACAAAGGGGAGATGAGGAATTGACTGAAGAGATGTGACAGCTAAGGGCAATGCATGATTCTGCACTGAATTATGAGTGAGAAACAAAAATAGCAATAAATGACATTATTCGGGCAATTGGAAATTTGTGAGTGGACTAATAATATTGCATCAATATTAAAGTTCCTGATTTTGACAGTGAGGTTTACCTCTTAATATAAACAGGTTTATAAATATAATAATCAGTTTATTTGGGTATAAGATATAGAAGAGTTATCTGTATTATTCTTGCAAATTTTCATTAAGTTTAAAATTATTTTAAAGATTCACTAAGAAATGGTAATATGTTCATATAATACCAGCATAATTGTGTTTAGTTACTACAAAGAAAAAAAAAAAAAGATTAGAAGCAAATATGCCAAAACATTGACAAGGTTAATTCTTTGTGGTAGAAATATGGTGATTGCGGTTTTAAATATTTTTTGGATAACTTCTGTTTTTCAAATTTCTAAGAGGAAAAAGAAATATCTGGAGGATTATAGGAACACCATTTAGGTGCAAGCCTGGGTGATTTGCAGTGGGGATGTCTGAGAGTCAGAAGGAAGTTAGAACCTCCTAGGACTCATCTTCCCTGTCAATATGTTGACGTCTCAATGCCACTCTAGCCCCACTTGCCTGTCAGGGCCTCCAGTATGGCTGTCAAGGTGCAGGTGGGAAGCCTTTGCTGTGACTTCATTTGAAGTGTCATGGGCCTACAGCTGAACTTCCCTGCCCAGCTGTCTGCCTTCAGGAAAGTGGACCAGGAGGCTTGGGTGGGCCCTGGAGGCAGGCTTCAGGCCACTGGGCAGGCTATTCTAGGGTCCCAGGGCCCAGATGGGGATTCCAGGTGGGTCTGTCTCCTTGGCACTTCTTGCTCCAGGGGAGGGATGCACACAGCCAGAGGTCAGAGTGGAACCACCTCACACAGGCTCCCGCTGGGCCAGATGACAGGGTCAGCCTGCTCTTCCTGCTGCTGACAGTACCTAAACTTCCAATCAGGCCTCCCTGGGCCTCACTTTTCCCACTGGATTTTTTCCTCATTTCCTCCTTTGCTTTCTCTCCTCTTTGTTTTTTTCTATTTTTTAACTCCTTTATTTTACTTTAACACTTGATTCCTTTGTTCTTCACTTTTCTCCTTCAGTCCCACCTCTCCTTAGACAGCCAGCAGTGCCTCTGGCCCCGTTTAGCCAAAGGGTTGTATGCAAAGTAAGCATTCTCCCTCCTTATTGGGGTGTCACAGATGAATTTACATATGATCCTTACCATTTAGAGGACTCTTCATGTAACAAAGGCCTCCAAGCCAGTCTATTTATCTGTTTATTAATACTTCCTACATGCCTTCAAAAAGTGCCTACAAAATAACTTTTTGATACATCACAATAAAAGTCTCTGCTCTTTGCTTTCTGGTGTAGGAGATAGCAGATGAACCAAACAAACCTGATCAGAGGGATTAGCACTTGACAGTGTAAGCAAGGGGCTATGGGGAAACAGGCTAGAATTCTGGAAAAAGTAGCCCTGAACTAAGTCTTAAAAGGTGAGTAAGTGCTGTCTCACTGAAGAGAGAGAAGACATTCAGAAATGACAGTAACATGAAAAAACCTAGAGGTAACAAACAACTAGTCTTTATGCATGGAGTAAAATATGAATGTGGGGCAGTAGAGGAAATGGGGGTGCAGAAACAAAGATGAATTGAATCAAGGAGAGCCATGCACGCATCTTGAGTTCAGGTTTTCCTAAAGGTGAAGGGAATTTAACATGACAGAGTGGCATTTCTAACAGATTGGCTTGAGAGGGATCAAATTGGAGGCAGGGAGCCCCTTAGGAGGCCTCCCCAAACCTCCAAGCAAGAAGATAAGAGGGAACAGAGAGGAAGATAATTTGGGAGACTCCAGGAAAGGAGAATCTATAGGACTTGGAACTTGACTGGATAGTGAGGGGATGGGTCAATGAGCTAGGGAAGTCTAGGTAATGTGTTTGGTTTTTGACTTAAGCAATACATTACATTAGGATTCTCCAGGGAAACAAAACAAATAGAATAGAAAGATTGATTAATTGATTGGTTGATTGATTGATTTTAAGGAACTGGTTCACATGATTATGGAGTCTGGCAAGTCTAAAATTTATTTTATTTATTAAAGTCAGGCCAGTGGGCTGGAAACTCAGATAAGAACCGCTATTTCAGTGTTGAGTCAGAAATCCATGGGGTAGACCAGCAGACTGGAAACTCTGCAGGTTTTCTGTGTTACAGCCTTCAGAGAGAATCCTTCTGCAGGAAACACCCTTTTTTTTTTTTTTTCATTTAAAAATGTTTTTATTACTTAAAAAATTTTTTTTTAAGATTTTATTTATTATTTCCAGAGAGAGGGGAAGGGAGAGAGGCAGAGAGGGAGAGAGACATCAATGTATGGTTGCCTTTCACTTGCCTCCAGCCACGGACCTGGCTGGAGACCTGGCTTGCAACCTGGTTATGTGCCCTGGCTGAGGAATTGAACCAGTGACCTTTGGCTTCTCAGGCCAGTGCCTTGTCCACTGTGCCACCAGCCAGGGCCCCATTTTATTCTTAAGATCTTCACCTAAGTGGATGAGGCTCACCTGCATTAGGAAAGCTGATCTGCTTTATCTAAAATCAAATGGTTGTAAATGTTAATTACATCTACAGAATACCTTCACAGCAACATCTTCCCTAGTGTTCCACCAAACAACTAAACATAACAGTGTGGCCAAATTGACACATAAAATTAACCATCACAGGCAACTACTAACACAATGGTGGCACTGATCATCATGTTTAAGAATACAGGAAGAAAGACCTTTGAGCAGAAAAATTAGTTCAGTTTCAGATGTGGCAAGGTGGTAATGCCTGAGGAACCACCAAACAAGTTGTTGAGGAAACAATTTGATAGGCGGATCTGGAACAGATTACAGAGTTGTGTTTGGATCATGTCAGTAGGAAGGGAAAGGTTTTTAAAATGAAAATGAGTTGGAAGTTTCAAATACTGCAAAGAAAGACAAAGACCCCATCAAATTTGCCAATCTGGATGTCCATTCTAAGACTAGGGAGAACGTTGAAGTAGAAGCTGAAGAGTGGAAATGGAAGAAACTGAAAATGGTTGAGTGTAGACTACTCCTTAAGAAATCTTCCCTGGCAACCCACTTATTTCTAGAAATACCTGGTATTCAAGGGTGGGGCCTGCGGGTAGTAATGAGGTTTAGATGAAGTAATGAGGATGTGTCCCCCATGATGGCATTAGTGAGTGTCTTATAAAGAGAGAAACTAGAGCCCTGGCTGGTAGCACAGTGGCTAAGGGGCCAGCCTGCAAATCCAAAGGTAGCAGGTTCGATTCCCCAACCAGGACACATAACCAGGTTGCAAACCAGGTCTCCAGTCAGGTCTGTGGCTGGAGGCAGGTGAAAAGCAACTATACATTGATGTCTCTCTTCCTCTCTGCCTCTCTCCCTTCCCCTCTTTCTAAAAACAATGCAATTAAAAAAAAGAGAGAGAGAGAGAAACTAGAGAGCTATTTTTCTTCACTATGTGAAGATATACCAAAAGATAGCAGTCTGCAAGCCAAGAACAGATCCTCACTAGGAACTGAACCTGCAGGTCCAGCTTGAATTCTCTAGTCTCCAAAACTGTGAGCAGTACATGTCCATTGTTACATCAGCCCAAGCAAACTAAGTTTATGAATGTAACATTCATTTCCATTTTTCACATCCTTGAATGGTTTTATGTCCTTATACTCTCAAGTCGTTTTAAATCATTAATAACTATAATGTAATTAAGTGCTTCATTTTCAAAATAGTTTGCAGGAATATGTTGACTAGAAAGAATTTGCGTTTTTGTTTTTCATAATGCCTTCATTAATCTCCTCATACACTCTAACATTTCTGAGAAGCTTCTACTATGAGTAGTGTTCTGACATTTGTGATCTAATTCTAAAATGTTATTTCCTCCCATATGTGAATAAACATAAATTTGGATGTGGTTTAAGTATGCCCTTATCATTTAAAAGAAGTTATTAAAAGCAGTTATCACAGATGAATGACAGATTTGTAAATAGCATTCAAAAGTAAATACCTTGTATTGTAGAAACATTAAATTTTACTTCAAGGCTCATTAATGTTTCTATCTTTATTAAATTTGAAAAACAAACCATTATAAAAGATAACAGTAAACCATGTTTCAGTATATGCTTCTAGAGAAAGGCTACATTTTTTCCATGGAGATAAGTCAAGGCTAACAGAACTATTAAAGGTTTAATTTTGCGGCCCTAAACCGGGTTTGACTCCTGCTGTTTTATAATTACATTCCCATGGCTAACCTAGTTGGTTAGCACATTTTACTAATGAAGCCAGTGGCAAAAGTTCAAATCCCCAGGCAGGCAATTTGTTTGTCTCTGCTTGTGGTGATGGCTAGAATACCTATCCCAAGTCAGGCATCAGAAATGTGTGTCAATCGTCACAGTGTTAAGAGAAAGTGCCAATGGCTTAATGAAAATCTGTCCTTTCCATTAGAAAGATACCTTAGCACACATGCCTCTGATGGAGGGACAGAGGTGTCACCTTCAAATGCAAAAAGAAGAGCATTCCTCACTTCACTACAACAAACAAAATTCCTGCCAGAAGCGAGTCATAAATGTCATCAAGAATGATGATCTTAAATTAGATTCCACATGAATAATTTCTTCATTTTTCATCTTCGACCAAACAGCACTAAATTGGCCATTAAGTAAAAACTGTGTGTATACCTGCTTCCTTCCTGTCTCCCCAAATTGTTATGAGAATGAATCAGATAGTATCTTGGAGGCATTTTAAAATAATAAAATATTCATCCAAATTGCCCCCTTCTGACTCAGCGGGGAGTAGATATATTGAGTTTCCACAATACGAGAGCAATGAATGGCGTTCAATTCAGCCTCAGACAACAGTCGATTCAGAAAAGGAAAACGGAATTTCCAACCTGCTATTTGAGCGGAACAGTTGAGTGAGTTAATGATCAGTTGGTAGCACAAAGTGGACAGAGCCATCGGTAATTCTGGCGTAGCCATTCTTAGATGTTCGGTTGAGCAAAATTCACTGTTGAATAGGTTTCAGAAGAAGGTCAGCCACCCTTAAAAACTATTGCAAAAGGTCTCACTAAAATCTGTGATGCAGGAGCTCTTCTCAGCTGTGAGACCTGTAAGAGATGCTGGTCTAACTGAATATACAGCAAGGGCCTTGGACAAAGGAAGAAACAGGGGGATAGGAAATTACACAGTCCTGGGCCTGACCTGTTGTAGTTGACTGAATCCAGAGATCAAAATTCCAGGAGTCACCCTAGACATCTATGATTATGCACTAATGATCGTTCGGTTAAATTGTTCTTTTCATTCATGTTTAATCATTCAACTTCCCAAATGTTATTCAAGTCTTTCCAGTTGACTTCAGTCCCACTGCCACTATCATGGTTCTGATCACCACCATTCCACACCTGGATTATGTCAACTGTCTTGTAACTCCTTTAATCTAGATTTTTTCCTTGCATTCTTCCAGCCCTATTGCTGCAAAAGTGATCCTTAGAATAAATTTAAATGGGCCTTAAAATCCTCAATAGCTCCTCATTGCTCTTCAAATATAGTACAGTCTCCTTACAATGATTTGTAAAACCTTCAACAATAGAGCTTCTTTTCAAAACTCTTTTCCCATCATATATTTTCTGCTCATCCAAACTTATACCAGTTTTTCAGATGTGCTGTTTCCTCCCTTGGTGTTAATTCCTTTGGTCAAGTATTTTCTCTCCCAACCCTTCCATTCACCAAACCCCAACTCAGCCTTTAGATACCAGTTTAAATATCTCTCTACCTTTCTCAAAAAAAAACTTTCTTGACCTCAGGACTTGGTTCCAACCCATTTCCTGCATCCTTATTACCCTATACCTCCTATTATCCCTGTAATGAATATTCATCATACTAACTGTAGCAACCAATTTAAAACTTGTCTTTCCTGCTAGTGTCAAGCTCAGAAAGACAAGGGCAGAGACCATCTTATTTACCTATATCTGTAGTAAGAACAAAAGCTGCATGAGTATAGGAGTATTTTTGTTGTTTTTACTCTATCCCCAGCACCTAGAGAAGTTCTGATAATAGCAGACACTAAATACATCCTTGTTGAATAAATAAATGAATGGGAGGCACTGAACAAATGCATATTTAAAAGAATCCATGAAGGAACCTCAAAGCCACAAAAAGCTCAAAACAATCAAACTCATAGAAAACATTTAAAAATCAGAATGGTAATGGTTCATTTATTATTCTACATCAGGGGAACGTTCTACATTTGTTCTTTGTTCAGGGAACTCCCTCCTAATAGGCAAGCCTGCTCAGAGATCAAGAGGTTATTCCAAAATCATAGAACTCACTTAAAAATGGTTAGAAGTTTTAAGGGGCACTTCAATGAAACCAAGGACATAGTTCTAACTAATGGGATGCCATGATGGTAAGGCGGCAGGAGAGTGATCTCATCCCTGTTTATCTGAAAAGGAAAATAATGTTCTACACTGCTTGTCAATGCTCAGTCCTTTCAGGAAGGATATTTGTTTATGGTCAATGCATGAGCAACAGTTTCCTCTTCTGCACAGGAAGAGTGTTAATCTGTAGGTTCTCTAAAGTTCCTTTTAGTCATTGCATCCTTTCAAAGATCATAGAAACTAAAAGTCAAATAAAAACATGTGTCTTGTCATTCAAGAACACAGCCAGAACTAGAAGTTCTGAAACTGGGAATTTTATGTTTAAACTCTTTTTGTGCTTTCCTGATTATACTCTAGGAAGGCTGGTGAGGGCATCTTCTTTGGCCTAATTAGAAGTCAGAAAGTCAATTTCAAGAGGCAAAAGACATAAGTTTTACTTTTAGGTTTGAACATAGATTGCAATGGATAGTTTTTCTAGAAAACTTGAAAAAAGGTGCTGCCCTCTACATGTTTACAATAACAACCTCTCTTCCTTTTCTCTGAATATGCAAATTTCAAATAACCTGCTACACAAAAAGAGTTGGCCTAACTTATTATAGCAAAGTGAATAGCACTTTTTATTTTTTAACACTACCAAATATCCAGAATGAAAAAGAAAAATGCTTCCTACAGTAAATGATTAGTATATGGGGAGATAAATTTGGTAATAAAGTTCTCTAGCATACCACACTTTTATAATATATGTTTGACCTTTCTTCCTCCTGCCTCTGCCCTGTCTACGTGAAGGATGATATGGGAATGAAGCCAGACAAAGGAAATACTCCCAGAATACTGAAGAAAAAAAGAAATTAGCTTAAATTAAAGGTAAAAAGATTTTAGTTAGGCACAAGGGAAAACACTTGATCTTGCTATGATAAAATATTGAAATAGGCCAATCAAAAATTATGAAATTTCTATCTTTGGGGATTTTCTATAAAGGCTAAAAACTTTTTCTGCCTGGGATTATTCATTTATTCATTCATTCACTTATTCATTCACTAACTTGATAGAAATGATTGATTACCTAATGACCAATTACCAAAATATGTACAAAGCATATTTCCGAGGCAAAAGACAGGAATCAGGACCATCTGGTTTCTTTAGGTTTGTGACATTTCTCAGATGTTATGAAGTGTTTCTGAATCTGCATATGGAGAGAATGGCTAAACAAAGACTATCCAGAGAGATTATTTGTATTGCTGACTATCAGATATAGCTTTTGATGATTTAAAAAACAAATTCAGCCCTGGCTGGTGGCTGAGTGGATAAGGTGCCAGCCTGAGAACTCAAAGGTCGCTGGTTCAATTCCCAGCCAAGGCACATAACCAGATTGCAAGCCAGGTCTCCAGCCAGGTCCGTGGCTGGAGGCAGGTGAAAGGCAACCATATATTGATGTTTCTCTCCCTTGCCCTCTCTCTGGAAATAAAAAATAAAATCTTAAAAAAAAAAACAACCAAAAAAACAATCCAAGTTCTGTGACATGAGGGTAAGTCCTCCTATATAATTTATTTAAAAGGAGAAAATGACTTTCAGGATAGTGATTTCTCCATTACCAAAGTTATCCAAAAGCTAGATAACCATTTGTCCAGTAGGCACTAGATGGAAGTCCCATATTTTTAAAATATATCTCAAAAGGGTATCTTCTATGAAAATAAAACAGTTGGCCAAATTGTTGAATAGCAGTGTTAATTGCAGACACCCTAAAAGATAAAACTAAGTCAAGGCCATTGCTATGCATACACATATACGCACATGCATGTATACACACAATCAAGAAAGAATTAAGTTCAATTCCAAAGTACTAGTTTTTTATTTCTATTTTTTTAATTGTGAAAGTCATTTCAAATTTATGGTTAAACACTTCAAAGAGAAATAACGAGTGTGGCACAGGCACCAGCTAATGAGAATGGGTTGGCGCAAAGTCCCTATAGCTCCTTGCTATGACCTCATTCTCTAGATCTGGGGACATCTAAGGGCACTTGATGGGAGAGTCAAGGAAACTGGGAACTGGACACTTGGATGGAGCCTTTGGAACAGTGGCTATTTATCAACTGGTTCAGAAGTATTTTCCTATTTTAACAAGCAGTACTACCATACTAGGGGCCCATGGGTTTGCTATCAGTTCTGGAAACAACCATTTGTGTGAATCTAGCTACTGGCCAATGCTATACCAACCCTCCTCCCCAACAGTGAATTTGAAGGGAGGATAAAGACAGGGATAATCCATCTTGATTTACCTAGGGTCCTCCTCCTGTGTGTGACATAGCCTTTAATAAATGGAGTATGACCGACTGGGTTTCACAACATAGGACTGAGAATCTGACTGGACGGTCATGTATATCAGACAAAAGAAACTTGGAAGCAAGCTCTCCCACCCAAGCCCAGGAGTTTATTTTGAAACCAATCATGTTCACCCACTTATACTAGTTTGTCTTCATAAATAATTAGCAGCTTGATGGAGACTGGAAAAATGAAGAGTTCCAATTAGAAATTAAAGAAAGTATGAATTAAGAGTTAGGGAGAAACTGACTTTTTGAAAGACCAGCACAATTTCAAGTGTCACTGACCACCTAGACCAAGATTAAAAATAGAAAGAACTTCCACACAATAGAATCACCAAAATAGGTAGGGACGAAAGTACACAAGTATGACTGACCATGCCTGCTATACCGGTCACTTCAGCTTTACTTGTTATTCATCAGCTCAAAATATACCAAACCACCCTGATCATTCAACCCTTTGAACAAACTTGTTAAAGTGTTTTGTAAGGTGAAACACACTATATCAATGCCTGCTTTATAATTATAATTAGTTATCCTTGAAGGCAGAAATCATGTCATAGCCTTTTATAAAACTAATTTTAATTACATAAGTAATGATAACTACATTCATTTTTTTAAAATATTAAAGAAACCTAAAATAACCATATAATTTAGTTTCTAAACCAGAACACTCTTGAGGGTGAATGGAAATACACCTAGTAGTTAGACTGGAGGTGGGGGTGTGGGCGAGATACTAGGTATAAATGGAGACCCATGAGACAAATCAGGATGTGGGGTCACCATACAGAAAAGAACCCTGAAGCCTCTTGAGAACACCCATCCTCCCCGCAAAGATCTTTGACCTTTCCCAAACATAAGTATGATTAATATTTCAGAAGAGTGATAACTTGAAAGTATTTGGAGCTTATACAATGGTTGATAGAAAGTAGAGACATTTTTGTAGAGTCAAAGAAAGTAACATTTGATAAAGAAAATGGGAGGAAAAGTCTCTCCCAGAAGGTGACACACCTTAAACTCACAGTTAACCTTGAAGATCACTTCTCTGATAGCCACTCCCATTCTCCTCATTCTGAAGCCCCTTCTCAAAGTGCATTTCACTCTACTCAGCAAGGTCTAACTCTCACCAGTTGGTCTTAAGATATTCCTTACTATGGATATTCTCTCAGAAACTTCTCTGACAATTCTTGGTATGTTTTACATGACCTTGAAGAGCTATTACTTCCATTTTTTTTGTAATAAACCACTCAAGATTATCTCCCAACCAACTGTATTTTCCTCTGCAGTTTATGCAAATATGCACTTAAATTTGAAGGAAAAAAACCCTTATTCCTATTTTCTGATGTTCTAAAGAGAGCAGATCATATGTACTCAACATTCTAGAAGGATAAGTTACTGGGGCAAAAACTGCTTTCCACCCTTCACTGATTGCTCCCTTGAAGAGGGGAGACATACTGGGTGGGTGGTGGGGAGACAGAACTGAGCAATGCCTGGTTCAGCCCTTTCAGAGAGACCATGACCTTCTGCAGACCAGATACCCTGTTCAACGGAAGGAAAGGATACACCTGTGGTGGTCTGGCTGGACTAGGGACAGCTGGAGTAAACCTTTTAAAATCAGGGGGAGCATTACTTAGCCTATTTGACTCACGTTTAAAGCCACGTTTTTCTATCAACTTAATAATAAAGCCAACTTTTTGTTTTGTTTTGTTTTGTCTTCCACTCCCCATCTGTTTGCTTTCTCCAACTTGTCTTATCCACTGGCTCCAAAATCTGGAGAGAAAGATAACTTGTTTATTGGTCCTCCAAAATCCCACATGTAAGTATCAGTGATCAGGTTTCATAACAACTCCTCTTTATTGGTGGCCACCTTGTAAAGTAAAGGTGGTGAGGGGTCCTGACCCACATACACGTCTGTGCCTAATTTGCATGTAGCTCTCCAGGGTCTTTTGTGAGGTCTAAAGTTACAGGGTAGAGTTTTCTCTCTTTACAGCCATGGAAATGAAAGCCTATAACCCTGAATTTATTAGCATCATACCCCACTGCAGAGGATCTGCACTTTTCAGGGCCATAAATTACCTAGATTATCATGTAGACATGGAAAGTTACTGGAGGAAAATGCACATATTCAAAAAGTTTGGCATCCAATTTTCCCAGGTTCCTAAAGCTCTGAATTAAATGGTTGCAAATCCTGCAGCATGCTCCAATGAGGGCATGACCCCACTGTCACTTCTAACTGGCTGGCAGAGAAGGACAGAATCTTGGGCTCTTAGAAAGAGAGGACCTTTGAGCTCATCGGAGCCCAAAAGAAACAGACCTAGACTAATGTCATTGAATTGGTGGCATACAGATCCCTTTAAGCATAATACCTATTTTCCCATTGCAGGGACCCTGAACATCCTTAAATCCCAAAGCTATACTTCCTCTGTATTAATTTATTCTACAATACATGTGGAAAAGCAAGGGATTCACAGGATTCAAAACAGAAGTTCCTTTTGTTTGTGACTCAATTAGACCTTCCTCATGAGGCCAGCTGATGTAGGTTGTTCTTTTAAAACAAAAGAAACCAAGTGTGAATAGCTTAAAAATATATTTTGAACACAGTTCCAGGGCCCAACAGATGCTCAACAAATGATTATTGTCTGGCAATTAAAGACATACATTAAAGAAAAATCTACCCACCCACCATTGCTTGCATTTATTTTAACAACATATTTCATGTAAACACATCATTATAAGCAAATCAGTTACAACCCTGAGGCTCTGGGCAAGTAGCCAAAGTGATTCTAAGCCACACAGTCCAGACACCACTATCATGTAACACCATACACCTGACAAGAGCACTAACTCATCTTGTCACATCTTTGCCTCTCTTGGCCAGTATTTCTTTTTCTCCTTTAGTCAGCAGAACTTAAGGCTTTCCTAATTCTTCTTAGTTCTTTCTTCTATGACCATAAAATTCATCCTCCCTTTTAGGATTTTTCAACTGTCACTCTTGACACTGGGAAGCAGCAAGTGTCCCTGGACTCCATTCACTAGATGCCAGTAGCACCTCCTCACACTTGAGTTGTGACAACCCCAATATACCTAGACATCACTAAATGTCCCCTGGGAGGCAAGTTCCTCCTAGTCCCATGTTGAGAACCACTGCTTTAAAGGAATCCATCTGAAACTAAAAAAGACAAATCAAATTTAAATCCAAGACGGTATCTGAAAGCTAACGGGGCCCTCAGAGGACTCCTCCCACACAGTAGGAACTTGTTTATTTTCTTCCCAATGATCTCCTTGATCCAGGAGACCTCTCCATATGCAATTTACTAGTAGTTCTTCCTCTGACCTTCTAATTGACACCACTTTGCTACAGAACTATTTCCCCTTGTGATACACTGTGCATTCCTTTCTGATTCTAATCTGTTGGTGGGGAACACCCAATTTATTGCATTCAGGCAGTCAATGGTTTGGTTTTTTAATGAAAGGTCATGGGGTGATAGGAAAGAGAGCTGGAAAGTGGCGTAGGGGAACCTGCCTGGTTAGTGTCAATTTACCAATTAGCCTAGTTGTTGACCCAATGATTCTAGATAGCCCTTTGTAAGGTTGGGTAACTTGAAGGTAGCTCTCCAAATGCCAACCTTTTATCCACAAAATTGGAATTTTAGCTCAGTGCACTGTAAGAAGAGGTTTTCGGTATGTGCAGTATCCACATTTAAAGATTTTATTTTATTATTTTTAGAGAGGGGGTAAGGGATGGAGGAAGAGATGGAGAGAGATATCAATGTGTGGTTGCCTTTCACCTGCCTCCAGCTACGGACCTGGCTGGAGAACTGGCTTGCAACCTGGTTATGTGCCCTGGCTGGGGAATTGAACCAGTAACCTTTGGGTTTGCAGGCCAGCACCTTAACCACTGCGCAACCAGCCAGGGCTAGTATCCACATTTAAATTCCCTCCATCTTGCTAATTTATGGCAAGGCTCCCTCCAACTCCAAGGCTAAAATGCAACAATGCACAGCTCATTAAGAGTCACTTGGGAGTATTGAGGAAACATGCAAAAGGAACAGTTCCTTTATTTCCTTTCCCTGGAGTCTTATTTCCACTCTAAGGGTTTCTCCATTTCTTCTAGTTTGAACAACTATAAAAATTGGGTTGAAAAATAATTCATTCCTGTGCTAGTTTTTTATGTATCCTGAAGTGTCCATGTTTCAGTTCCAATTCTGAATTCCAAATGAGCAAAATGAACTCCTATTATTCATCTCCAATTAAATAATGCATTTCTCTAATTCTAAAGCATCCAATTCAAATCCTGAAGTTGATAGAAACTCATCTAGCATATTCATTAGACATGCCCCTTTCCTTCTGCCCTCTCCCTATGATGATGCCTTGCATGATTGTGGCAGTTGTTTCAGAGCACACGGAGCCACAAAATCAATACCTCATTAAGTTATTTCAAATCAGTGAACTACAGCTGCTTCAGAACATGGGCATGAAATATGGTTTCATCAATAGAATCCAAGGCCCTGTCTACACAAAGGCAAAAACAATTTAGTCAATGTTTTTCTTTTTTTTTTTTTTAAATCAAAAGTCAAATGAGTTGCTTGGTATTGGGTAAGTCAAACAATAATTTGCCTATTACTTGTTGGTCACCTACCCAGGCCATAGAACTAATAGACACTGCCATGATGTTCCTAGTCCATTTCTTTGAGTCCCTATAAAGCTATAAACGGAAACAAAAAATGTCTATTCTATCCTTAAATGCTGCCCAAAAGAGTCCCTGCCAATTGCCCATGAGTGTTTTTTCCTTGGCTAACATAAGGATGAGAGTGGCCAGCAATTATTCAGTAAAATCTGAGCATTCCCTATGAGTAAAACTCAAAGTTAGAGAGATTTAAAAAATATTATGAGTTCTATCTTCAAATGACTTAGTGGTGTAGGTAGGGTGCCAAGTCTAGTACATATGATGAGATAGAGAACCTCCCAAAACCCAAAGCAGAATCACTGATCAACAGTGTGGATTAGGTGCTAATGTTGGAGGAAGTTCCAAAGTGAAGTAAATCATCAACATATGGCAGCATTAAAAAACAAAAAACAAAAAACTAAACTTGTTAGTTAATGAAGTATTTAAAACTAAACTTGTTAGTTAATGAAGTATTTACTTAAATTCCAAATTGATTATATGTATTATATCTAAAGCGATATTCTTCTGTAATAGGAAAATGTGTTGGCTTCGTCTAAGTATTACAAATTAAATATAAGCATCAGAGAGTATGTGCTGTCCAGAGGTAGCAATGAACTCATCACCATGAATCATCCAAGAACCAGAAGAGCAAGGATCTGACTACTTCTGGTATTTACCAAGAAGCTTAACATGAAATTATCTTAGTTTACATAAGGCTAAAATGAAATTTGATCTTTGTTTTTCTACTGTGCTCAGTCGATTATTCTTAAAATATTGTTCTAGTTGAACTGGCACTTAAAAGAGTCACTTTTTACAATTTACTTTGAAAATTAATGTAGCTGTTTCAACAATAAATCAGGAGACTCAACATTTCAACTGAACTGTCCATTGTCTTCCCATTGTCTTTTTTTTTTTAATAAGGAGCATAAGTCAGGTGAGTCAACTTTACCTAAACCTGACATTATCTTGATATTCCAAAGCAGCATATACTGCTAGATCACGATTTCTGGCAAACAAGTTTTCATTTGTGTTCTAGAAAGTTAATGAGTTTGTGACCATCTTTGTACTACCTGCTGTCCTTTGTTGCAAATGACCTGGAAAATTCGGGAAGTTAGGGTTCCATGGGATCACCACCAAGAAAAGTGGTAAAAGTGGTAGTTTTGTGTGAGTGAATAGTGGGTATGGATGTCTCAGCTGATCATCAAAATACTTCTCTCTGGCTTTGGCTTCATCCTTTGCAAAAGTGGATGCTCAAAATACTGGTTTTATAAAGAAATGGATAGCCCTGGCTGGTGTGGCTCAGTGGATAGGTGCCAGCCTGCAAACCCAAAGGCCGCCGGTTCGATTCCCCAGCCAGGGCACATAACCAGGTTGCAACCCAGGTCTCCAGCCAGGTCTGTAGCTGCAGGCAGGTGAAAGGCAACCATACATTGATGTGTGTGTGTGTCTCTCTCTGCCTCTCTTCCTTCCCCTCTCTCTGAAGATAATAAATAAAAATCTTTAAAGGAATGGATAAAGGTATATGTGAAGACTCTGAAGACCTAACCTCCTTGTCAATAAATACAGAGTCCAAGTAAGTTATTGAATAATTGCTTCTTATCACTCAACTTAAAAATATTACCATACCATTCTTTTATTACAGTCATCATGTACCCAGACGACTCCTCCAAAACACTGGAAGCTTCTGCAATCACTGTAGTCCCCAGAGCCTTGCATAATATCTTTTTCATAGTTAATACTCAATAAACAAATAAAACAGAACTGAAAATATCAATTGTAGGGGCTAAAATGATAAAAATTTAAGGTATGCTGGGTAATATCATCAGTAAACTTTGATCTAAAATGTTTCTTACTAAATTCATATATTTACTAGTTGAATACACTAATATTTTGGCTCACATATGAGAAATTTTTATTTTCCCATGTACTGGTAAAGATACTGTCATTCCAGAGGTTTTAACCTTTTTTTTGTGCCATGAATCCCTTTGACAGTCTAATGAAACCTATATTCAAAATTAAAGGAAAGGTTCAATTTCAGTTACAGGTTAAAAAAAAAAAAAAAGACTAATTTTTCCCATCCATGTGTGCAGCTGCCCTGAATTCTATGATACATGAACACCAGGTAAAGAAGCCCTGATAAAATCAATTTGAAATATGTATGTTATATCTACAATGTAGGCAATATTCTCTCTTTATTCTGGCTCAATTTTTCGCATTATGCCAGATTTACTGTATATGTTCCCCCTGTCTTGCATAGACTCCCTCTACTCTTCCAAACATTTTTTTTCTTTTTTTTTTTAATTTTATTGTTGTTGTATTACATCCATCCCCTTTCTTCCAAACATTTTGAAGATAAATGCCCTCCATTAATAATTTGTTTTAATTAACTTCATATGGCTTTTGCCCCAGACTTAGAACACTAGCTAAAAGACCCCCATTCAGGTAAGATGAAAACAAAGCGGGTGAGCACACAAGGCTCCATGTTTTTCTCATTTTCTCCTCACCAACCACAGTGTTTGTAATGAGGACTAGAAACATGAACCAAAGTGTTACTTTATGTTGAGAGCAACTGCCTGGTCTTTCCTTCCTTAACAAAACTACTTAACCCACATACCTGAATCTTGAAACTAAATCCTGAAGACAGTTTTTTTTTTTTAAATCACTCCTACATCATTAGTTCCTCAGCTTTTCTCCTCTTTATCTTTAGTATATGCAGATTCATATACGGAATGTTCTTTTTGTCATGGAATAATAATTTTCTAGAAAATCTGAGAATCATTTGGAAATTTTTGGCTGTTTGCCATAAAATCCTAGATTAACAACCTCTCTGGCAAATGGGAATGAAAAGCTAAAAGATCATTGACGATTATTTAACTTGTCCATTAAAAATACGCTCAAAAATTTTCACCCAACTATTCTATGAGACTATATATAGCTTGAATAAAGAAATCATGAAATTTTTTGGTGGCTTCTTTCTAACAAAAGATATAACAAACCTCAGTGTTACAAAACTTATACATAGTCGGGGATGGGTGAGAACAGAGCCATTTCCTTAGATGGCAGGATTGTAGTAGTCATTTTGGGAATAGGGGAGCTGAAATAAGAAAAGGAGTGTGCCTTTTATCACTTTTTTTCCCCTTTAAACTAAACCTGCTTTCAGTGATCCGTGTCTATACCCTCCAAAAGCACAGCTTCAATTTTCACTTTGAAAAATGGGCTCTGGTCACAGTCTTCCCTGCGGGATGTTTAATTTGTTCTAGCCTTTCTGGAGAGCTTCGTCACCCTGACTTCTGCCAGAAGCCTGCATGGGGTAATGGCCCTGTGGCATGCAGTCAGGTTCTTCCAGGGCAACAGCGGGCACACAGACAGAGAATACCCAGCTTTCGCACGATGAACACAGCCTGTCTGCATTTCTCCATCTTTCATCTCTCTCCAGATCCGAGTCAGCGTGAGACACTCACTTCTTCATGAACTGGGAGAAGCTGTTGGCAAAGAGTTGGGGTTTTTTTGTTTGTTTGTTTGTTTTTTAATTTCTTGAAACAATGCACTGAATCTGAGACAATATCTAGTCTGCATTTGAATCACCGTGGCTTACACCAGAAGAGTCAGTGCTCTGTTTTTTGTTAGGAAACCATTGTTGAATGGCTTGCAAACCAGGCCTCCACAGGGGACTATTTTCTTTAACAGATTTTATCATATTTTGATGCCTTCATTGATTTCCATTCTCACTGATGTTCCAGTTGTTATGAAGAGGGGCCAAGGTCAGACCCCAGCAGCGCAGAGCTGGGCCTCAGCACAGGTGGAGGATGAGTTCTATGCACCAGAGGATTTAGCAAGTATCTGTTTCCACAGGATTAACTGAGAAGCCACTTAATATGATTACTACCCATTGCCCTAAAACTCCACAAAATCTCCACCAAACTTGGGGAGCCCCACTGTACAGCACAATGAAACCAAATATAAATTTTCTCATTCCCTAATCATTTAGATCAGGAGTATTTTAATTTTCTTTCCTTTTTATTTTTTTTTTAAGATTTTATTCATTATTTTTAGAGAGAGGGGAAGGGAAGAGGCAGAGAGGGAGAGAGACATCCATGGAAGGTTACCTTTCACCTGCCTCCAGCTGGGGACCTGGCTGGAGACCTGGCTTGCAACCTGGTTATGTGCCCTGACTGGGAATCGAATCAGTAACCTTTGGGTTCTCAGGCCAGCACCAATCCACTGTGCCACCAGCCAGGGCTAAAATTTTCTTTTGTCCAATGGAGCCCTTTGGCATTTTTGTGAAATCTATAAGCTCAGAGTAATACGTTTTTTTTTTTTTTAAATCATAACATAGAATATTATAGAGGAAACCAATAATGCAGAAATATAATTATCAGAATACCTAACAATAAATGTAAAGCTTTCTAGCATAGCATATAAGGAGCTTAGAAGTGACCAGTCTGTCCTAGCAAGTAAACAACTAAACAAATGGGAAAGAAAATCTATAACTTCTTAGATTTGTCAGAGAAGAGAGCTCACAGAGCTGACCACTGCCCCCCCAAATTGGAGAGCTAGACACGCAGACACCACGAATCTGAATTCACTGACTCAGAAACATGTGCACAAACACTTCAGAACCTGCGCTGGGGTAGGAGAGCCTGAACTATAACCGATGAATTGATGGCTGGAGGTTCAGATTACATAAACCTAAGGGTTACACATTCCAGGAGGACACAGTCTTGGTGGCGGCACAATACTTTGGTGAGTAAATATTGGAGAAAAATCCTCATGCTTCTGAACGGGAGAGGTTAACAGTAGCCAGTTTAGAACATTCCAGAGCATTCTGTTCTTTTTAACAATGCCTGCCACTGGAGAAACTAGTAAGCTAGGACCTACTGTGAATGACCTGAAGGAAGGGAAATACCCAACTAAAACCTTCCACATGGGGGGAGGCAAACACCCCCTCACTCAGCCCCTTCTGGTTATTCTGCCCCACCTCAAGGAGGAGGGAGGGGACCAAGAAGGACTGGTGAAGTTCACAATCCAGGGACACAGGCTCACCATAAGACTGAGACCTAATCACAGGACTATAGAATGACCTTTGCACATACAACTAAAGCATTTGGCAAAATTCAGTACCCACTCATGACTTTTTTAAAAATCTCAACAAAATAGAAATATAAGGGAACTTCCTAACTTGATATAGAACATCTACAAAATCCTACCACTAACATCATTCTTAATGGCGAGAAATGTGAAGCTCTCCTGCTAAGGTCAGGAAAAGACAAGGGTGCCCTTTTTTCCCACTGCTTTTCAACATCACACTGGATGTGTTAGCTAATGCAATAAGATAAGAAAGGATACAAAAAATACAGTGATTGGGGAGGAAGAAATAAAACTGTCTTTTCTTGCAGATGACATGATCTGCAAGATCATGTAGAAAATCTGAAAGGATTGATCAAAAATTCTGTAACTAATAGGCAATTTATTTATCAAGTAACAAGATTTAACATTATAATACAAAACTGAACAGTTTCCTCCATACTAGCAATAAATAAATGTAAGTTAAAAATGTTAATTACCATTTATATTAGTATTGTCCAAAATGAAATACTTAGGTTTAAATTGAACAAAATATGTACAAGATTTCTATAAGGAAAGCTACAAAACTCTGATGAAAGATATTTAAAAATAATTAAATAGATAGTCCACGTTGATAAATAGGAAGACTCAAGATTGCCAAGATATCAGTTCTTAACTTAAATTTAGAGATTCATTCCTATTCCAATCAAAATCCTAGGAAGTTATTATATAGATATTAACAAATTGATTCTAAAATTAAGAAGGAACAGCAAAAGACCTAGAATATCTAACTCAATACTGAAGAAGAATAAAGTTGAAGAACTGACATTACCTAACTTCAAGACTTGCTAAAAAGCTACAGTAATCAAGAGAGTATGACACTGCTGAAAGAATCGGCAAATAAATAAATGTAACAGAATAGAGAGCCCAGAAAGTGAACCACATATCTAACACAAATACACCCAACTAATCTTTGACAAAGGGGCAATAGCAATACAACAAAGCAACGATACTCTGTTCAACAAGCAGTGCTGGAACAACTAGATATCCACATGCAAAAAAATGGAGATAGACACAGACCTTACACTGTGGTTGGATCTTGGCTGGACAACAGGATGAGGTAGATGTGAGTCTTCCCAGCAGAGACGGCAGTAGTAATCAAGTACCAGCCCTACCAGCAGGAGCCCTTGCTGTGAAGTGAGGTGTGCCCTCCCCCAAATTTAAATGTAGGGGCCCCATCCCTCAATGTGACTGTATTTGAAGACAGGGATTTTGAACGTTTATCAGGATTAGATGAGATCACAACAGTGAGGCCCCTATGATGGATCCTGTGGCTTTATAAGAGGAAGAGAGAGAGAGTAACCTTTCTCTGCTGTATCAGCCAGGACCTTGATCCTGGACTCCCAAGCTTCCAAAACTGTGAGAAATAAATGTCTATTGTTTAAGCCACCCAGTCTATGATATTTGGTTATAGCATCCTGATCCAAGACAAGGTTCCCTGAACAGCAGAGAAAGAACGGGAGCAAAAGGAAAGGAAAACACAGATGACCAGGTATAGGTAAGATGTGTTCCTAGGTACAATGAAGTATTTCTCAGAACACTAAGAAATACTTTGGGTCAACTCTGCAGGAACTCACGTTCTACATTGTAACAGGAGGGACAAGAGCCAGGAAAATAGAAGTTAGTAACATCAACTATTTTTCCCTTGAATCCAGGCACTGGCCTAACAACTTTATATGTGCCAACTCTGCTTCTAGTTGAGTTAACTAATCGGGTCATTATATTGAAAGTGGGAGTGATTGTATGTTACAAAATACAATTGCCCAACGTTCACAATAAGCGAAGTTGAATGCAACTGTGTTCACACATTTCACACGCACCGATTTGAGACAAGTAGCAGGAAGCATGACTACGTTTTCCAAGTATGGCAAAAATTAAACCACTCAATGATAGAGGAACGGCTCATTCCACAAGACCACAAAGCTGAAGGCCCACTTCAGAAATATACCTGAACTGTAGATTTTAATTTAATTAACAAGTTTATCCAAAACATTAAGAATGGAAAAATGATTTTCAAAAAGAGATTCTCTAGCCCTTCCAACACATATAGCGTACAAATGTGGACAAGCTCCTTTATTTCTCTGGTTCAAGGTCCCTCCTTCCGCCCACAGGAGGGAGGTGCCCCTTCCCACTCCTGCTTCAGACCAGTTGTGACTGGCTTTCCCATCCATCAAGAATCCCACCATTTCCTGGGCCGCGCAAGGAAGGAGATATGACCACTAGGTGGCAGTAGCACACACAAGCTTATTTGGGTGATGCTATGACAAGTTTACATGAAGGGAGGTACCTCTTGGCATGAGACTGTCCAGAAGCTACTGCACTGGGACCACCATGAAGAAGAGGAGGAGGACAAGGGAACTCCCTGGGGAGAGAAAGATCAGAGAGAGTCCTTCACACCTAAGTGATATTACTCAGCAGGCCAGCAGGGTGTCTCTGGGTCAGGGGGCTCCCAAGGGCAGCAGCAGTGATTTGGGGTCTTTATAATCCCTGGGGTTTATTTTGTACAGCTAGCATGTGTTGGGCAGTTTCACAAGGTATGCAAACAAGGCAAGCTCAAATGGCGAAAAAGTAAACCTGATTATTTGGGCTGTGTTTAAAACAGCTGGATGTGTAAAAATTTGAGTTTCGCTCAATTTTGAGCTCATGGGCCTCAGCCTGCTGGGGAGAAACAATCCATGGGTCACGTGCAGAGACATCTATCTCATTTGTATAGCACCATCTCTTCCTTACACATCCTCTGTCTCTCTGTGGAGCTGCTCTTCCGCTCGGCACTCATCTTGGTCTGCTCCCCAGTTCTGGCCACCTCCGCCCCTCTCCTATCTGAGGCTCCTTGGCTCTTTATGGACCAGGGTTATGATGCTCAGATTTTTACTTCATCGCTGATGCTATGTCCTGCCTGGCTCTGTCCCTGTCCCAGTGTTTCCTCTGGTACCCTGATAGTTTCCTGCCCCCTGATTCACTTCCTCTTTGACTTTGTTATTGCTCTAACATGACTTATCTCAGTCTGCAATCAATTTGCTTTAAAATGTGTTTACTTATGAAATTACATACATGCTTCTTTTTCCTCTGCTAGATCAAGAACGACCTGGGAAAATCAACCTCCTGAGCCTTGTTCTCTTCTGGATTACCACCACCTGGAACAATGCCTGGCATCATTACTAAATGAATGAATTGAATGGATGACATGTTTCATGGTCAGTAATCTAAACCTTCTCTGAGGAATGAAGTATACATTTTTTTCAAAGCCATTTATTTCAAGTGATAATATTCATGCATAAGTTCCAGGAAGTTTGTTTTAAACACAAATTGATCATTAAAGTCTCTTTTTTCCCCATCTTTGAATATTGAATCCTCCTGCAAGGGTGGCTTTATAATGACTAGTTTAGCTTATATCAGTGACTACCCAAGAACAGTGACCATATCATGAATATTCTTGACTCATCTATTTCTCTTTTTTTTAAGATTTTGTTTATTATCTTCAGAGAGAGGGGAAGGGAGAGTGGGAGAAAAGGAGAGAGCCATTAATGTATGGCTGCCTTTCATGTGCTTCCAGCTACAGACTTGGCTGGAGACCTGGCTTGCCACTTGGTTAGGTGACCTGGCTGGGAATCGAACCAGCGACCTTTGGGTTTGCAGGCCAGCACCTTATCCACTGTGCCACCAGCCAGGGCTTGAATCATCTATTTATTGACAGAGGGCTTTCAAGATAGGAGTACACTACTTATATTTCATTTCTTTAACAAATATTTATTAAGCACCTATTATTAGGCCCCAAAGATAAAATGGTAAAGCAAAACAGACATAATGTAAATTATGGTATTTTCTATGCCAGGATTTTTCCCAAAAATTGTTCTGGGCAGCATACTACAAAGATGCTTCTTTTAAGTTAAAGTCTTCCACCATCAGAGAGGTTTGGGCAACTCAGCAGACTAGACTTCCCTGCAAAGCTTTATCATGCAGATGAAAATGAAAGAAGTTTTGAGAAGTGCTGTCATTTAAAAGCAATCTAAATTCAAAATTTTTCAAATTTGTAGTTGACCATGAAAGTCCTAATGTTTGGCAAAGTATTCTTTGGAGATGCCTTTCTAGCTAACTCAATTGTAACAAGCCTACACTAGAGCCCAGAGCTGCTGATCAGGTGAGAAATTTGAGTTCCTAAGGTTGCAATCTAGAGAAGAGCAGTAAGGACTCTGAAAATCATTCAGGTTAGTAGAACAATCTTTTGTAGCACTCATATTTATGTACATCCACATTTGGGCATTTTAATATAATTGGAAAACCACTTACAATATTTAATCACCACACTAGTTTCTTATCAGAAGTGGCACTTATCATTTTATGGATTTCAATAAAGGGTTTGGGTAGGAATTGTTTTTATTACTGTAGCATACTAAAGTAGGTAGAATACATGATTTACCAGGCCTTTGAAGTGCCAATGGTTTACGAGATTGAAAACCCACCATTTCAGCCATATTCATAATAGCTAATGTTTATTGAGTTCTCATTATCTGCTAACCCCATTACCTAAGTATTTCTTTTAATTCTAATATTATCCTTATGAAGTAACTACTAATACAACATCCAACTAATTTAGAGCCAAAAAGTAGCTAGTACATGTATATGTGGGTAGTGGGTGACCTAAATCCAAATCCAGGGTACCTGATCCAGAACCTTCTTAATCACTACACTAAACATATAATGGTCCTTCTGGATTTGCACTGACTAACCCCCTCCCTGTAGCTATCAAATATTTATACAAATTGAGATGAGGCTGAGGGAATTTCAATATCCAAAGATGAGAGAGGAAGAACTTAAAAAAAAAAAAAAAGCTTGAAAGTAAGGAAACTAGGCAAATGGGGTGTCCTAGAAGCCAAGTGAAGAAAGCATTTCAAGAGGAGAGAGAAATCAACTGTGTCAAATGTCAAAGGTCAAGTTAGATAACTACCAGGAAAACTACCAAGACTGGAATTGCCAGTCTTGATGGCAGTCATAATCTTGGTAGGAGTAATTTTAGTGCCTCTATAGCAATGAAAAACTAGCCAAAATCCATTCAACTAGAGAATAAAAAATTGGAGACAGAGAGCATAGGCACTTTTAAGAAATTTTCTTATGAAGGGAAATAGAAAAATAGGGCAATAGCTACAAGATGACAGCTAAAAGATATACAGAAGGTTTTTCTTTTCTGGAAATAAAGAAATAAGAGCATGCTTGCATGCTGACAGTTATGATCCCATAGATCGGGAAAAATTACTAATGTATTAACAAGGGCTTTCATTGCCAGAGCAATATCCATGAGGAGACACCAGTGGGTAGGATATTCACAGAGTGTTGGTTCATCCATAATAAGAGAAGTGAGATTACATGAGCACAGATACAGGTAGGTGGGTAGGTGTAGTGGTAAAGGCAATGGCATTTCTCTTCTGATTCCTTCAATCTTCTCAGTGAAGAGGGAACAAGGTTATCAGCTGGGACGAGGAGGTCCGAGAAAAGAGGAGAATGAATGAAATGGTCACCTGGAGAGTAAGAGATACGAACGACCTAGGGAAACTGTGATTATCGAACCACATAGCTGAGTCTACTTGATGTCAGCAAATGTGAATTTTGAGTGACAGCAATTCGCATCACTGTTTTTCTCCAGCTATATTCATGGAGACAAAGAAAAACTGCTAATCAAGACAGGAGCAAATGGGTTAAAGATATAGGAGAAACTTAGGATATGAAGGAAGACAGGAGAAAATGGTAGGATTCTTGGAGGACAGCAGGGATGTTGGACTATCAGAATCAGGATACTAGTGGGAGAGAGTTTTAAAAGTAGGATGTAGGAGAGATGCAGAGTGATAGATATTGGGTGACAAAGGTGTGAGAGGCTGAGATGAAGGAGAATAAGATCATTAGCATGATAAGGTCAAGGAACTGGGAGGCTCCGTGGGTCCTGAAATCCCCAACATTTAAGACCAGAGCAGTATTGAAGAGAATGAGTCAGGAACTCAGATATTTTTCCCTTTTTCTTTCTTTTCTTTTTTATTTTATTTTATTTTATTGTTGTTGTATTACATCCATCCCCTTTTTGCTCCCCTCCCTTTTTTTTTTTTTAATGTCTATACTACTTCACCATCTTGACCAGAACTCCAGAAGCTCAGACCTTTAAGACAGGGAAAGGAGTTGCCATGGTGATGAGGAAGGGGCCGTATGGATAACCACCCTAAAAGGAGTACAGTTGGATTGGTTCAGCTGTTACATGTGTACTTTGAGTTAGAATGGATGGGATCTAACTTCATTCAGAGGTAGAATGGATGGGATCTGACAAACCCAACTGCTTGATTCAGCCCCACTGCGGCCAGCTGTGTGAACTTGCTGTCATGGATAGAAAAAATCTCAACCCATCAGGCATTCTTTCTTGTGGCATACCTACATAGAGAGCAGCCAAAAACCTGTGAAATTCTGATGGCTAAAAATGAATTATGATGACTGCATTCTATTTAATTCACAAAAACACATGCCCAAATCCAGAGTAAAATGTACAGCTAGGTTAATTATTATTGGGGGGAAGGGGAGGGACTATCTTTTCCCAAATCCAGTGAAGCCTTTTACAGCCAGAGTGTTGAATGCCTGACAATGATTAGAGAAAAGTGTTATTTTAATGATTTCCTTATGAAATATGAAACATTTCAAAAACCTCCTCATGCAACCATCACATATCCATTAATTATTCATCTTTTTGTCTCAATCATCAGCTCCGCCAGGGCAAGTCCATGCCAATGCTCCCATGCACCTCTTCCCTCTCCAAACCTTTAGTAACTATTTCTCACATCCTGCACCAGCCATGTTTCCCAAAATAAATTATTGATGGAGCCGGCATTCCACTCAAAATCAGGAAGCAATCAATTCCATATGGCCAATAACTCAGACAGTTATTTTTAACAGAAAGCATTCTGGAAAGGCAAAGAGAAGTCCTTACACACTTCAGAAATGTCCGCCATGGTCTCCCATCAAAGCCTGTGCTGCACGTGCTCTGTTTGCTTCAAGCTTTCTCCCCTCCCCTCTGACACCTGCTTGGCTCATTGCTGACTTCATTCTGGCCTCCATTCTAGTGTCATGTCCCAAAGAAGTCCTCCTTGATAACTCTCTCTAAATTGGCACTGTTACCAACACCTCTCTCATCTATTGAACTACCTGCTTTACCATTACCTGGGACCTTTAGCATTACCTGGTGTCTGTTTTGGCTCTGGCGGACACCCAGTGCCTAGAACACTGAATCTGGCACAAAGCAGGTGCTCAGCAAATATCTATTGAATGAATGAACAAATGAAGGTATGAAAGAACAGAGGAATGCAAGAAATGCCATCCCAGGGGGAGAAAACTTTACAAATGGTTTAGATTCATAATAAGAAAACAGTAGTTTAGCCCTGGCTAGTGCAGCTCAGTGGATTGAGCGCTGGCCTGAGAACCAGACGGTTGCTGGATCAATCCCCAGTCAGGGCACATGCCTCGGTTGTGGGCCAGGTACCCAGGTGGAGGTGCATGAGAGGCAGCCACACATTGATGTTTCTCTCCTTTGCTTTCTCCCTCCCTTCCCCTCTCTCTACAAAATAAATAAAGTCTTAAAATAATAATAATAATAATAATATTTTAAAATACACTTTCCACAGTTTAAATATAGTCAGATCACAGAAGGGAATATTGTAAATCTTTAGCAGATTTACAATAAGATGAATTGTACAATAGAAGAAATTTAGAATTCTCTAAAATGAAGAGAATTCTATTTAGCCAAGAAAAAGCCAAAAAATAAAAATTAAATTCAATCACAAGTCATTCTAGAGGATGATTTTGCTTGAAAGGTAAGTACTCCAAAGAAACTCTTACAATGAAGGTGTTTCATCAGAACACATTGCAAGCTTGACAAAGCACTTTTAATAGTGTGCTTTATGTCATGGCTGGTTTGAGCATACCAAGATACACACAGATTACACATAACAAAGACACAAAAACGTACACTAGAACTACTTGTCTAGTTTTGAGAAATAGGTAAATCTTACTTCTGGTTGATAATCACATTGGTATTTATGGGAATTGCTGTGTTAAGTCACATGAGGTGTTTCTTGCCAAAAGATCAATTTAACATGCTGCCCTACAGAGCATCAAGCGTCTGAATAATTTCCTCTTTATAGTTTTAGGCAACATGAGATGGCATTTTCCAATATTCCTGGCTAAATTCCAGCACGGTATTGATTCAGTTGGGGGAACGAGGGAGGAGGCTGGGGTGGAGGGAGGGATGGGTGGACACAGAGGCCAAACTAGCTGGATGCCTACTTGCATTTCCTGTGCAGACTGACAAATAAAACAGAACTATAGTTTCGTTTCAGACACCATACTACTATGCTGTTTGTTTCCCATATTATTTTCAAGAAAAAAACTCTTCTAGCCTAGCAATATTATTATAGACATTTATCTATTCGTTTCTAAATATATATTACAGATAATTCACTCAACCCCAAGGTTTTGTTCCAATCTTTTATCCCAGAACATTGGGACTCCTTCAGCAGAAATCTACAAATGTTCTTTTGGAATTGTTTTCTCTAGTTTGGATAACCTAAAAGTCAGAAAGAAAAAATACTCACATCCATTCTAGATATCATGCCTACCTAACCCAAGTTAAGTCATTTTACCCATTCGTAAAGATTTCTATTTCTAAAAGACTTATTACTTGCTCTCAAGATTTTAATCTACTTTTATTTTAACACATAGCCCTGGGTATGTGTCACATACCTTACCCATGTAGCAGAGGGGTTATATACACAATTTTAATCTGATAGTGCTTGAGGGTGACTCTTTCTGTCTCAAATTCAGTCCACAATCTTCTGAGACTAAGGGCCTTAAAACAAACACACAAAATACAAGATGGAGCACATGTCTAACATTTCAGATAATCTTGCCTTATATTCTGACATTTACCTTCTGTTCCTTGAAAGTGCTCATGAGCTTCCTTTCATTAATTCACTTACTCATTCACCATTTGTTCATCAAGCCTTTTTGTAAGCACCTACTAGTTAGATGGAGATGAACCAGGTATTAAAACAGTATAGAGTATCAGTAATGATTCCTTATCTTGTTTTCATTAATGTCTCTTACATCCTGGAAGGCAAGTCTCTGGCCTTTGTGATTTGCAGAAACTCAGTGTTTCTTATTTGCCTAATGACCCTCTCAGAGAGGGGTCATGACCTAACTTCAAGTAGCAAACATTTCTTCATGCTTATTATGCATAATATTCCCTTAAGGCAGTTGCTGCCTTTACCTTCTAGTATATTTCAGGATATCTATGAGAGATGCTCACTGAATATATTCAAAGACTGTTGATGGACTAATTTCATTCCACTATGTTAGACCCAGGAAATGGTTCTTCTCAAAAGGATCAGATCAGATGTCCTATGGCATCTGATGTTTTCTTTACCTTCTTCCGCCATGAATAATTGATCAAAAAGCATTCTCAAGTTCTGAACAACACAAATACAGAATGAATTATTAACACAAACTTCCCCAACATAATCATTTCTCTTCCCCTTTGACTTTATCCTCCTTGCCACTCTAATCATGACTCAGTGAAAAATTCGGTATCTGGACTCTTCTGTCACAGGGTTGGGTGCTCCAAGTGTTTATGTCTCTCTCTCTCTGTCACACACACACACACACACACACACACACACACACATTTAATCTTTAAAGGGAAGGGTTGACTTAAATAATTTTATGGCCAGTCAGTTTAGATAGTTTGTCATTTTCATATCAAGATTTAGGGGTAGGGGTAATTATTTTCCCACAGTGCAATCCAGCCACTTCTCTGAATGAGGATTTGAGGTCCCTACCCAGGTGAATATCAAAGCTTAGAATAGAGGGGGGCATTTGCACTGGCAAGGAGCATAATAATGGAACCAAGTCATCAACCGCACTTCTTCAAAACTGGAAGCAGGTGAGTGGGAAATCACATGAAATGTGGAAATTATGGTTTAGCCACTCACCAGTGAATTCTCTGAGGGAAGATTTTGCCAGTTGGTCCCTTGTTTCTTAGTGCATCTCCTGGCAGACTTCAGGCCTTTCTCCTAATGTCAAAGAGTTTTAATCTCCTGGGTGTGCTCTGCCTTTATTTCCTTCTTACCACTCTTCTTTATCATTCCTTCCTCCACTGCCCCCCACATCTCCTTTTCTTTTTCTACTATCATACAATAGCTATGTCCCTAACCTGAAATGGAGCTGAACAACAGAGAGAGAGAGAGAGAGAGAGAGAGAGAGAAGGGGAGGGAGGGAGAGAGGATGAGAGGAAGGGAGAAAGAGGAAGAGTTGGGCACTGTCTAACAGACAAGAGAAATACAGTTAAGAGCAGGGAGTGGCTGTCATGCATTTACTTTCTCTGCTTCCCCTTATTCCTGGGCGTAGAACTTTTCATTGAGCTGATGTGCGCTGTGCGTCTTGTGGGCATAAGGCTGGATGTGGATGGTGAAAGTCTAGACTCAGCACATCCTATAATGAGTGTGCAGTCTAGCAGGATGTGGTGCCTTCAGGGAGCCAGGAGTCTGGGACTCCACGTTGGTTTCTGTGAAGTCAGCAATCTGTCAAACAAATGGAAGAGGAGGGGCAGAGAAAGGAAGAGCTAAGCTGGAAGGAGCAGGAGAGGGAATTAATGAGAAAGGTGAGGGAGGGGAGCTGTACATTTGGCTCTGACAGTATTTGCATCAAACTCAGTGCATCTCACCAGGGAAAACTTGGCTTGGTCTGGGGGTAGATGACATCAGACTTTAAAGATGTTTCTCTGAAGCATCTTTAAGAGGATAACTACATCCACAAATATTATGTTGACAGTCTAATTAATATATCCTTTGTGAAAGAATGGTGTATTATAAGTGGAAGATGTATTATGCATCATTGGAAAACACTACATCTGATATACACAAGTTCTCATAAATGCTTTCTTATGGGTTCAAGGTTAGACTGAACTTTGCTCACTTGGGTTTAACATTTATTGTCAAAAAAACAGGACAGGCCCAGAGCAATAGAGGATGAAGGGTACATGGGTTGTACCCTTGAGAAGCTGGTAATTCTGGTGCAGTAAGATATCGGTCAGCCTTCTTCTTCTTCTTCTTCTTTTTTAAAGATTTTATTATTTTTAGAGAGAGTGGAAGGGAGAGAGGGAGATAGGGGAAGAGAGAGAGGCAGAGAGGGAGAGAGAGATCAGTGTATGGTTGCCTTTCACCTGCCTCCAGCTACAGACCTGGCTGGAGACCTGGCTTGCAACCTAGTTATGTGCCCTGGCTGGGAATCGAACCAGCGACCTTTAGGTTCGCAGGCTGGTACCTTATCCACTGTGCTCTTAGCCAGGGCCTGGTCAGCCTTCTTAATTGACACCAATAGAAATCACTCTGGCTGTTTTCAACAACAAATAAAGCATTTTAAAGAAGGTTACAGAGTAGCTGAAAGAATCACTAGTGTAGCTGGACACTCCCACTGAAATGAAGAAAGGTTTCCACTGCCAAAGGCATGTTGAGGTACAATCGGCTTGGATCACTAGTTGTCACAGCATACCCTTTTGCCATTTGTCATTTAATGTAGCCTCCAATGTTATCCATGAGGGAACGTTTTTATAGGACCCCACAAATTAGATATCAATCTAATATAATGTCAGTCTCAACCCTGTGGGGGAGCCCTGCTAGTGTAATATATATTTGTTACTGTGGATTGCCGCTTAAATCCAATGAACCCTGGCAATGGCATTGGCTTTTGTTTAAATGAAAATATAACAAGTAGAACACAGAAATAATGGCTTGTTTTATTGAGCATCTTTAGTGTGCCAGGCACATATTATGTGGATTATTTCTAATCACTATTTAATTCAAATCCCCAAGTTTCAACTAAAAATGCTTCAAACAAACCTCTCGGGCTTACACAGGCATTCCAGTGCCTTGCAAAGTTCGCTCTCTACACCCAAAGATTTCGGGGAGTGACCACGGGGGTGGAGCAGAGTGAGCTGGGCCTCTCTCAGTTCTGGTGGGGTGGCCTCTGGTGGCCTGTGGGGCCCAGAGACACCACACTGTGGAGGTTGACCTATTTCTTAGGCCTCTGGCCTTCGCTTAGCTCCCACTGACACCCAGCAGTCCCTCCCTTGGTGTTATCTGGGTGGAGGCAACCACAAACAAGTGTGAAAGGAAACTGTTTAAATCACATTCGGAACCTTGGTTAGCTTTTCTATAAAATGGGGATCCTCAATTTTCTTCTATTGTACAATGATGTTTTGTGGACCTTCCTTATGGAAGGCACTATGTATGCCTGAATCCCAACTGTGGACCTGATTGTGCACCTTTCCACACAAGGGCCTCCAGTTTCGGGACACGTGGATTCTGGGAAGGGGTTTTGTTGCCAGGATCCACCCCACCCCATTCATAGTCAAATGATATTTGTTCCCTTGTCAGCAACCTTGCAAGGAGGTATTACTACCCCTGTTTTATTTAAAAGCTTCCAGTTGAAATATGATCAAATCAAAAGCGTTATTTTGCTAAGGTGACAGAATCATAGGTCATTGTTTCCCCTTTCAGTTTTCATTTATTGATGTTAAGTCACTATTTGCTCACAAAAAGGAATAGGCTCTATAGGAAACTCAAGGACTTAGGCATCTATCACAAAATAGTAGACCAAATACTAAACACGTAGAGGAGAAAACTTTAAATCATATTCCAAGGACTTTGAATATAAAACCCCACAATTGTCAACAGTCACCTCCAGGTGACCTCCAGGCAGTCACCTTTGCTAAGAAAGCAATATTCACTTTTAAAATGACCTAAAGGGCCCCCCAGGACCTGTCTTCACCACCCCCTTTGCAGCCACATTCTCTCATTTGCTCCCTCCAGCCACATGAGCCTCTTGCTATTTTGTTTTGTTTTTAAAATATGCCTGACTCCCTCTAAACAAGAACTTTTGACCTAGCAGCTTTCTCTACCTGTTGAACGCTTCCTTCAGGTAGCTTCATACACCTTCCCTCCCCTCATCGGGTCTTTGCTCCAATACCCCTTACTCAGTGAGACCTTTCCTAATGGCTCTATCGTTTCCATTTCATTTTTCTCTAGGAAACTTCCACCACCTACCGCTGACACCATAGTAGCAAACCTCTCTACAGGACTCCTTATGTGCTAGGCTTACCCTAAGAGCTTCACACAGACTCGAGTGTTTAACCCTCACAGCAACAATGCAAGGTGGATCCTCTGTTAATCCCATTATACAGATGAGGAAACTGAGGTGCAAAGAAATTGAGTAGCTAGCCCATCATCATTCAATGACCAGGATTTGAGCTCCATGTAGTGTAGTGTGGCTAGAGAATCCATGCTCCATTTCACTTAACCCATTCACTTGGTTTATTTTGAACTTCCCCCACTATCGTGTAAGAATTTTCACTTTTTCCCTTGCTGTATCCTCAGTGCTCAGCATAATACCTGGCCCATAGTAGGTGTCTAATAGATATTTGTCTAATTAATTAATCAATGAGTAAACATATATTTAAAATCCCTATTTCAGGCTCTGATATATGCCTGCATATGTATTAAATGCCTAGCAATTATTTCTAAATAATCCCTAATGGCACCTTTCCCTACCCGTATTCCCCCATTGCCCTGATCAGTAGGAGACATTCAAGTGAACATTAGAATGAATTTTTTCCATCTGACTTTTGGCCAAAGACCCAAAGGCCAAGAGCACAACAGTAAGTGCCAAGGGCCCCACCTTCTTAAAACAGTAATGCAAGACATGTGATGAGGGGTTGAGTGAGACTGCTTTCCAACACAAGTGCAGGAAGGCCCGGGACAGAGGCCAGGTGCTCCTCCCCCAGCCTGGTGCCCCTCCTCGCAGCTCCTCAAACCGAACCTGACAGCAACGGCTGCTCCTGGGACACGCGTGTCAGCTTCCATCTCCTTCTCTGTGCCTGGGCTGGGATTCGGACAACAGCCATTCCGCAGTGCTTGACCTCAGAGTCTGCAGCTACTGCAGCCCCCCCACCCCCAGGTCTCTCCCCCAGTCAACGCCAGTCAGAAAGCCATGCTGCCACTCCATCTCAGTGAAGCCACCAGGACATGCATGCCACCTGTTTTGAAATTTGCTTTAATTCGTCTTCATCCTTCTCATCTGTGTCCAGTCCTCCTGCCTAGAACCCCGCCCTCACCCCTAATGAAGACAAGAATCGCAATGACGATCAGAATCGTTTGACTGCATTGGAATTAAGCAAGGTCAAAACACGGTGTCAGAATGCTTCCAGCCTCTTTACTAACAGGTCCGATTAGTGACCAGCTGTTCAGCTGTGGCTCATCCAACTTCTGCAGAAGAGCTCAGGCTGAAAGACAGCTTAGCCCGGCCTTCCTGTCCCCAGTGCAACCCCCCAGATACAGCCTCTGTCTCTGGGCAGCTGCCGGCCCTCCTCACAGTCTGTCGCGCTGGCCATCTGCCCAGGGGGATCTGAGCCAGTGGTTTATGGCATCCAGCGAAGGCACCCAGGAAGATGGGGATTTGCTGGATCAGTGGTGTTGCCTTTTCACATTCCACCCGTCTTGCTTGGAAACTCTTCCTGGTTGCAGCTGTTGACAACTACACTAGAAGAATCTGAGCATCCCATTGCATAAGGAGCACCTGCCTCCAGGTAGGGTTGCTTCAGCGGTCCCTATGGTTCTTCCTCAGTCAGGTGCCCTGGGAGAGGGAGTTCTCTGGAAGTTCAGCTCTTCCATTATTCATATCACCTGGGAAAAACTTCCCACTAGGGAAGAATTGGACCAAGCTGAGCTGGTTGTCTCCTTGCGCTTCTCAACTGAGGGGAATTGGTGTATAAGAATAAGCCTGCCTCCGACACCCAATCAGCCACATTCGTACCAACTTGTTTTCTATCTTAGGGCAGAATGTTTGCCACTTGATGGAAGGAGGAGGGTGCAGGGGCTATGACGGGGGAATAGGGATAAAGAGAGGGTAATTAATTACATGGACAAATATGTTATCAAATCAGGATTATGATTATCTTGTCCCTATGTGCCATTTCATTAAAAAGAGAAATTTCTAGGGTATGCTGGGTTTCAATAAAACACTTATGGGGGTTGCTACAACCCAATCAAGCTAATCAGGTAGCATTTAGAACATCAAATAGAAACATACTTTCATAGCGGGGGAGAGAGAAAAGTCTATTATTTTGAATATCATCCTTACAAAACACACAGGACCTGTTTTGGGCTTTTGGGAATGGAGCTCAGCAATGAAACACTCCCAGGCATATATGCATATGCTTCGGGGAGACAAATTGCAGTGAGTCTGGTTTAGCTGACTTAGGATCCCACCCTAGAATCTATAAGACTAGCCCTTCCACAGGGCCAATAAGGCTAATGGTGCAAGACCAGGCCTCAGGGGGGCTCTTGGCTCTCTTCTGTGTTGAGGCCACAGGAGGCAACCCCACCCCAGTCAATTCTCTCATTTTAGGGGCACACCTGGGCAAGGGAAGACCTGATTCACCCAACCCTCCCATTTGCACTCTTCTGTTTCCTCGGCTACACCCTACTTCCTTTTCCTGTTGTGAACTTTCCAGATGCTAATTACTTTATTTGTGCTTCAGTGCAACTTAAGTGTATGACAGTGAATAAACTGACATTTCTGTTTCACGATTCAAGCTCGTGGCTGGGTGGCATGGTTAGCTAAGGGGAGAGGTTCCTCTCTAGCTGTGCAAGAACTCTCCTCCCCTCATGGACGAGTTCCTGGCCAAGAGCTTCCTTCTGTATGGCCCAGACCACTGCCCGCCCTTTGCTGAGATGAGGCCATGCCATTTACTTTCCTCCAGACAGGAAACCTAACTAAAGCCAAATGTTGGAGGCCATTAAATATATTTCCTGCCATTAAGTATGCCAGGAAACTGCTTATTTCTTTTATTGGATTATTCCTACATGGATTGAAACACAAAATAAGCATAAGTGTAGATTATGAAATAATGTTGATTTTTCCAACTTCATTTAACTAGTTGAAAACATGTCCATACTCAAGCATATATTATATATTATGGGAACATCATGTCACAGCCTCTTTCTATCCTTAAGTGAAATGGGTCCTGGGTCATTGGCAGACTTACTAACCGGACTTAACAATTGTGATAAAACTATGATCTTAAAGATCTTGGCTGTAAGAGGAATATCCTGATAGGAAGAACATGGCTCCTCAAAGTTAGGAAATGGCTTGTTTGAAAAACCACATGCTCCTTACTGGTCTTCAACCTAACTTGAATATCCCTCTAAGAACAAACCTCTCCAAAGGAACTTCTTCCAGTAAACCTTCCTTATTCTAGTACATTCACTGCTTTGCTCTCTTGTGCCGAGGTCTTAAATCACCTTGCTTCCAAAGATTTCTGCCATCTCTTTCTTATCTATTCTTTATAGCAAAGCTTTCAGCTTCTAGGAGAGCAGTTCACATGACTGCTTCTAGACTTACCTCTCCTGCATTCTCTGCCCAAACCAAGCATGTATGCTTTGCATGACTTTGAAGATCCATATTTTGAATTTCTCTTATGTCTGTGCTGTGCACAAGCATACATGTGATGCTTCTCCAACTGGGTCTACAGATTCAGGAATCCTGTTATCTTTTACATCTCAGTTTAGAAGCCTAGGGTCTTAAAGACAGTAGATGAGCAAGGCAATGTACTCGTCCAGTGAAACAAATGATGGCAAGACTCTTATAAAATCCTAAAACTCAACTCCAGAGCCAGCCCTCTTATGAAATCATCCACCAACCCAAGCCCAGGTGACAGTTAATTTTTTCTTCACTTGGCTTTTAGAGCACTTGACTTTTTCCTTTAGTGTAGTGCTTACCACATACTCTGCCTTGTGATATGTCCAGTTGTTCAGGCTTCAAACCCACTGTGTACACCTCTGCTAGCTGTGCGTGCATTATCTCTCTTCCTTCTAGCAACCATTCCATGTAGATGTTACCACCTCCATTTTAAACACCAGAAAACTGTACCTTATAGAAATTAAAGTAATAAGTGGGGAGTGAGAGGCTAAGCTGTCTGCAGGGTAGGACTTCTGCCCCTGTCCTGCGGTTTTCTTTTAAGAGAAGGGAACCACATTGGTGAAACACTCCAGATCTCTCTCTGTCTCCTCATTTCCTCCCGCTCAGAGAACAATGAGCATCTCAGTGCGACAATTTAGTTTGGCAGGAGAATCTGGACAAGGTTTTCACTTCCCTCTCCCCTCCTTTCCCTTCTATTCCTCCTGTGCAGAGAACACTGACCTCTGCTCCTTCACGTTGTTAGCCTTTAAGAAGTCCTATGGCCTCAACAAGTGGGATTGACTTTGGCGGGGGGGAATGGGTAGGTAGGGAAGCGGATAGAGGGGAGTAAGAAGAGGATGGATGTAATACAACAACAATAAAATTAAATTTTAAAAAAATCTTAAAAAAAAAAAAAGAAGTCCCATGGCCTAAGGCATGAGAGGTTGTAATTGGGGGTATAACCTCAAATGCTCCAACATCTCGCACAATAAGCCAGTAATCTTAGGGGAAAGACAAGAAGTAAAATTTTGAAGGAGTAAGTTATGTGTAGAGTAATTGAGCCCAGGAAGTGGAGTTGAGCCTCAAAGATTTTAGTGTATGAGCAGGAGTTTTGAACTCAGAGTCTCTTGAGGTTTATATACTCAATAGTAAACTCAATTGGGCAGTTGGAATTTAAGGGCTGCAAGCTGGGCAAGAGCTTTATGCCTTGGATTAGACTGCATAGTATTTTGACCTTGGTAAGTGACTGCTGCTTATGCCAGCTTTGTTCATAGGCCACCGACAGTCAGGGTTGCTTGCACAGCTGAGAAGGAAGCTGAGAAGGTCCACAGGGCTCAGCAAAAAAGCAGGGCAGTGCAGGGATCAAGGGCACAGGGGATCGCAGCCACCAAAAAGCACAAGAGCTCCCATGGAGGCAGCAAGGACAGCTCAGCCAAGTGACTCACACCAGTGCCTCGTGGGACTTTTGCAAGTCATGCTGGTCCTGTCAGCCTCAGCAAAGGTGTGAGCCATTAGAAGGTGAGGGCAGCATCTGGTTATAGTACTACAGCTTATCCTTGACCTACACAGGTGCAGATTTTTCTACACAGACGTGGCTAAGTCAATGGTTTAACCATAGAGAAAAGAATCTCTTAGATATTGGAAGGGCAGGACATTGTTTGCTCTTCTTAAGTGACAGTGCTAGAGAATTCCTTATGCACCACAGAGCACTGAGTAAGGTTCTAGATTTAAACTGCTAGTATCAGGCACCAGCAGGGAAAGCAAATGGGACATGCAGATTGGTAGGTGATGCATCTACTGGATGGCAGAGACAGAAACATCAAGTGCTGGTGATGAGGTTTACAAAACAATTTCAAATTTCTAAACTTTGTGAGAAGGCAGCAAGGCCTCTAATACCATTGTCTGACAGTGGAGATATGTACATGAACATGGATTTATACAGACAGGGTAAATGATTTTGCTAGGAGAATATTTTTCTCAATAAAATTTAAGGTCAAAGCCATGAAGTTGTCAGGAAGTCCAGACAACTATCATAGTCTGGAGAAGATAATAGCTGAATGATTTTTTTCCAGCTACCTTCTCTCAGACTTGCCTGGTTCTCTGCTATTTCTGGTGGCACACTACCTTCCTGAGTCCCAGAACCCAATTTTGCCGGGAAGAGTAGCCCATGACATTGTGAAACTGGTTGCTTTGGTAAGTTTTGAGTCAGAGCTATGACTCAATGTGTGTGTCCCATTAACTCTTTCAACTCCTTCTTAAAAAGAGAGAGATGTTCAGGGACCTTTATTAAACTAATACTATTGCTGAATCCTAAAAGGAGTGATGCCCATTCTACATAGAACCAGCCCAGGCATTGGCCCAAACCATGAACCTCAAAGGATGGCTCACAACCCTTTCAGGGGTCTGCCAGGTCAAAACTGGTTAATTAGTAAGAGTAAGATCATACTGGTCTTTCCATTTGTTGATCTGCACCAATAGGGCCAAAGCAAATGTCCATAAACTGCTGGCATCTTAGCAAGCATGACAACCACCTGTCACTGAATTCTTTGCCACCACACACTCAAAAAAGAGTTTTAACCCACTTTCCCTTCAAAATGCCTTTGACAAAACTTTTAAAAATATTAATGTTATTAAATCTTACCCCTTGAGTACAAGTTCTTTTAATATTCTATGTGAAAAAATGAGAAGTACCACATGGTACAGTGCATACTATATACTGTATGCACTGTACCGTAGTGTGAAGGTTGTCTTGAGGACAGGCACTGTGCAGCTGTTTGAATTCTGACCTAACTGGCCTTTCTTGCTTTTTAAAAAATGAACATCTTGACAGAGGGGAGCAAAAAAGGGATGGATGTAATACAACAACAATAAAATTAAAAAAAAAAAAAAAAAATGAGCATCTTCTTTACTTGAAGGAGCCAGCCACTCTGGTTATTTAAACTTGGGTATTGGCAACTATTTGCTCAAAAATGAACAAAAAGCATGTCAATTCAAACAAAACAACAGATAATAATTGTCACCAATGATAAAGTTCAAGCTTTCAAGCCAAAGTTAGAATTTTAAAGGATGTGTCTCTACCACCATGTGCTTGACAGTTCCCTAGTCTTAAAGGCATCCTGATGTGATGGGTGGTGATGTTAACAAACGTGATGTTTTGTTATTATGTAGTAAAATATGTGAACATTCAGGAGATCTGCGTAACCCAGTGAACATATATGTATTTCCCAAATGACCCAACTATGGAACAAAATATTAACAGAATTATGCATTGGCAAAAGATCTTTTCAAAATGTAAATCCTTTCAATGAATTTTAGTAACAAAGTGTAAAAAGTACACGGTACTTTTTATTTCAGGTTCCACATGGAAACTAATCTTTAAGAAACCAGCACTTGTTAAGTGTTAGTGTAATATCAAAGAGTAAATCCATGATTATCTGAAACTGGTTTGAAAATTCCCCTCTCTTTTTCCACTGAATATCTGTATGAAGCTGGTGGTTTCTTTAGATTCTTCAACCAAAAGAACATCTTCTGGCATGTTGAATGCAGCAGCATCCTGAATGTCTTCTCTTAATCCACAGGTGGCAAACACAAGGCCCGTGGGCCAAGTCTGGCCCTCCTTCTTGTTTTAGTGGCTTCGCACCTTCAGCCAGGCACCTTGTTTCGCTTAACTGTTAAAGAGTAGTCACATTTATACGTTCCTAAAATTACATTCGGCCCTTTGAAGGCAACCACAGAACTGATGTGGCCCCGGGGAAAATGAGTCTGACACCCCTGTCTGAAACCAAGTGTGAAAAAAAGGTTGCAAACCTATTGAAAACAAAGGCCACTCTTCTTCACTATGTTTTTGTTTTGGAAAATATCATTAGTGTTAATAAATATGTTATCTATGTTAAATTGTAATGAGTTTGTTTTGTTATGCTTAAGTAAATCGATAAGTATTTTTAAATGCCTCGGTTTTAATGTCTCATATAATAAAATTTGGTAAGTACTTTGGAGTTCTCAACAATTGTTCAGAGTTTACAGGCATACTGAGATGAACAGTTCTGCAAACTACTAACACGGACAGTAAGAACTCTCTGGCTAAAGCAACCAGAATAAGAAATTGCTGGATGAAAGGATGAAGGTAAGATCTTTGAATATTTAATTCACCCAGAAATAAAACTTACTTTCAGACATTAATTCCTACGTACATTTGAACTTCAACCAGAAAGGAGATTTAATCTTTCGACTCTAATTTCCTGCTGGGAAATTTATAATAGGGGAAGCTTTCGATATCAAATTCGGATTTCTATGTTCTTGTGCTATATTATTATACTTTGTTATTAATGTTGTCCTTTAATTTCATCTCAGAATCTCTGAATTGGAGAGACCACAATGAACTGAATCAGACATCATGGTTGATGACCGTTTGGAATAGAATTGTCATTTTTGGGGTCAGAGGGGCCTTGGCTTTGACTTCATTAATACATCTTTCTACCTCTTTGCAGAAACTGTCTCCAAAGGAAAACTTTCATGTGTCCACAGACTGTCTAAATTCTGTATCTTTTGCCAATGGTGAGCCATGCTGTAGTTTTCTTCTTTATCCCAAGCATGCGGACATATTACTACACAGTATAATATGGTGAGTGTGCCACTAGGAATGTGTGCATCATACATAAGAGGAGTGAAGGGACCCTTAACCTAGCAGAGCACAGGGTAAATGTCAGAAAAAGCTTCCTGGAAGAAGTAGATGATAAACTAGTGTGATCCCATCTCATGACTAACTGGGAATTCAGGCCAGAGAAGACAGCAGGAGAAAAAAAACACAAGGATGAGAAACACCATCAAGTGTGTAACAGAATGAGTTTGGGAGTGTTGATGTGTAAAGTGGGAATTTGTGAGGCCCAGAATTGGAGGATCAGGCAAAGCCACTCATGGAGGGCCACATTTAGGAATTGGGTCTTTTAGATCACTGCCGAAGAGGGGCATGGTCACATTTGCATTTTAGATAAATCATCCTAGTGCTTTTGCATAGGAAGAATTTGAACAAAACCAAGCTATAAAGAGTTGGAGCAATTAGAAAACATGCGCTGAAGATGCAAAGGGGCTGATGGGGACCAGAGTGAGGACAACAGCAATAGGGTGAGAAATTAAAAGGTGTAATTGTCAATTAATAATATATGCAGCTTTGGGGGCATCCAACAAAGGACAACACACATCTTTCTCTAGTAGTAAAGTAAAATATAGTAAGGTAAAGTTAGCTAAAAGAAATTATTCTGCAGACCGGTATTCCGAGGACAAGACACGGGACCTTCAAGAGACAGGGCACTTACCCTAGAGCGTGACCAGCTTGCTCGCCTTTGTATGTATCTGGAAGGAAAGGGACCAGTGGTAACCACCTAAACTGTTGATGGAGCACAAAATGAGAGGGAAGAATGACTGCCTGACAACAAAAACCAAACCACAGGACAGCAATGGATGGCCATTGAGTTTTGACTTCCAGTGTAAATAAAGCATCAGGACCTCTGTTTCACACAGGCTCCCCTGAAGTCCCCGTTTCACCCGGGAAAAGCCAGGGGACAAATGTACATATTCATACAGAGAGGTGCCCTCCGTACTGCCTGTGAACCTGGCATTCCTGCCTTCCAGTTGCTTTTCTTTATATCATGAAGTTCTGTTGGTTTCTTTCACATCCACCTGGTGAATTTGGATCTCTTGTTTTTGCATCATACTTAATTAAAATATAGGTAACATACCCACTTTATGTTCTGTTTCTGGTAATTTTCATGTCTCTTAGCTTTGCAAGTAGCTCTTAGCTCGAGTCTGTGCTTCACTTTTTACTGCTGACTTTTGTTTGTAATGGCTTGTTTTAGCTTAATCTTTTTCAAGTTAAAAGCTCATGTTCTTGGATGTTTATCTATGGGACTTCCTTGAAGCTAGCATTTAAACTGTGTTTCTCTAAGGAGTGTTTGCATTGGCCTCTGGCAGCCTCCCCAGGGCACTGCTGACTTAAGACTACTCTAAAATTTCTACAACCCCACAGGCAGGGGAAATGTGGGCCCAAACCCCTGTGATTGCAGGCTTGTGGTTAGAAATTAAGTGTAGAAATTTCCTTCCATTCACTGAGAGCCAAGCATGAGACAGGATGTATCTTTAGTATGTGTCTCCAACATCTCCATCAGCAGAGCAGGTGCTAGATTTATGCAGGAACTCTGACTTGACCCTCTTTCCCTGTTCTGGGCCCAGACTTTGTCCCCTGTCCTTGTGCATTTGTCCCATTAAAACTCAGGCAATAGGCATCAAGTTTGGCTGGATACCCCCAAAGCAAACACTGGCTCCAACACACTTTGCTCTTCAGATTTGTACTGTCACAAGGCTTTTAGAAAAACCCTGAGAAACTCTTTTACTTTCTCTGAGCTCAAGCACACATTGTAAAAGTTGTGAGGGGTGTCGTTTTTCTATAGCATTTTTAGGTGTGCTATACTGGGAGAAGTCTCTCTGATCATCTAAACCACCACTTGCAGTAACTGGAAGTTAGAGCTATAGTCTTGTATCCTATCACAAAGTAAGCAAGTTGTTTACTTATGCCTCATGTTTGAGATGATCAGTCAAGAAAGAAGACAGTTGGAAGAAAGGAGTTAAGAAAGACAATTTGTCATTTGCTCCACATGGTCTACCACACGAGAATCTAAAGAAAGCCAGATGGGCTTGAGACAAGTCAATAATTTTGCATTATTAGAAAGCAATAAAATGTCAAAGGATGGGTGAAGCCATTGCTCAATGTCTTAAATAAACAAATTACAAGACTGAATTTATTACTTCCTTAAGGAGAGGAGGGTTGTGCTGGATGGGCACAGTCTCTCTAGGAAGAGTAGGTAACTTGCCTGATAAGAGGATATTTGGAAAATGTGGACCTCAGGAATTGGTGGGCTCTCAGAAGCAGGAATGGGGTGAAGTCAGCTGGAAAGGCACCGTTACTCGAGTGAGACATATTGATGGGTTCATTTTCAGAAGCCTGTTCACTGAAGTGAGTACAACAGTCCCTATTGGCTGACTTTTACAGAGTGAAAGACCACCACTGATGAATTGCTTTTCAGAAGCACTTCCCTAGGACGAGTTGTTGATTGATGAAATGGGTTTAAAACTAGTTCTGATGACTCCATGGCTATAGAATTATCTTAAATATATAAGTAGTTTTAAAATTCATCTGGGTGATTACATTTTAGCATGGCTATAGAAAAATAAGCTGCTTTCTGAGAGCATGGGAAGTTTTTTGTTATTGTTAGCAAAAGAAAATGTCCTAAAGAAAAATATGCAATCATTTGTAAAACCAAATCTTTAAAGAATCTTTTTTATTTTTAGATAGAACTCAAATCCTCAAATTAGGATTAACTTACAGATAACCTCAATCAACCACACATTCATTCTGTGAGAAAGAGGAAATGATAAGAAAATGTTATGTCCTGGGGTTAGTTTAGTCTCTCACGTTTTCTACAGCAATGTCTGTAAATTCAAAGTTACACTCAGAAAAACCACCTCGTTCAAACAAAGCCTTCATCACAAAATAAGATTGCAGTCATTGTCATATTCCATAGTAAAAAAATAAAGAAGACATGCAGCCTAGAAGATTTTTAAACAAGTATATAGTCAAAAAAATTAGGCTTAACATTTAATAAACTAGGAAAAAGTGAACTCAGGCATCTAATATCCTTATGATTTTAATCACTAATCACTACCAATTGTATAGAAATGAAAATATATTTAGCTAGCTCCAATTTGGGGTCTGAAAGGGCTTATCTTTACATTTCATCCAATATGCCACAGTGCAGTGGTTAAGAGCACAGTACCTCTACCTGGCTGCCTGGAACCACACACAGCTTGGTTTTGTAAGTGCCTCAGTTTTTTGAGGCACTTGCTATTAGAAGCTGAATTGTATACCCTCCAAATTCATATGCTGAAAGCTAATCACCATACCTCAGAATGTGACTATATTTTGAGATAAGGTATTTACAAAGGTAGTTACAATCAAATAAGGTAATTAATGAGGGCCCTAATTCAATATGACTTGTTCTTGTAGGAGACAGGACATAGGCACCAGTGGAGGGAAGACCATGTGAAGACACAGCAAGGAAAAAGCCACCTGCAAGCCAAAGAGAGAGGCCTCAGAAGAAAGCAACCCAACTGACTCATTGATCTTGGACTTCCAGCCTCCAAAGCTCTGAGAGAATAAGTTTTTGTTGCTTAATCCACCTGATCTGTTGTATTTTGAAGTGGGAGCCCTAGGAAACTAATATATCTGCTAAGTGGAATGGTATTAAATCCACATCATAGAGTAGCTATAAGGATAAAAATGTTTTAAAAAGTAAAGTCATAATAGTGACTAACGTTTCCTAAAAATTACTGTATGTCTCAGTACCAAAGGCAAAGCCTGGTTGCTACTTAGTCAATACACTTATTGTGTATTTTTATTATTATTTTTTAATCAAGATTTGTTCAATGAGAATAGAATGTTATTCTGACCATAATTTTGAATTTGATTTTAAATATTAAGTATGAGGATGTAAAGTATAGCATAGGGAATACAGTCAATACTATTTTAATAACCATATATGGGGTCAGATGAGTTCTAAATTTATCAAAGTGATCACTTACTAAGTTACATAAATGTATAATCATGGGGTTTTACACCTAAAGCTAATATAATATTGTATGTCAGCTATAATTTTTAAATAAAAAATTTTAATTAAAAAATAAATATTATCTGTTTTCAAACTTAGAAGAAAGTGCCATCCTTTATTATGAGTGGTAGCCATGTGTAGTTTTTGATCAGCACATGGAAAAACTGTCACTTGAGGAATGAAAAGAATTCATTTAGCCTCATCAAGGGGAATATATGCTATTGTATGTCAGGCACCTAAATGAGATGATCCCCTCTTTAAATGCCCTAACCTCTTTACTTGTAGCAGTAGGGAGATGAACATAAATTTTTAAGCACTGTCAAAAAAGACTGTTTCAGTGAGAAGTAGAGACAGCTGGAATAAAGGCATGGTTCAGGAATAAGCAGAAAAGAAACAAGGAAAGCAGCCAGTAAATCTGCCTGAATAGGGCAGGGAATAAAGTTAAGATAGCTATATTGAATACCTGGTGGTAACTTGAGAAATGTAATATAAGTTATGATATGATGATAAATGAGTATGTTTGGCAGAGTGATTTTAGCATCAATGTGTGGGAATAACAGAGAAACAGACAGTCTAAGGTGATCCTAGAAAAACTGGAAAGTTCCTATGATGACAGTGAAGGGGTCACTTGGCAAAGTGATCTTGGAAGGAAATTCCTTCATAACTCTTCCTTTGGTCCCATAGAAAGACTGCATGCAGTGGAAACCAGAATTCCAAAGAAGTTCCCCTAAAACAGATGTCCTGAGCTCTGTTCCAGCCCTGAGGAGAATTAGTAAGGTAAAATTTAATAGTATACATTAATGGGGAGAAAAGAAAATTTGTGTTTCAGAAGGCTTCAGCAGCTCATTTTCTGCATGTCAGGGATATGCAGGAACTTGGAACAGACCAACAAAATATAGGTTAATGGGAGTCCAAGTGACTTTGCTTTAATAATTACTTAAGAATCACATATAATCAGAACACATTAAGTACAGTTGATATTTGAACACAAGGGTTAAGGGCACCAATCCCCACACAATTGAAAATATTTATATAACTTTTGAATCCCTAAAACTTAACCATAGTCAGTCCTCAGTATCCTCAGAAGATTGGTTCCAAGATGCTTCTTGGATACCAAAGTAGGAAAATGTTCAAGTCCCTTATTAAAATGATATAAGCCAGTCAAGAAGGAGGTATAGGTAAACCTGGCTCACCTCCTTACACAATCATAGCAAAAATTACAACTAAACTACAAAACAACTATCACCCAGCGTCATCGGAAAATTGAGCAGTATGGAAGTCCAACAACCAAGGAACTAAAGAGTCACATTTACTTAGATGGGTAGGAGGGATGGAGACACAGAGACATGGAGACACGGAGGTGCAGAACAGGTGGTCCTGCACCCACATGTGGTGGATAAAAATCAGGGGGATACCTTGGGAGAGAGGGATCCCAGTCCCATATCGGGCCACCCAGCCCAGGTTCCAGCACCATGAAGATAAGTGCCCCTAACACCTGGTTGTAGAAACCAGTAGGGGGTTGGAGTGATGGAAGAGATTGGGATTCTCATGCAGCTCCTCTGAAAGGGTCTGAAATGGACTCATGCAGACTCACTGCCTCTGGGCTCCAGCACCAGCGCAGCTGCCGGACAGGCACCAGAGGCACACAGAGAGAAACTAAAGCTCCTGGCATCAGGGCAAGAGCCAGGGGCCGGCTTCCTGCCAGGCAAAACTCCAGAGGCCAAGGCAGTGCCATTGTCCCCTTTCTGAGCCCTCACACACACAGAGCTACAGAGACTTGATACCATATTGGAGACTCTATCGACTTGGTACACATGGGGAATGGGAGGTATTTTGTGAAGGGGGCAACTGTAATACCCCCCTATTATTTATTTATAATCAATAAAATATATTAGAATAAATAAATAAAACAATGCATATAATTATCCCTTCATATCCATGAACTTCCAATGTCAAATTGAAAATACTATTTTCTGTCAGCAGTTGCTTAAATCTGTGGATATGAAGCCCACAGATACAGAGAGCTGACTGTATTTATTGAAAATATTCTTATGTAAGTAGACCCTCACAGTTTAAACCTGTCTTGTTTAAGAGTCAACTGTAACAAACAAGTGCTGTCAAGGATGTGGAGAATGGGGAACTCTTTTGCACTGCTGGTGAGAATACAGAATGGTGCAGCCACTGTGGGAAGCAGTATGAACATGCTTCAAAAAATTAAAAATAGAGCTGTCTTTTAACTCGTGATCCTACTTCAGGGAATCTATCCAGAGGAACCTAAAACACTAATTCAAAAGGACATAAAGATTCCTATGTTCATTGCAACAATATTTACAATGGAAGCAGCCCAAGTGTCCATCAATAGATGAGTAAATAAAACAACTATGGGATATTCATGCTATGGAATTCTACTCAGCTATTAAAAAGGAAGAAAGGGAAGAAAGGAAAGGAAAGGAAAAGGTAAAGCAAGGCAAGGCAAGGAAGGGAAAGGAAAGAAAAGAATAATTTACCCTTTGCAACAGTATAGGTGGACCTGGAGAACATTAGGCTAAGTGAAATAAGCCAGTCAGAGAAAGGCAAATGCCTTAAGATTGTACTCAAATGTAAACTCTAATGAGCAAACTGAACTAACAAGGAAACCAGAGACCGACTCATAGAGGAAAGGATGACAGCTGTCGGGGAGGGGCGTATAAGGGAACTAAATGGTAATGGAAAAAATACAATGAAGATTACATTTTTTTTAAAAAGAGTCAACTGTATTTATATGTATATAATAAGTGATTTCAAACGTTTTCTAATTTTGACAACTTAGTTTCATGTTGTTGTTCCATATCTTAGTCAACTATCTTGTGATTAATAGATGAAGATAAACTTTAACCTGGCCTCTTGACCAAATTGGAACATATATTCCATATTTATTGCATCAGATAATTGAACTCTTGGACATTCTTTGTCTCATTGTCTGTCCTTGCTCATAGACCACCTCAGTGACCAAGGGGACTGCCCCATAAATTTACAAAAAATTGTCTTCCAGGAATTGAACCAACTCCTTAGTCTGTGAATGATTTTCTGTAATTTAGCTTAACTCATTATGTTAATTCATTAGACACATACCAAACTTTGATTAAAAACAAAACCCTTTTCTCCTCTCCAGGATAGTTAATATGATACCAAATTGCCCTAAATAACATTTTCTATCACGAATTATTTCAAGCATAAGACTCTAAAAAATATTTTCAGGCTTGCCTTCAGTCTGCCTCAGCAAGTCATAGCCAGAGTGGGTAGGGTTAGAGTTAAACTATTAACTAGAAATATTCTGAGTAGTACAGTTGTTTTTGTATACATGCAGTTGCTAGCTGAGTACTTACTGATGGCAGATTTATGAATAGAACAAAAAGACAGGGTTTCTTTGCCAAGCTGTTAATTGAGTCTACCATTGTCAAAGTAACTGTCATTTTGATTTGTACATAAAACCAGAATGATAAAGACATCACTCGAAGAACAATGGTTACATAAAGAATAAGCTTGATGATTTGCAGACTCCGTTGATTAGATTAGCTGGTGTGAACTTTAAAATTCATCAAACCAGTTGTTTCACAGAACTGACTGCTGATTCATTTTAGAAAATGAATACATTAGTATGTTGGACTTAAATTGCTACTCTGTTCCCTGCCTTTGCCTTCCAGATAGGTAGCTGTAGGCCTACCTTTCATTAGCAGCTACCATTTCTTTTTGCATACTTCCTGGTCCACCTTTGCCAACCCCAGGTAAACCACATTTAATCAATGGGGAATCATTATCTTGTAATCAGTAGTGTCATAAACTACCATGACATCCTGCAACCAACAGTCTCAGGATGGGGATAGAAATGGAAAACAGGGAAATAAAAGTGTCAGCTTCCAGATGGGTGAGAGAGGCCTCCTCATTGTTTCTGCTCAGTGATGGAAATTGTTATTACCCAGGCGGATATTAAGAAGCAGCAGGAAAGTGGACTTACATCTCCACGAATTCATGCATACAGTGACTGGGAGCATTCGTTTGTTATCCATGCAACTGCATGGAATTTATTAACATAATTTCCTCTGACAAGTGATTCATTCTAGGAAAAACAAAAATTATTAAGGCTTCTGTGATTTCTTAGTTATCAGACATCTGCAAACTATTTTTTCTTCTCCCACCCGTTGTACAGGTATTTGGGGCTGGCTTGATAATGATAATTGTATGCAAAGGGACAGCTGCTGTTTACTGAGAGGTACCCTCTTGTACAAATGCCACAAGGTTTATTATCGCTTCTAGAAAATATCTCTGATGGGGTGACAAGTCCTGTTATGAATAGCGTTTTCTAAAGATCCAGAAGCAAAATGAGCTGGGCTTGGTATTTGAAAATGCACTGCAGACAGACAAGAGTAAATTAGTATGCGCTGTGGAATTATCTCAGCCTCCTAATGGCACTAACGTTATTTTTACCTAATCATGGAGAATGACAACTGGGAAAGGAAGACAATAAGTATACAGGAAAGAAATGTGCCAGATAGAGAAAATTCAACATCCTGACCGATTTCAGCCTCTCCAGGGACACTTTGTGTCAGCACTTAAAGAGGAAAAGCGAGGAAGCACCAACCTCCTTCTGTTGAGCTGTTGACCCTTTACTTCTGTTTGGGACTCCAACTCAGCCATGAGTCATGCAGCTTAGAGAAGGGTAGAGAGGGAGGATCGGAAATGGAAGCAACCTCCCTTATCTATTTGCAAGGGCTTTATTTGAAAAAGGCTAAATATAATTGAAGCTAATATTATTAGTGTGCATCAACTCTCAGATTTTTTTAAAGATCCATTTGTTTGATCCATTCATTTTCATAAAAGCTTTTGCGTGAGTTTGATGCTTTTAACTTTCACCCTGTTAACTGAAAGTGGTCAGGAAGAAAATGAATATTCCAGAGCAGCAACAGGTTCTTGTTTAAGGATCTTTGCCAGATCTCTGACATAAGCCACCAGAGCCCCATTGTGTTGGTGGGTGGTGCCGCGTTACCACCTAAATGGAACTGAACACGCCGTTTTTAGAATGATGCTCCCCCTTTGCAATGCCCTATATTCAGAAGTGCAGGGAAGATAGTTTGAAAATTTTAATAGTTTTCATTGCCAATCTACCAATGCTTAAACATTTGTCTGAATATATAAGGAAACTTCTTTAATTTATCATTCTTTTCTCCCAGCCTTTCCACATATGTGCATCCAGCTGTAAAGGTACATGAACAGCCATGCACTGCATAAGGACATTTCAGTCAGCCAGGGACTTTATATATGACAGCAGTCCCATAAGATCATATGGAGCTGAAAAAGAACTCCTGTCACCTAGTGATGCCGCAGCCTTGACAACATATGGTAGTGCAACATGTTACTCACGTGTTTGTGGTGCTGCTGATGTAAACAAACCTACTGTGCTACCAGTGGTAAAAATGTATAGCACATACAGTTATGCTCACAACATAATGCATGATAATGATAATAAACTATATGACTGGCTTATGTACTTACTACTATACTTTTTATTGTTATTTTAGATTATCTTCTTTCTACTTGCAAGACAATTAAGTTCCTATAAAACAGTATGCCATGTTACATTGGCAGCAGCCTTGTATATCTTGACTTTACTGTGTCACTTTATTCAATCTGGTCTTATTTTGTAAATTTAGTGGAGCCTAGGGTACAGTGTTTATAAGGTCTACAGTAGTGGACAGTCAAGTCCTAGGCCTTTACAGTCACTCATCACTCACTCACGGACTCCTACAGAGCAACTCCCAGTCCTGCAGGCTCCATTCTTGGTAATTGTCCTAAACAGCTGTAGCATTTTATATCTTTTATACTACATTTTTACTATAAGTCTTCTACATTAAGATACACAGGTAGTTACCATTGCATTTCAATTGCCTCACAGTATTCAGTACAGTAACGTGCTGTACAAGCTTGTAGACCAGGAGCAATAGGCTATACCATATAGCCAAGGTGATACAGCAGGCAATGCCATCTAGGTTTGCGTTGACGCACCCTGTGATGTTCGCACAACCACAGAATGATCTAAGGATGCATTTCTCAGAACATATCCCTGTTGTTAAGCAGTGCATGACTGTGAATGCATTGCACAGTGCCCAGTACATACAGAAGCTCAAATATTGCTAGCTATTTTCTTTTTAATGGGCATAGCCTGTACCTGCTTACTTGGCCAAATCATATGATTGAGGATTGATTTGTTTTGAGGTCAAACCAGGAACTAAGCTAAACGAATGAGGAAACAGTTGACGTGGCACCAGCATGGTGAAGAATGAGCAGAGTCTATGAATTCAGAGACAAAACCTGAATACCAGTTTGGGTATTTAATAGCATTGCAACTTTGGGCAACTTACTCCAGCTCTTTGAGTTTCATGACTTTGGGCAAGTTACTCCAATTCTCTGAGTTTCTGTTTCATCCTCTGTAAAACAAGGTAAACTACATATTGCAGAATGTTTTTGAGGATTAAATAAAAATACACAAAACAAATATAGCAGGTCCTTGAATAACATCATTTCATTCAATTTGGTTAAATATCAATGGATGTCATGGGAATTTAACACTTGTTTATTGTGTTAATTAGCCTGTGATAAAATTGGTTTTGTGATATGTTGTTTCTCTTAATGTCACAGAACCTACTGACAGTGTTAAGTGAGGATTTATTGTATTGAAATGAAAATAAAACACCTAGTACAGTATCTGATACATAGTAAACACTTAAGAAATATTTTTATTATAATTAAAGAAAACATGTACTTCGATAGTAATAAAATTATCAAAAAGAAAGAACAACAGTGATATTTTCAGTGTAGATACCATGGCAACATCTTTCTGAAGGCAGCTAAGTGGTAAGTCCCACCAGTGGAGCAACTGGATTTCATGCAAATAAATATGTGTTCTGTCAATTTGACTATTTGAACAGAGTAGACAAAAGAGGTAGGTGGTTGTCCATTCAAGAAAAGAGGGAAGGAAAAGACTTTAAAGTGTTGAAATGTGTTTTCAAATAAATCGAGTACTTAGGTAAAATGAATTTAGGCTATGTACAACTTAATGAGTCAGAGTACAGCTATTTAGGGATAAAATCATGCGTTTATCTTCTTCATTACGTTACATCTTACTTGGCCACAGATACAAGTAAACACAAGCTAATGGGAACTTAAAACCCAAGAGCTTGCTAGAGCATAAGCATATTTTCCATGTGGCTGGGAAAGCTTCAATATTTTTAGGTCTGTTTTTACATCAGAATTGTGTCATCACCAAACTGTTGATTCAAGGACATGTGACCTAATCTGTAATCTGATACCAGTTTAGTCAATTGGCCACCTTTCTGTAAGAAGCAGACATCCACTTCTTAATTCAGCAACATAACCTCAAAAACATTTTGAATATTTGATTTAAACAAATTCAAATATGGACCTAAAATTATCAAATTTATATTTGGGCTCAGGTAACAATTGAAATGAAGCCCTCATCCATTAGTTGTCAAACATTTGCACTCTTTGGCTGATTTCTAAATTTATTTGTTAACTAAAACATTCTAAGAAAGAAAACAGGATCTCTGCCTACTGAGCAGACAAGTACACTGTAATATGGGAAGCAGCAAAGGATTTTGAAAAGAAAATATTGCCTGAGGGTAGAAAGGAGAAAAGGAGAAAAAAGGCTCAGCGCTTCTTGGTCTCTAAGAAGGCCACTGTCATTTCCACAGGTGTAGACAGAGTTGTGAGAGAAGAAAGAGGCTTTTGTTGATATAAAGATGGAGCTGTAAGAAGGCAAAAAACTAAGGTGCAGAAGACAAAGGAAACCCAGCTGCTGCAGGAAACATGGACTAACAGGGACAGCTTACTGATGCCCAAGTACTTCTGTGGTTTCCCATGGGTGTGCTGCCCACCCTCCTGCCTCCCTCCTCATGTCCTTCCCTTTAACAAATCTCACTGAGAAGCTACTATATGCCAGGCAATGTTAGGCACTTGGGTTATCACAGCAAATAAACAGAAGCTCTGCTCTGTGCCCAAGTTCAATTCTGGAAACTACAAATAACACATATACTTGGATGCCATTCTGTCCTAAGAAAAGCCTATTTTACCAAGCAAAGCCCAGCATCCTAGTGGCAAGAATTCTGTCACTAGATTTTAAACTCCTCAAAGTGATTATTTTTATACACTAAGCCCAATGCCTTACATTAAATGTGCTCACAATACACTTTAAATAAATTCATTAATGTTGGAGTGAATATTTCCATTTAGAATCTTAAAATATAATTACAAAATATATCACATTAAGTATGTATAAAATAAATACTATAATTTGTATTATATTTATTACTTAAAGAACAATACTATAATAAATAGTCAAGATTCAGCTAAACAAGTATAATGTTTCTGAATCTTAGAAGCCCTCTAGATGCATTTCCCAAATTGTCTCCTCATTCTACACTACCAGACTATAATAACTAATATAATTGCTTACAACTTTGCTGTCTAATTAGACTTCTGAGAAAGGCATCATCAGGTGAGTGTGTCATTGTGTGAACATCACAGAGTGCACTTACATAGACCTGGGTAGTATAGTCTACTGCACACCTGGGCTATGTATATAATTGTATGGGACCACCATCATATACTTGGTCCATGACTGACCAAAACGCCATTATGTGACCCATGGCTGTATTTTCATCTCCTGTTATCTCTTCTAAGTTATTGCATGCACTCTCTTCACAGGCTGAGTTTCTCTTATTTACATTTTGCTAATTAACTAAATGTTCACTATGGTTTTATTTTTGTAAAGAAACAGCTGGAGCAGTGAGATACCTTTTGTGTTTGTTTACAAGCATTTCAAAGGTGTTGATATCACACGGAACCTCGTTCTCTCAGATGCATGGAGCACGCACCAAAGAAATGCAACCTCTCATTTCTTTCATTCATTTGTACAAATTAAAGCTGCTGGCAGTAGGTCAACTGTTATTATTGATCACCTCCTTATGCAGGGCACTGGGTGAGGAGCTGAGGGGCCATAAAGATGTGCAAACAAGACTGTAGTCTAGAGTCCACACAGTCAAGTCCATTGGTTGCAATCATGACTATTTAAAGTGTTTCTTATGTTTACAGAGATAGTCAAAATTGTTAGTGCTCTATTGTTTCTCTAGCCTTCAGACCTCCAATTAACTGGACCCACTAATGGACTACAGACATCTACTTCATAAATCTTAGCCACAAATATAGTCAATTTTGAATCCTAGTTCAAAACTTGTTTCATCCCATCCCTAACCTTGAGGCTAACCAAGTAGACAGCAAAAGCCATTGTCCTTGAGAATCACCCTAATGCTTCCCAGACCCCCTTTAGTCTGCCACACATTTTCAAGGACATTGATTTTACCAACAATTCAAGGGAAAACTTTGAAATTTTTGCTTTCAGACAGTGTTGCCATACAATTGAAGCCCTTTGTATGCATTTTCCCAATTGCCACTAAATCCCTCACTCCCACACTATAATAACTAATATCATCACTTTACAATCTTGCTGTTATACCAGAATCCTACTTCTCCTTTACTCCCAACCCCCACTGGCTACCCAATCTTGTCTTGATGGTGGAAATGTATCTCTAACTCCCAACAGACACTTCTGTGGCTCTACAGTCATACGTTCTGAGGTATGTTTGGAGAAACATGTCCAATGAAACGTAAAGAATCTCATTTTCCATTTTGGAAAATACATTATGATTTTTGTGAGGCTGGAATAAAAAATTTTAATGTGCTGAGAGTGATTGGGTAATTTGGTTCCTATGCATGACCAGTGAGACCATTATTGCTTTGGGAGAGAAACTGGAGAGGGAATAAATTGTGTAAATGTGCCTGGAACACAGGGCTAGTGCTGGTCCATCTAGAAGCAGGATCCACACGCCTCATTTCTAATGTGCAGAGGCTCCCAGTACATCACCTGATAAAAGAGTGAGTCCCTTTTATTTCTTATTATTCAGTCACAGAAAAAAATGAGATCTATTAATGCTGTGTCAACTAAAAATTAAAATAAGAAGGTTGAATAACTTTTTGCTCTTGAGGTAAAAAATATGGTGACTTTATAAAAGGTAAAAAGTGATCCCTGGCTAGTGGCCCAGTGGATAAGATGCTGGCCTGCAAACACGAAAGTCACTGGTTCAATTCCCAGCCAGGTCTTCAGCCAGGTCCTTAGCTGGTGGCAGGTGAAAGGCAACCATACATTGATATCTTTCTCCCTCCCTGCCTTTCTCCTTTCCCCTCTCTCTAAAAATAATAAATAAAATCTTTTTAAAATTTTTTAAAAGTAAAAAACAGGGTTTGTTAAATGAAGTAGTGTTCATTCATCAGTATTCTTAGTAAACCATCTAGAATGACTTCTCTCAAACCTTGTATCAAGGCAGAGCTATGTCATATCACTTATGATAACACTGACACATTGAAAATGTAGTTTGAAAGTTGACATGGAACCCACTGTGGGAGAGGTGACGAGGCTTTGTGACTCAGTTCACATTCATGTGTTGCAATTTCAGCATTAGTAGGGAATAGCATCGTGGATCATGTTTTTCTCTGAAAAACAACTTTGACGACTATTTTTTTGACTGATAACCAATGACTCGGTTACCCTTTTAGTCTACCTGTATGAGTCAGGGTTCTTCAAAGAAACAGAACCAAGAGGACATGTGGAAGTAAGGAGAGAGGGGTTTATTTTAAGGAATTGGCTTTGTGACTGTGGAGACTAGCAAATCCAAAATCTGTAGAGTAGGCTGGCAGGCAGGAATCTCAGGAAGGAGTTGTTGCAATTTGAGTCTGAAGGCTGTTTATTGGCAGAATGCCTCCTTCCTGCAGGAAGAAGGCTTTCAACTGATTGGATAAGGCCTATCTATTCACATTATAGAGGGTTATTGGCTTTATTTAAAAGCCTACTGATTAAAATGTTAATCTCTTCTACCCTGGCTGGTGTGGCTCAGTGGATTGAGCCCCAGTATGCAAACCAAAGGGTCACTAGTTTAAGTCCTAGTCAGGGCCTGGGTTGTGGGCCAGATCCCTAGTTGGGGGCACACAAGAAGCAACCACACAATGATGTTTCTTTATTTCTCTCTTTTTTTAAATTTTAATTTTATTTGTTTTTATTTCTAAAGATTTTATTTATTATTTTTAGAGAGAGGGGAAGAAAGGGAGGCAGAGAGGGAAAGAAACATCAATGTATGGTTGTCTGTCAGCTACGGACCTGGCTGAAGACCTGGCTTGCAACCTGGTTATGTGCCCTGGCTGGGGAATCAAACCAGCGACATTTGGGTTCACCAGCCAGTGCCTTAGCCACTGTGCCACCAGCCAGGGCTCTACTTTGCTTTATTTTAGTATAACAGACAGGTATATTGTGGTTTGCAATGTAAACTTGCACATACTTTTATGAGACTTCAAGGAAAAGCTTTTCTTTCCATACATCTTTTTGGGCTGTGTGCCCCAGTCTCTCCCAGAGATAATTCTTACATTGCTGTGCCATTTCTTCCAAAGAGGAAGAAAATTGCTGAAGGAGTCTCTACTTGGTCATCTTAAGTTCTTGGCCACCTTGAATTGGAACCTGGCTGTTTCAATGAAGCTGAACCACTTGGTATTGTTAGGACAGAACGCTTTCAACTTGCTTCAGCAAAGGAAACAGGGACACATTTGGGCTTATTAATTACTAACCCAGTAGGTAGAGGACTTAACCATGTCTGCTGAGCACAGAGACCTTAGTCTAATCTAAGGTGAGCCCTGCACCCTGCTCCCTTCCTGGCCACTGGAAGAAGATGGAAAGAGACACAAAGAAGTGTGAATCCTGTATAGTAATCTGTCACTGATAAACAAGCTCAGGACAGAGTGTACTCAGCAGGGAATCTTTGAAATAGTGTTTCCAATAAAACAACAGCAAATGACATTTATTCATCCAACAAACACTGAATGGAACACTTAACTGTGTATTCTAGCACTTTGCTAGGCAAGTTGGTTGGTGTGTGGATCGTATTTGGTTCTTGCTTTCAAGAGGCTTGTTGGAATTCAAGCAAACATTAAAGGTATCAGCAGAGGGCTTCATCCTAAGTATGCTGTTTCATAATTGAATTGGATCATCCATTTTACGGCTTGGTGGAAAACCAATTGTAGAAAGCCTTTAATTTAGAATGGGAAAACTCAATGATTTCCTCCTACTGGAAATTTAGAGGAGAAAATACCCTATTATCTAATAAATTATCTTTATTAAAAATGCATTAGTAATTAATCTTCATAACATCTGGTGACGGCTATATTGCTTATTAAGAAAACAAAGCAGTCTCTTTTCTCCAAGCATGCTTTTTATGGTTCTTTTGAAAGAAACTCATTAAACTCAACCAGAAGAAAGTAAACTGCTTTACCATAAATTGACATGTTAAGGAAATACTTTGCATAATATTTCAATTGCTATATTAACTTAATGCATTGTTGTCTAAAATGTCTATTGCAAAAACTAAAATCATAGTTTTTACCATTGACTTCTAAACCACAGAAAGAAGACTAGCCCCAGCATTCATTTTTCCTACCTTCTAATGGAATAGCAGAGGATCCAAAAGTCCTGTCTGAATGGCATTTCATCCTTCTTTGGAGAGCCCAGTGAGCCCAGGTGACCTGGTATTTCATGATTCCTGGTGAGAAAGGCAGATACTTCAGATGGTGCTTTGGCTCTTATAAGTATATATTGATGTGTTGAATTTTTCTCTTTTAGAGCCCTAAATGTTTCTATGGTTTTTAATACAAAGCATCAGAAGATCCAAAAAGTAGCCTAAAAATTAATTAGTTGTGAATTTGTTTTGTCTAATTTCAGACAAGTGGGTCATTCCTGTATTTGGCTGCAGAGAGGGCATTGCTTACAAAATAGAAGAAAATTCCCCACAGAATGGCTCAGAACTTTGGAAGCAGATAGACAGTCCCCTCTACTTCCTCCATGCCCAGAGGGATCAGGTGGAAAAGAAGCCTGTGTGAAAAAAAGGCCAAGGAGCTGCTATATCACATGACATCCAGCCAACCGACTAGAAGATGATTGTAAAGGGCCTAAGAGAAGAAAAACACTCAGGGTTTTGGGACAATGAGAAGAATTTCATAAGCTGGAAAACTGGAATGCAGAGTTAAAAAAGTAAGCTGTAATTATAAAAATATTGGGCTGGCCAAAAGTTTTTTCCCCCATAAGATGTCTCTAGTAGTGCTTAGTTGTCTGTAACTTCATTCAAAACAATTTTGTTAGATTGCTTTGTGGCAGCTATCTTATCAGTGTGCATTTAAAAGAACTCATCAAAATTGGTGATTTTTTTTGTGTAGTCATTTTAATATTGAATATAGAAGAAAATACACAACATTTTTGGTATACTATGCTTTATTATTTCAAGAAAGGTAAAAATACAACTGATATGCAAAACAAGGTTTGTGCAGTGCAGGGACAAGGTGCTGTGACTGATCAAATGTGTCAAAAGTGGTTTGTAGAGTTTTGTACTTGAGATTTCTCACTGGATGATGCAGTGTCGTCTGGGTAGACAAATTGAAGTTGATAGCAATCAAATGAAGACGTGAACTGAGAACAAACAACATCATACCACATGGCACATAACTGACATACTAAAATATCCAAATCAATAGAGTTATTGGTGAAAATGAAAAATTTATCTTTTATTTTATGAAAAAAATAATGAACTTTTTGACCAACCCAATAATAATACCAAAAAAATAAAGCCGAATTCTGAAAATCAGAGGTCTTTCTCTCATTTTGAATGCTTTTCTTTTCTCCTTCTTCCTTGCTCTCATTCTAATCAACTCCAGCCTATTTCTTTTTCCTTTCTTTTGTGCTCTCCAGTTTGCTTCCTTTGTGTACACTTGACCAAATTTCCCCCTTGCTTTTAAAGTCACCCTCCCATAGTTACCGTCTGAAGGAAAAACCTGATCCACTTCCCATTTCCACCACTGACTGGACTGGGTGACTTGAGCAAATCTTTCCTCTCTGACCCTCAGCTCCATCAGGGATAAAACAGGGACATCAACACATGGACCTCATACAACAGGCACATGGAAGACTTCCCCCAGGATTGCTAATGTCAAGCCCACTGTTGTGCAATTCTGTAATTTCTCAGGGGCAGGGAGTTACATCCTTGACCTCTGGCCTCTGAGGCCAGGCAGCCTGCTCACTCAGTCTATCTCCCATCCGTTCCAAAGCCTTCATGTCAACACTATTCCTGCAATTCCAGAAGGTCCCAAAGTTGACTATCAGAATCACCTGAAAATCTTTGTCAAAATCTAAATGCCAATCAAATCAAATTTTCTGAAACAACTGAATCAGAAGCCCAGGGGTGGAAGTATGGTAGTGTTGGTTCGTAAATAGGCCCCCATACTGGAGGGCAAGCAGAGACCAAAGAAAGAGGCAGACACCATCCAGATGGTCTCAACAACACTTTTCTCTCTCAAGGCTGCATCCATGAAATGGCTCCAGCTATGGGAACAGTAAGTGGAATGTATATTGCAAGGACAGGGGAGGAGGTGAGAACCCACCAATATCTCCAGTCCAGCTCAACAGTCAGCTGAGGTCACATCCTCTCTGTGGGACTCAGAGGCTCTGCATGCATTTTCACAGAAGCGATCCATTTACTAATTCTTATGTGTTATTAGCCTTGAACCCCATTGTAAGGTCCCAGTACCTCACTATGATGCTGACCACACCATTTGTCGGGGCATGGCACCTTGCTATCTTGGTTGTGACACCAGTTGTCAGGTCCCACAGCCTCAGGTGAAGGACCAGCAAGTTCTGATGCTGGGAGGCCTCTGGTTTAGTGGCAAACAAGGACTTACATGGAGCCTGCAGGAGGATTTGCATGCTTTGTTGCAAGCAGCAGGCTAACGACCACATGGCCAGGCAGCTAATAGTGTCGGCATGCTCATGCTCAGTTGGCCCACTCTTATCACAGCTGAACTTTGATTAATGACCACAGAGAGTCCGGGTGCTCTACACCCACTCTCCTTCCATGTGGCCAGGCACTGAGGGTGTCGGTGTTCCACACACAGTTTGTCTGCACAACAATAGTGCTCACTGAGCTTACAGCAAGGGCAGTCTTATATATACATTGGAACAAAGGATGTTCTATACACATTAGAACGAAGAGGCAGTATACCCCAAGGTGACATCAGTTGCTCAGAGTTGCTAAATTGGTTACCCTTGGGGCTCAGTGTTCCAGGACTCTGGGATAAGATGAACCCCAAGGCCATATCTCTGGCTGACCCGGTGGAAGGTCCAGCCATGCATAGACGGAGAAGTTCTTCTGGCCTGACACCCATTCACATTTTATTTCCTTTTGAGGATCATTGGCCCAAACCAATGCCTATTCTCTGTGGCTGTACTTTCTGGTGACTAGTATGTTCTAAAAGCCCACTCTGATGGTTTTCCTCTCTCTGGAGTTGATTGAGTCCTTCTCCTCCCCATCACACTGTCTCATATCTGCTCCAGCCCTGCCCTTCCTGGACTGTCCCATCCACTGCAATGACTGCCCCGAGTCCAGCTTTCCCATAAGCCAAGATGACCTTAGTCTCTTACATATTCTTTCCCCTGAAACTTAGACACCTGATTTTTCTCACATCCAGGGTACATACAGGTACCCCCCATATAATATGGCACTTCTATAACACAGTTTTGCTCCAGCACAATTTGAGAATTAGAGAAATCCCTGAACAACATGGAGTGTAATAAGAGCTTTTAAGAGCAAAAAATGAAGGTAAACATTTTACTCTAAAAAGCATATAGAAAGGTCTGGACTTAGCCCAAAGTTTAAGAGAGAACTTCACAAGTGCTTAGCACCATATAAAAAAATTTATAATGATCTCTCAGCTAAAAGCAAGCAATCTAAAATGACAGATTTTTTGCCCAGGCTTGTGGCTTAGTGGATAGTTGCCAGCCTGTGAACCCAAAGGTCTCTGGTTTGATTCCCAGCCAAGTGCCCTGTTAATAAATAAAATAAATTTTAAAATAATAAATAAAATCTTTTTAAAAATAATAAATAAATAAAAATAAAATAACAGATCTTTTGCAAAAAGTACAGGATAAAAGTCAAGATAATGTTGAAGAAAGTTCAGAGGATGAAGATATCTTGTTAAAAAGAAAACACCCTTGGTTAATAGTACTTAGTAGTGATAATGGAAAAAAAACATTTTTTTAAAAAAGATTTTATTATTTCCAAAGACAGGGAAGGGAGAGAGGCAGAGAGGGAGAGAAATATCAATGTATGGTTGCCTTTCACCTGCCTTCAGTTACAGACCTAGCTAGACACCTGGCTTGCAACCTGGTTATGTGCCCTGGCTGGGAATTAAACCAGAGACCTTTGGGTTTGCAGGCTGGCACCAATCCACTGAGCCACCAGCCAGGGCCCAAGAAAACATTATTTAATACAGATTAATATGTTATACTTTTGGTGAAAACTGCTTTAATTATAAGAATATAATAGTTTTGTTTTTTTTAATTTTTGGAACCTAACCACTTTTTTGTAGTAGCTCTTTGGTTTCGTGTAACATGGATTGGCATAACACAGCATTTTTAGGAACCTAACAACCATGTTATATGGGGGTTACCTGTGTTTGACTATGTTTAGTGGTCCCCTTTTACTCCTAAATCACATGGTTACTTTCTCCCAAGTCTTCATCCTTCACACCATGTCAAACAGTCCTTCTAATTAGTCATGCAAATCCCACACAGCAGTTTCTCTTTCCTCACCCCGCTATAAATGACTTTCATCCTTAATCAGGAGCCCCCTATTCGGGCATCTTTACCCTCACAAGCAAATTCAGTTTGTGTGGGATTTTCCTGCTCATGCTGAGTCAACAGAATGCAAATGTTTCCCTAGCAGGCTCCTGGGGGAAAGCATGATCTATCTCTGAACAAAGATGTCAGGCTGCCGCCCACGAGGCTGAGGAGCATCTCATCCATTACCTGGACCCAGCTATGACTCAGCATCCACCCTTGCCCCTGCCACGTTACATTTGAGCACCTTGTTCTTCACATCAATAGTCCCTGGGCACTTAGAATACATCATATGACTAAACTGGAAGGAAGTGAACCAAGGTTGAGTATGTGCGTGTGTATGTGTGTGTGTGTGTGGGTGGGTGGGTGGGTGTGCAGGCACAGTCTTAAGCCTGGTGGTAAGAGGAAAGTGCCTGGAACTATGAGCTATGTCAGTGTTGGTGAGAAGGGAGCTGCCTTGGGCACAGCTCCAAGTATGAGTGTGCAAGGGAACTTGGATAAAAAGGATATCAGGCTGTTTCCAACTGCAGGATCTTAAGCATTCCACTAAAAGTAGTTCAAAAGTAAACCTTGCTTTATCTCATAAAGCAAGGAGATCAGAGGACAGGCAATTCCCAGATGAGTGCAACAGTTCAATAACATCCAAGGCTCTTTCCGTCTTTTTACCATGCACTTCATGGTGCTGTAATGTCTACCCTCAGTGCTGCAAATTTAGCTGCCACAATGCAGGCATCACCACAGACATGACAGCATCCAGTGAAAAATACCAGTGTTTCCTCCTCTGAGTCTCTTCTGAGACTCCTCTGAGTCCCTAAATGTATTAGGGAATCCACCTTTCCCTAAGATCTGCTCCATATACACATACGCACAGCCTCTTGCCCTCTTAGGTCCCATTAGTTAGGACCAGCTTCAAGAGAACCTAGGGACATATCTGGGATGTGCATGCCTTGGTGGGATGCTGGATCTGCCAGGAAATACGAAGCCATGGAACAAGAGCAGGGCTAGAATGACTATGGGGTAAATAGCTAATGATGGTTATCCCAGGGGCTTAGAATTGGAGGAGCAGAAGGACAGGAAAATTCTTTCCTGCCTAAACGTTGGATGGTTCCTCCTGATACAACTTTGGAAATTACTGTCTCCACATATCTAGGCATATTTTAGAGGCGAATGTCCCGATACTCAGTCATCACCATTTTTGGTCACTACTTAAGGACATCAAAAGTATTTTCTCCCTGGCTAGTGGCTCAGTGGATAGATGCTGGCCTGTGAACCCAAAGGTCGCTGGTTTGATTCCAAGCCTGGACACATAACCAGGTTGCAAGCCAGGTCTCCAGCCAGGTCTGTAGCTGGAAGCAGGTAAAAGGCAACCATACATTGAGGTTTCTCTTCCTTTCTTCCTCCATCCCTGCCCTTCTCTCTAAAAATAATCAATAAAATCTTTAAGTATTTTCTATTTTCCACCTTTCTAGGTACCAGGAAAAAACTGAAATACACTATATTCTTACATGTATACACTACATAGAACTGCAAATTTTGTAAAGGCCTGTCCTAGTCAGCTCAGGCTTCTATAACAAAAACATCATAGACTCAGTGGCTTAAGCAACTGACATTTATTTCTCATGGTTCTGGAGACCAGGAAGTCCCAGTTCAGGGTGCCAGCATGTTCAGGCCTGGTAGAGCCCTTTTTCAGGTGTGCAGGTGGCCAGATTTTTGCTGTCTTTGCATGGTAGAGAGCAGAGAGAGAAAAAACAGGCTCTCTGGTATCTCTTCTTGTAAGGACACAAATACCATTTGTGTGGGCTCAACCTCATGAACTAATTACCCTCTAAAGATCCCATCTCTTAACACCATCGTATTAAGGAGTAGGGTTTCAACAGATGAATAATGTGGGGCTGGGTGTAGGGTGCACAAACATTCAGAACCTAGGAAGGCCAAAAGTGAAAAGAGGAGAAACAGGTGGGTTCCAGTGACTAGACTTACAGAGCTCAACTTCTGGTTAATGGTGGGCAGAGCCCACCCAGCAAATGAATAAAGGCACTATTATGGTGTTAATGTCACTCTAGAACTTGTGAAGCCTGAAAATTTGTGGATAAGGAGAATTAACAAGGAAGAATGTCAGCAAGTAATGGCTGAAGCAGAGGCCTCCTGGTCAGAATCTGGGCTTGAGTCCAAACCTGGCTGTGCATCATGGCACAACCTTGGATGAGGTGCCCCAGGCAGCATGGGGCCACCAAGACAATGTTTTAAGAACATGTGGCATGTTCTGAGTACTCAGTGAGAGGAAACATAGATTATTCCCAAACAGGGCACTTGGCAAATACAGGCAGCACAAAGGTTAGTACTCTAACACTCATTGACACCAGTGAATATAAGGCAAATTGCATTTGGCAATTCTACACACTTTCATGGTGGTGCCACTTCAATGTAAAGGAAAAGAAGGTCTTCCACACCTATCTAACCCTCTTGCCCACTTAGCCCTTCTCCCTTTCTGCCCCTCAGGGCTTGTGTATCCTGTGCTTTATGGTGCCAGCTGCTGTCTAAGCTGGTCCCCTCCACCCCTGAAGCATTTCACCTTCTTGAGACTGTAAGCTCCACTATGATTCTTCACTACTCCTTGAATTTCATCAAAACTCACTTCCCCTACACACCTTTACTGGTGGGACTGATGCAAACTAAGACCCTGTTAGTTAATTTGGAGTCAAGAAATACCTTCTACCCCTCTCCCTTTACCTCTCACCTGGTATTTTCACTTTTCTATGTCCACATGCAGGAAATTAAAACATGGAAATATTTCTACTGTCCCTGAAATCAATACTTTGCTCTGTCTGTAGCTCAGACAAGATTTCTCTTGCGAAAATGTTCTTTTGCTTTAGAGGCAGTATGACAAGAATGAATAAAAGCTTTCGGGGCAGGGTAGGGTTCAAATCCTGGTTCAACTGCATTAACTTGGACAAGTTATTTAGCATCTCTGTGCTCTAATTATCACACAAGAAAAAGGGACAAAGGCAGAGAAAAGGAACAAGGAGTTGTAGTAAATACCTCATTGGATTGATGTGAGAATTAAAGGAATGCTATGGAATGAATGTTGGTATCCTGCTGAAAATTCATATATTTAAGCCTTAATGCCCAATGTGACGGTATTTGAAGGTGGGGTCTTTGGGCAGTGATTAGATTTAGATGACCTCATAAGGGTGGGTCCCCAGTGATGGGATTAGGGCCCTTGTAAGATCACCAGAGTTCTCTCATATTGTATCTCTCCCTCCCTCTCTCTCTCTCTCTCTCTCTCTCTCTCTCTCTGTAAAGGCACAACAAGAAGGCAGCCATCTGCAAGTCAGAAATAAAACTCTCATAAGATCCAGCCCATACTAGCACCTTGGTCTTGGGTTTCTAGTCTCCAAAACTATGAGATATAATTATCTGTTGTTTAAGGCACCAGTCTGTGGACCTGAGCTGACCAAGACAATGAGTTAATGCATGGAAATGGAATAGAACGAAAATCATTGATAATGGAAAGCATTTACAGTCATTAGTCAGGGGCTAAGGCTTTATTGGTAATCCCAAGAGGGAGTTTCCTGATTTAAATTTTAAAATATTGCATGCAAATATTATTTATCTTAATTATTAAATTTGCCTACAGCCTGTTGTATCTTGTACCCATGGTGACTGCCCTGCTCCTCTCACCTAGGCCCAGCTCTGGTTACAATTCTTTGATATTTGGTAAGCACTCCATGACAATTTTTGACAGAGCTGTATTCACTACTGATATTTTACAACAAGTATCTTGGAGTTTATTTCCTAAGTGATCTGGTAAGGAGATCTATCCACAGATGCCTTTGCTGGTGTTTCTGGGCCTTCACCTTGTAAATGACAAGCAGGTCAGAATGTGATGAAAATAGCCTAAGTTGTGCTCCAGCTTGACCCAAAAAGAAATATGACCTGGGGTAATGGAACCAACCTAAAGGTAGGTAGATGAGGTTGGGCCACATCATCAGTTTCCTTCCTAATCCTCATCTCAAATACAGAACAAATTCATTATGGTTTTTTTCTTCTCTGAGCTCCACCTGCCTTGTTGGAGCTGACTCCTTGCCCTGCTTGAGCTGGAACCTACAGAAAAGATTCTCACTTCATGTCACATTCCAGCACCCACAATAGATGTCCTTTTGAATATGATGGCATTGTGACAAACAATGGAGTTCAATTGGAATTGGGCAAAAATAACCAAACACTTTTCTTGGGAATCCTATTCCCACTGGGTAGAGCTCTTCCCAACAAATGTGCATGAAAGATTATCTTTATGTTCCTATTATGAATCACCTTGATAATTATTGCTGTTGTTGATCAAGAAAGTAAAAATGTAAAGAGTCACTCGTTTTAACTCAGAGAAAGGGTGTCTGGTACTTTATGAGCCATACTGTGGCCTTGTTTTGTCTTTCTTTGTCAGTCACAGAGTGACCTTGCCTGAGGTTGTGTTCTGTGAGCTGGTTTATGGGTGCAAACAACAGGGCCAGCTCCTGGCTGCCAGGGCCTGCTTCTTACTTTCTCACCTCCCTTAAAATGGTGTGTTTTCACTTCAAAATGAGTCCTTAAATCAACACCTACCCCCTCTGAGTTCATCAGTACATTCAGATGTTTCAGCAAATAAGTTGAATAAACATTCATGTGAAATATTTTCCCCACAAAGTCTCTCTCACTTCCCTCTCCTTATCCACTACAGCCCACGCCACCCATATACCTGAGAGATCTGTCTGCCTTGTGCTCATATCAATGACAAATTCTGGGAGATAATAAAGAATAAACAAAGAACAAAAGGAGAAAAGAGTGAACATGAGATGATGACATGTCGAATTTTTCATTAATGCAACTCATGGCATCAATCAGCCAGATGGAATGAATCCTGACTGTTTTTCCTTCAGTTGGTGATAGGCCAGGGGCTCCATTAACAGCAAGGTGAACTCCTTTGTAAAGAAATAATTTGGAAGGCATGTGTGTCTTCTTGAAGGAAAATGGAACTGAAATGAAAATGTGCAATGGACACTTTATTATTTGGGTGTAAAAGTGAGAAGGGAATATGGAAGGTAAATTATACTTGAGCTGTTAGGAGATATGTGTAGAAATTTATTGAATAAGTCAATGAAAAATCACCCTCAAACACATAAATATATGTGCTTTGTTCTTTTAAAATTACCTGTGATGTTCTTGCAGATAGGGTTACTTATTAGACTGAATTATTAGTAAGTAATAATTTAGTAACAATGGGAATGTTGTAAGTTCCTGGTTTAGACTTTTCTCATTTTTAGTCAGCCTTTATTTATCTTAAGATAAGAATGGCAATGATTTAGAGGAAGGAAACCTGGCTGAGAATCAAAAATCCACATTCCAGCCCAAGTTGACTAGGAATATGATCTTGGGGATGTCACTTAGCTTCTGTGGAAGTCTAGGGTTCTTGGCTCTCTAGAAGATTTGGCCAAAACACCCTTGAAGTCCCTTCTAGATCATGTGACTCACATCTTCCCTGCCCCAGAAATAGGTACTTTGTTTTGTGGTAGGCTGGCCCCTCAGATGTGAGATCTACACTTTAGGCCCCAATGGTAAGTACAGTGAGCATTTGTTGGTTTTGGCATTTTAGCATCTGTATTAGTCAGACTCTCCAGAGAACCAGAGCCAATAGGATGAGGAGATTTATTACAGGACTTGGCTCACGCAGCTTCGGAGGCCAAGAAGTTCCATAATCTGCCATCTATAACTGAAGAACCAGGATAAGCTAAAGGTATAATCAATCTCAGTCCAAAGACCTGGAAACCTGAAGCTCTGATGTTCAGAGGCAGGAGAATGGATGTCCCAGCTCAAAAGAGAGAGGAAGTTTGTCTAGCCTTGGCCTTTTTGTGCTATTTGAGCCCTCAGTGGGTTGGATGGTGTCCATCTGCTTCGGTAGGAGCCATCTTTTCTACTTAGTCTACTGATTCAAATGCTAATCTCTTCCAAAAACACCTTCATAGACACACCCAGGAATAATGTTTACCAGTTATCTGGGCAACCCTTAGCCCAGTCAAGGTGATACATACAATTAATTAACCATCAAGCCTCTATGTTTAATAATCTCTATTTAAGTGCCCCTATTTGTTGAGGACCTCATTGCCCCCATAACACATCATTAACAGTCCAGATGGTTTGCATGATTGCCCCTGTTGCAAACCAATAAGAATGATTTCATTTGCTGACTAGGCCACCATGTATGATTAGTCAATGTGAATATCTAACGTTGTTTTGTTCAAGCAAAATGAATCTTCCAACTTGAGAGGAGAACTGGGAAGGAAGACTTCAATCCGAGAGGATTGGAGTATATCAGGTCTAGAACTAATTATCAATCTATAAGATGGATGAGAAAGAAAAGAACTTATTAACTACCTGGGGTTGCAATTAGCACCTGTGGGACTACTGGGGAAAATGACCTAGCCTCTTAGAAGAAAACAGAAGAATGAGAGCCTATAGCTATAAAGAGATCTAAAAAGCATAAAAAACAAGGTATGGAAATTATTTGAGTACAAATTCAAATATAAAAAACAATCAAAGAAATGTAAACTGACAGGGTATTTGACAATATTAATAAGTCTAGAAAATTCAAACTGAAAATATGCATAGGAAATAACATCTGGGACTTGCTTCAAAATAATTGTGAGATGGAGACTAGACTGGCTGGGGGTTGATAACTGTTGAAGCTGGTGATGAGTACACTGGGTTTGTAAGATCACTCTTCCTTCTTCTATATATAATTGAAAATTTTCATTAACTTTTAAAAATAAAAACCCACATATGTTTTTTTACACAATAAGTCCACTTTTGAGACATGGTACAAATTATCGACAAAGGTTTTTCTTTTAAGATTACTTCTAATGGCCCTGGCTGGTGGCTCAGTGAATAAGGCACCAGCCTGCGGAACCCAAAGGTCATTGGTTCAATTCCCAGCCAGGGCAACATAACCAGGTTGCAAGCCAGGTCTCCAGCCAGATCCATGGCTGGAGGCATGTGAAAGGCAACCATACATTGATGTTTCTCTCCCTCTATGCATCTCTCCCTTCCCCTCTCTCTGAAAAATAATAAATAAAATCATTAAAAAAAAAAAAGATTACTTATAATGGAAGGAAACTAAATATTGAAACACAGGTTAAGTAGATCATAGTAATTTCTTTCTCTACAGGGTGGGGCAAAAGTAGTTTTACAGTTGTTTGTATGGCAAGTAATACAATAATTAATAAATAATAAATTTGCATACTCACAACTGTAAACCTACTTTTGCCAATCCTTATATAATGATATACACCCTTCAATTATGTCTAGGAGTACTTTTCCCAAGACATGGGAATGTGCTTGTATAATATATCAAGATAATACTCAAATATGTGAGATACTTATTATATAACAGCACAGTGATATTAGATGAACTTTTATTCTTTGTGAATGAGAAGGAACCAAATAACTATTTACAAAATGAAAACTAGACCTCAGTTGCAAAAAAAATGGAATGAACTTTCCCAGAGGTGACCCTGGTAATCTGCTAGTGGCCCTAAATCATCTACCCTGGCCCCAGACTTCTTCTCTGCCAAAACCCCTTTCTGCAAACAATGAATGTCACCACGTGCCTGAGTGCTAGACACTGCCCATCAGGCCCAACATTTTTAACCCCCCTGTTCTGGTAGGTAATGGCTCCAAATTCCAGGACTGGAGCGATAAGGCCTCTCCCAAGCTGAGCACTGAGAGTCAGACTCCATTTAGTGTGCCCGGGGACATGGATAACTGATAGTGCCCTACTGCTCCTGTTAAATTTAATTTCTCCTGCCTCAGCTTGCTCTGTCTGGGTACCTCCAGCAGGATGGTGTCCTGACAGCTTATCTTGATTCCCAGGAGCTTTCTCTGTGCCTCATGATTAGAGTTCTATTTGTATGCAAATAAGGACTTGGCCTTCCTTGCTTGTGTATTAATCGCCACAATAAATTGTAGCTTTTCTGGGTACAGTGTTGTGGGACTGTGGGATATGTAGACAGAAAGTGACCTTATCGAATAAGGAATCTTCTTTTCAAAGACAAGGAAAGTAGGTCTCAGAGTGACCAAGTACAATAGATTCCTCATAGATATGTATTGCTAGTGAGTGCTTCCAGACCAAATATTAGGATTCCCATAGCCCATATTTTTATCCCTACCACAGAACTTTTTTCAAGTTCAGCTTGAAAAAAAAAATCACACATTAACATCTGTCCATCAATTAGAGAGAGAGGTCTTCAGGCAAAGCATGAGGTTGACGTGCGCAGGGACAGTGGGGCCCCTTATAGAGAAGGCGCCATTCTAGTTACTTTACATACAGGATCTCATTTCATTTTGCAACTAACCTACGAGGTAGGTACTATTATTATCCATGTTTTGCAGATAAAGAATCTGTGTCACAGAGAAGGTAAGGAGTTCCCTGCAAAACACAGCAAAAGGTGGAGCCAAGATGCTTAACCACTGAGCAGCCCTGTTTCGGTTACATTGGCATTGCTACTGCCTGCACAACATAAGTCAACTTGCTCCGACCTTCCCAGAAACCTGGGAAAGTGAAGTGGGACAGGATATGGCATAAGCCTTGAAGCAAGGACTGCAGTGGCCACTTGACCAGGAGGGCAAAGCACACAGGGTAAGCCAAGAAGATGCCCTACACCCAGACATACTCAGACATGCCCTTACCATGCCGCCAAGTAGGTACCTGGGTATTGTCCAGCAAAGGTAAAGGGCTATAATGAAGAATTTAAAACACACGCACATACACACACACACATACACATTATTTGAGCAAAGAAAGGACTGCAATCTGAGATTCACAGATACAGATTCTGGTAACAACCTTGATTATGCTCCAAAGGAAACACAGGAGTCAGGTTTATAAAGGCAAAAACTAAGTACTGTACCCACTTAGGTCCTCTATGTAAATGAAGGATGTTGGCTAGGTTAACAGAGATTGGTTAGGTCATTTATTTAAATGAAGGATGCTGGTTGGTGAAACAGATTGGCTTCTTCCAAAGTGAAGAGGACAGATGGTCTGGTTGCCATGGTGAGCTTATTAAAAGTTCAAGAGTTCATGAGTGGGACGTGCATAGACCAACTTCTTTATGGTCACCCGGCTCCAATTTTCATCTCCTTGATGTAAATGGCTCCTGGCAATTTCCCTTTGTAGCCTGCTTTTAAGGCCCTGTGAGCCGGTGTCAATGGGACCCACTCAGGCTCCCCACTCTGAACGAAAATGTCAAGAAGAGGAGAAAAGAAACCCCATACAGTACTCTCCTTTGCTCTCCTTCCAAGCTGCCAAATGACAAAACTAAAACAATTTAGTAGCAAGTTTGAGGTCCTTTATGCAAGGGAGAATAATCCGTGGATGGCAGAACACAATGCCTCATAAGCAGTGGAAACACTTCCTGAGGGACCTGGGACCTCAGTGAGTTTTATAAAGTGTGAGAAGAGGTGACATGGAAACAGAGCAGCATTGGCTGGGAGGTTGGGGATTTCCTTATGAGGCTGGCAGGTCCTATTTCTTAAGGTATGTAAGGTGAGCCAGCTAGAGCCTAGTTGCAGGACTGAGATTGGCGTGTTAGGTTTCCTTGACAGGTGTGTCCCTTAAGTGCCAGCTAACCTGGATGTAGGTTTGTCCCCTGGACTGGCCTCCATTTGAGAGCCTTTTACTAGTTATTATAAACTGAGCTAGTTGCATTATCTCAGAAACGTGCTCAGAATAACTACCAATCTCACTGAGTCCAGAAAAACACTCTCTGGGCTCTCAAACTGGAGTAGGAAAGCAGGTGTTTGGTGGAATGGGAGATGTACATTGTGAAGTGGTAGGTTGCACTTACTATTCAAAAGAAGAAACCAAATCCCTATTCCTTCTCCTGGAGTCTGGGTTTCCCACCAGGTGTGGCAAAGGTGCCTCACTGTGCCATGAGCTGATCACAGAGGCTATTTAGGCAGAGGGAGCTGGCAGGAGGTGCCATGGGAGAAAGCCAGCCCCACCCGTCCCTGGGGACCTGGGTGACAGTGCCCTTTGAATCTTGCTTTAATTAGGAGAGAGGCCAGCTTCCACTTCGCTTCTCCCCAGAAAACCAACGTGTTATTATTCCTCTGTCATCCTACAAGTTGCTGAGCCTGAGAAGACCCAAAGGGCAGCTGCTGGAGTGTCACTACAGGGGCAGTGCCACATGTAATTGCTACGCTTGTGGATGCTGGTTTATGGGGCCTGCAGTCTGTATTTAACGCCACAGCAGTGATGGACTTCCACTGTGGGAACGCGTGCACAGGTCCCCTGCTCACTGTTTTATAACCCGCGAGGGAAGATGCCTTCCCATTCAGTAAATTGTATCTGGCCTTTCCAGCCCGAAGGTAATTAATGTTTGTTCTCATCCAATGGGCAGGTTCTAAGAAATACAGCTCCCATTAGCTCCGGTTCAATTAAGAAAAATGCTTATCTGCCCCTATGACTCAAAAACTCCATTCTCAAGCTGGAGCTGTGCGAATCACACAGCTGGAAGGACCAAGGAGGTCACCGCAGCCTAATCTGGGCTTCAGCTCCCAACCCCACAATGTCCAGACCCCTCTTGATCTCCTCCAGTTCCCCCACCCACCCCACCCCATCCACACCAACCTCCTACTGAACAAGAAGAAAGATAATGACCGATGTTCAGTGAGCGCTTACTCTGTATCAGGCACTGTTCTAAACATGCACAGGGACCAGCTCCTAATTGATACACAAATTAGTTCAAAAAGGAAGAGCATAAACTAGCTTATACAAGAGGCAGATAAATCAGCTCATTTAGGCATGGTCAGAAGCCTATGACACTGAGGGTCCCAAACATCAACAAAAACTTGAGTAGGAGCTCAAGTCTACTCCTGAAGCCTGCGAGCTATATGACCTATGGAAAGCTACCACGCAGAGATCGCATTCTTGTTCTGACATACCTTGTTTTCCTGCGCTTCGCTTCATTGCACTTCACAGGTGTAGTGTTTTTTACTAATTGAAAGCAAGACTCCCCACCAGCAAAAAGATAACAACCTGCTTTAATGTGGTGGTTTGAAATCAAACCCACAATATCACTGAGGTATGTTGGTGCTTGATCAAAGCCCCATAGTAATAAGGTAAAGCTCTGGGGCAGATGTCTTCATGGGGAAGTCCCCTTCACTGTGTCCTTTTTCCTCAGGTGACACTCAGGCAGCTGACTCCCACATGCTGGTGGTTGGTCACCAGTGGCATGAGGAAAACAAACAAACAAAAAATATGGATCAGTCCAAATCCATCATCCTTGAAAATAACACCTGTGATGTCATGTGTGTACATCTGTAAATTGGGGCCGAAAATAACCAATTATAGAGGTGTTAACTGGCAGTCCTTTATGTAGGGTGATTGGTTAATATGTCAAAATTTCAAATGTCCATATCCATTGACCTACCAATTCTATTCTAGGGATATAGACTAAAGAATGGGGTGGGGTGGGGGGGCATAAAGGTGTGTACAAGAATATTCATGGCCATTTTGTCTATACTAACATAAGACTGAAAGCAATTCAGTTGGGGAACTGGCTAAATTATAGTATATTTGTACAGTGGGATATTAGGTAACTATAAAAATAAAGGCAGCTTTAACTAAATTTAAATGGAACAATCTCCAAGATATTTTGTTAACTGAAAAAAGCAAGGTATTATTGATATATTTATATATATACATTTTAAAATACTTTATTATTTTTCAGAGAGTGGGGAAGGTAGGGGCAGAGAGGGAGAGAAACATCAATGTATGGTTGCCTTTCACCTGCCTGCTACTAAGGACCAGGCTGGGGACCTAGCTTGCAACCTGGTTATGTGCCCTAGCTGGGAATCAAACCAGCAACCTTTGGGTTTGCAGGCCGGTACCTTATCCACTGTGCCAGCAGCCAGGGCTGGTATTGGTATAATTTTGAGAAGCATCTATACTCAGTTACTCATATATACATAGACTATCTTTACAAGCAAATCAATAATTTGATAATAGTTACTGCCTCTGGATAAGAGCATAAGGTGGCTTGAGGTCAGGAATGAGAGAAATATTTATTTTCTCTGTGTAAGCACCTTTTTAAATATTAAACTTGTGCCATAGGAATGATGGCCTTATTCAACCAGTTGAAGGTGAGCTTCATTAAATCAGTTGAAGGCCTTAAGAGAAAAGGATTGAGATTCTACCCCACCCCGAACCCCACCCCACCAAGAAAGAGGGAATTCTGTCTCGAGTCTGCCTTCAAACCTGAGACTGCCACATCAGCTCTTCCCTGGGTCCCCAGCCTGCCTGCCTACCCTGCCAATTTGACTTACCAGCTTCCCACAGTTGCATGGACCAGTTCCTTAAAACAATGAGAGAGATAGAGATGATAGAGAAAGGCGCATTGGGTCTGTTTGGAGAACCTTGACTAATTTACTGTCAGAGCGATGGCCCCTGTCATCACACATGATGTAGCACATGGCACTCTTGGTGTAACCTCTGCTCAGCTTCTATTTCTCAGTGTGTGGATGCCCATTCCAGCTAGCTAGGCTGAAAGGTCTTTGTGAACAGAATTCTGTCTCCGTCATCAGTGTGTTTCCAACATCCAACAGAGAACCTACTCCAGAAACAAGAGCCCACTAATGATGTGTTGTTGAATGAAGCAGCACTCTACTGACCATGGTCCTGATGCAAATGCTTGAGTTTGGTTAATCTACAGATCAGTATCCAAATCAGCTCATCAGAGAGGAGGAACACAAAGGAAAAGAAGTGAGAAAAAAACCATCTTTACCAGTTGTTTTCAATTATTTTTCACATTTCTTTTTACACAGCCACCTAAAGACCTGTGGAAAGCAATTCATTGTTCATAATTAATTAAGTAGGTCATGGTAGTGAAATTCCCACAATGTGAGACTTAGCCTACACTATTTTAAAATGAAAATCAATAATTCTCTTTTGAAATAAAATATATTTAAATATAATAAAATATAAAGAAAAATATTACCTGTGATTATCACCCTCCATTAGGCCCCAAATGTGTGTAAAATTTCATTCCCCATTTTAAAAGAGGAAATTATGACCCTCAAATCCAGGATCAAGATACCATTCCTGAAAATCAGAATAAATTCTAGGTTAGAAACCTCTGCAGACATCTTTCACAAATGTTTTTTATCATTTTCAAAGATGATTTAAAAATTACAAGTTTGTAAGATTAATTCATTTTCAACAAGTCCCCTGAATCCTTATGTGAATAAAGAACCAATGGGTTTAGTTTTCAGATCAATAAGATTATTTTCAATGAGTGCCAGCACCAATAATTTGTCTCCTGGGAAACTGATTTATAAGCATGTCAAATGGAGATTTTCTTTTACTTCCAGGTTTTACTATTCTGCCTTCATCTGTCAGCCTAGAACTTAGAGCTCTCCCCTGAGAGTGAGGAGGCAGAATAGTCTGAGGCCTTCCAAGGTCACCCTTAAAAGCAGGAAACACTCAGCTTTGACCCGGTCTATTGAAATCAATATGACGTGGCCTAGAGAAAGGAAGCAGGTGGTGGAGTATAGTTACATCAATGTTTTTCTTCATTGCATCATTTGCATTAAGTTCTGTTACAAGAGGATTAAATTGACCATAAGAGATACAAAAAGAGTATGTGATGAATCATAGCCCAAATGAATTTTAATCAACACAATAGTATTTGCCATGGTAGCTTATTTTCCTTTTAATATAGTGATCTTATTTCTTTTCAGTCTAGGCTACGTGGAAAAATACCATATGAATCATAAAGAAGAGAAATATAACCTGTGCGTTTCACCACCTAAAGACACAACAATGAACATGTTAGTGTATTTGCTTTTGCTAAGGCCCTACAACTAGTAAGCAATAGAGCAAGGACCCAAAGCCTCCTCCAAAATCCATAATCTCCCCACTATGTCCAACCACCTTAAAAAGAGTCATTCTTTTTGACCCAGTAAATCACTTTTGAGAATCTGTATGGAATCTGAAAATAAGTCTAGGACATTTTAAAATGCAGAAAATTAGGGAAATGTTAAAAACTAAACAGGTCATGTCAAAGAACAGCCAACTTGAAAGATATCCCGTTGGTCAAAATGGTACAGTATGACTATCAAAAAGAATAATAATAAACTCAATTAAAATGTTAAATATATTTAAAAATTCTACTTCTGGTCAAGATGGAGGTGTAGGTTGACAAGCTATATCTCCCTCACAACTAGAAGAGTTTACATCTACTTCCAAACTAAATAACAATAATGCAGAAATTTCATAAAATGGAACTACATAGAAGTGAAACAAAGGAAGAAGTATGGAAATACTCAGCCAGACAGGTAGGAGGGGGCAAAGCCAGATAAGGGAATGGCAGCTGCAACACCAGAGCTGAGGCTGCAGTGAAAAGCCGTTATACATTTAAACCTGGGAAGCAATCCCAGGGCCAGAACATGCAGCCCAGGAAAAATAGAGCCATATTTTCTGACTGTGACAACCAGAGGAGGTTGGGGTGGAGGAAGAGACTGCTGGTCTCAACGGGCAGGTGGCAGTGTTCCCTCTCAGACCCCTCCCCTACAACAGTGCCACAACGTGATGAAATGGGTCACCCCACACAGATGAATTCCTAAGGCTCTGCCCCTTAAATGTAACAAGTGTTGCATAACTACCTAAGACACAGAGGCAAACACAGAAAGATGTCAAGCTGAGGAGACAGAGAAGTATGGCCTAAAAAGAGGGAGCAGATCAAGGTGTGAGTGGGAGAACTGAGTGACCAAGAGAGAGTCAACTTAACAAACACAGAGTTCAAAATGCTGATGATTAAAATGCTCACAGACTTGACAGATTTGCTTAAATACAACAAATGCATAAGAAAGAAGTGAAGGTTAGGCTATGTGAAACAAAGAAAACCAAGGGTGAAGGTAATGAAACCAGGGTTCTAATCAATGATTTGGAACATAAGACAATCATAAAAACATAAAAACAATCAACCAGTACAGAAAGAGGAAACGAGAATTGAAAAAATGAGGAGAGGCATAGGAACCTCTGGGACAACTTTAAACATGCCAATATCCGAAGCATAGGGGTGCCAGAAGGAGATGAGGAAGAGCAAGAATTTGAAAACTTACATGAAAAAATAATGAAGGAAAACTTCCCTAACTTGGTGAAGGTAATAGATAAGTCCAGGAGGCACAGAGTCCCCAACAAGCTGGACCCAAAGAGGACCACACCAAGACGCATCATAATTAAAATGCCAAAGGTTAAAGATAAAGAGAGAATCTTAAAAGCAGCAAGAGAAAAGAAGAGAGTTACCTACAAAGGAGTTCCTATAATACTATCAGCTGATTTCTCAAAAGAAACTTTGCAGTCAAGAAGGGCCTGGCAAGAAGTATTCAAAATGATGAAAAGCAAAGACCAACAACCAACATGACCCTATCCAGCAAAGCTACCATTCAGAATGAGAGCAGAAAAAGTGCTCCCCAGACAAGTAAAGCTAAAGGAGTTCATCAGCACTAAGCCAGTATTATATGAAATGTTGAAAGGACTTACTTGAGAAAAAGAGGATCAAAATTATTAACATTAAAAAGACAACAAACTTACAACTATCAACAACAGAATCTAAAAAATAAAAATAAAGACTAAGCAGACAACCAGAGAGGGAACAGAATCCAAGATATGGGGACCATTTGGAGGGGTGTCAGCTGGGAGGGGGAAAAGGGATTAATCTCAGGGATTAAGAAGCATAGTTGGCCCTGGCTGGTAGCACAGTGGTTAAGGTGCCGGCCTGCGAACCCAAAAGTCACAGGTTCGATTCCCCAGCCAGGGCACATAACCAGGTTGCAAACCAGGTCTCCAGTCAGGTCTGTAGCTGGAGGCAGGTGAATGGCAACCATACATTGATGCTTCTCTCCCTCTCTGCCTCTTTCCCTTCCCCTCTTTCTAAAAAATAATGAAATAAAATCTTAAAAAAAAAAAAAAGAAGCATAGTTGGTGGGTGCAGAATAGACAGGGAGATGTTAAGAACAATACAAAAGGTGAAGCCAAAGAACTCACATGTATGACCCATGGACATGAACTAAGGGGCAGGGGGTGGGATTGATGGAGGGAAGGAGATGCTGAGTGGAGCGGAGCAAAGGAAGAAGAAATTGGGACAAATGTAATAGCCTAATCAACTAAAAAACAAGTGAAAAATATTATATAAAAATTCATGATTTCACAATGATACTTTTTAAAAATTCTATAGGGTGTTGGGTTACCAACTCATCATTCTGAAAATTGATAAATATATAGAAAGAATCAAAAATTTTTCCTGCCTTTGCTATTCAAATTGTACTTCAGAGCAGCCTAATAACTGACAAGGATAAATTCTTCTTTATAGAAGAGTTATTATGGCTAACTCTTCTAATGCAGAAGGAATGGCAATGAGGAAGTTGCCCTTTCAGTCCTTAATGAGACATGGGGTCTAGGCCATGGTCGTCAGTGAGTGCTACAGCCCTAAGTGAAACGTTGATGAGAATTGTAGAAGACTGAGCATCCTGACCTCACCTGCACTGCGTATGGATGTTACTGAAAGGAAACAGTCAGACAACAGGAGCTCCTGATGTGATTCAGCAGGAAGTTCACAGGATAAGACATATTATGACCTAAAAAAACACTTGAACTCTAATTGAATCAAGCCTCAGGTCTAACTATGTTAATAGGAAATACAGAGACCATGATGTAATTCTACAATATGGGACATAAAGGATAAATAATTCCATTTCTCTAACAAATTCAATGGCACAAGAGGGAGGAGAAACAGCACCGACCAAAATGCCAAGGAGATTCAGTGGCCATGCAGCTTATGGGCTTTATGGGTTCTTATTATTTGAATAACTGACTGTAAAAGAACAAATTGGAGTCAACTGGGGACATTTGAATATGAATTGGGTATTAAAATTTTAAGATATAATTTGTTGGGTATGATAATACCTAGGTGGGTTATTTTTTAAAGTCTTACAACTTAAATGCACATAAAGTACTTTATGTGAAAAATGACACAATGTCTGGTATTCTAGCATTCCAGGAAAAATTGTGGGGGGGGGCGGAGAGATGGAGAAGAGGCAGCAGGTAGAGATGGGTAAATAAAACAAGATTTGCAAAGTCCTGATAACTGTTGAAACTGAGTGATGGGTACATGATGGTTCATTATACTAGTCTGTCTACCTTTGTGGTTTGAGAATATTCCATCAATAATATGAGACAAAACTGTCAGAAGCCTGCTCCAGATGCTTTTTGCTGATTTCTTATCTGTATTTGAAATGGAACATTTCATGTATTCTCTGACTAGTTTTCAAATTGATGATTTAAAAAAAGATAAATCATCTTCTGTGTTCTTTTGTTACTGAATACTACTGCTAATTTAAACAGAAATAGCATAAGAACTATCAATTTAAGAAAGAACTTCAGTGAATTACAAGATCTAGGATATGCTCAATGAATATGTCTTTCCTATTGCAAAGAAATAATTCGGAGACGGAAAGAGAATGTAAATTCTGCAGACCACTTGTCCATGATCTTCTTTAATGAGGTTACGGTGCTGAGGATAACAAAGTGAAACATAATCTGGAGTGGGATGAGATAAAGAACACACAACAGCTCTGCCTTTCCAGGGTGAAAATGAAGCAAGCCAAGAGTATTCCGGGCTTAAAAACATGTTCGTTCACCATATGCCCACACAAGTTCCCTATAATGCCAGCTGGGGATCTCGTCTCAAAGTCCAAATACTTCAGAAATATCTATCTAAACAATGGATTAGAACTTGATTGAAAAATAAATAATTGAAACACCAAAAGCTCACCGAAGAAAAGATGCTATGTAGAGACACCTTCCTGTAGAAATGGAGCCCGGTGTGTTCAGCAAAATGTCTTCTGCTGAGTGAAACAACTGAATATTCTAATTTTCCATTTGGGAGGGAAACATGATTGACTCTTCACCACTAGCCTATTTCTAACCCCAGAATGACAACAATTGGAACAATAAAGGCATTTCTTTATAAGATGCTTAAACCAGAGTGCACTCTTAGACAGGGTTCCTGGGAACCGGACTCTGAGATGAAAGGTCACAAGCAGAGGTTTTGTTGGGAAGCACTCGCACAAACGCACCTGTGCAGGAGAGAGAAGCAGGACAGGTGCAGATGGAAGCTGAGCTGTGAGGCAATTGCAAAGAGTTCTTAGCCAATACCACGGGGATATGGACATGGCCCTTGCAGAATTTTCCTCATGGCGGCAAGGGTGTCAAGCCTTCCTATGTTCACATAAGCCCATCTCCGGATGCTGTTGGTGATGGGCTGTAACCTTGGGCCACTCCTGATCAGGACTCATTGACAAGTGTCTGTGGGGGAGTCTTAGCCAGCTCCTCTGATTGCTCGGGAAGTGAGTGCCTTGGCCCTGACGGGGAAGCTCTAGGGAGTAACACTGCACCCCTTGAGGCTGTCAGATCCAATACCTTCATCTACTTTCATCCCATCTGAAACTGGCTCCCTGTGATTCTGATGGCTTTTTCTGGGGAAGCTTGTAAGAGAAAGGTCTAAAAGGAGATAAATTACAGTCCTTGCCACTGTAGCTGGTATCATTATCTCCTCTTCTATTGCCCTTCCTTGGTCGCCACACCCTCAGATGGCACTGCTACTAGTTTGGGTTGCTTACTATGGGTGGCCCAGCTTTTCATCCCAGGTGCTGTCAGTCCTAGGTCCTAGTGAAGACATGGCTGTGGTGGCAAATGGACAAATTCAAGCCATTGTTACTGTACTTGCTTCTTTACTATCAAAATTTCGTAAGGGAGTACTGAGAACAACCTAATGAACTGGCTGGGTAAACGTGGCTGCAATTAGATAGCAGTTATACCTTAAGGTTTAATGTAATTCTTGCTCTATACGCTGATAGAAGCATTCTCTGTCTCTGGGGACCAGGACCCAAGAGACTCAATGTGCAGTGACAAGAAAACACAAACTCCCTAAGCATGTCACTGAGAGTAATGGTAAGTGGGGTGAGGCCTATTTCCAATTCTTGTTGAATGGACCCATCACCCACCTGCTGGGAGCACAGCATTACACAGTGGACATTGATTTAACACCACCTCATCCTCATAGGGCATCATCTCCAAGCTGTCACCAGAGCTGTTTTTCAAAAGGCTCTGTTGGACAGGCAGCTTCTAGATGTGTGGTATGCTGTGGGTGGAATCTAGTGGATCCCATGGTCATAAATGGCCATTGTTGCTCTTTGCTATTATAATGGGATCTTTGGTCCAGGTTTACATTACATAGGACCTCATGTCACCTTATAAGTTATATATAAGCTCACAGATGATGGGGGTGGCTGAGTACCTGTGGGCACAGAAAGCAAAGCCACTTCTTAACTATGTGGCAATTCCGGTCAAGACATATCATTGCCACTTCCAGATTGAAAGGGTTCTAATGTAATCAAGTTGCTAACAAGTAACTGGTTGATCTCTCCAGAAAGGATCTTGTAGTGGGGGCCTCAGTGTTGCTTCCTGTTGCTGGCAGGTTGGATATTCAGTCATGGCAACAAATATATTAGGGAATGAGTTGGCTTGATGGTGGTCTGCTCTGAATGATCAGGGCCCCTGGTTTTGACAGTGGGCTAAATGAGCACACTGATGGTGACCACCACCCCTGTGGTACAAAGTGTATTAAAGGTCTGGGATCAGCAGGTTGGAAAATCATTATCTTATTTTTATTAACCTTTCTTAAATGTACATTTAGTTCACATTCATTTTGATGTTTAGTATTAGAAGTATTTGGGTCTTTATTTGGAATGTTGGTGGTTTGTGTGACTGTAAGATGACATAGCGACTTAACCCGAGTTTATGTCCGTTAGCCTAAGGTAAAACCAGTTTTGTTTTGTATTGTCTTGCTTAAAGGCACAGTTTCCAAGGAACTATTGATGACATTAAGGACTTACTGTACTTAAAGTTACCACTTTCCTTGGATCTCTCAAGTAACCAGAACCTGCCCCCGCCTCCCCAGGGCACTCCCTCCCAGCTGTCTCACCAAGGCGACAATTTCACAATTGCAGGGCTGCAGCCTGCCCAAGGCTCTCTGTGTTCTCCCCTCCCTGTGTGACGGTGTCCTCGTTGATCGCTGGCCAGCTGGTGACCCAGTTCCAGGCCTCATTTAAAAGTCTCCTTCCTTGGACCATTCCTGGCACCAATGTTTTTAGCTCTGCTCCCCAGAAAAACTGAAATGGAGATCTGCAGGCCAGACTTTTACTTCCGAGTGCATTCAGGGTCAATGCCTACAGAAAAGTAAGAGAAATATGATTCCACATTGGAAGAAGCACAATGAGACAGTTGCCATGAAAGCCTTAGGCAATCCCATGGAACATTCTGGATCTGGGAAAGCCATCAGAGTTGACTTATTCAAGGTGAGGCAGAAGCCATTGGATGCAGGCTGTCCCTGCAGAGGGGGGCATGGCTTGGGCAGGGGGGCCTCCTTTTGCTGAGGGGCATTACTAGGAAGGAGATATCAAAAGCCAGTACTCCCAGTAGCTGGAGAAATGAGGGCCTCAGTCCTGGAGGGGAGGTTCAAGTACATATTGAGTTGCTGATTCATATATCCATGGTAAGGAATCAGATAGGTATCCATGGGCCTGGGTTTTACTGTCCTACCAGTTACTAGGAATCTCAGTAGCCCTGGGTTCAGCTAATTTGTGATTGTACAATAATTGTTGTTCCTTAAAATTATTCAGATAATAAAGGTAATAAAGTAGCAGTGGTTTATTATCTATAGAAACATTAAAATCCACTTTTGACAGGTAAAATAGGAAGGAAGGAGGAAGGAAGGAAGGAGGGAAGGGAGAGAAAGGAAAGAAAAAGAAAAAGAGAAGAAAAGAGAGGGGAGGAGGGAGAGAAGCAGGAAAGAAGGATGGAAAAGATTGAGAAAAAAGGAAGGGAAAGATGGGGGGACAAGGGCGGAAGGGAGGGAGGGAAAGAGAAAGAACATGCAAAAGAGGGAAGTAGAAAGAGGTCAGGAGGAAAGAAGGAAGAATATCAAAGGATAAAGACCAAGTCTTCCCAACTCACTGCAGCAGCCATTTCTATTTAACTAAAGATCCATATTATAAAAGTCCCTCTTTCTACTTCCCTGCATTTTAATAAACATTTATTGCTTTTTGGCATGGCTGGGGAGGGTCATTTTAATACCATGATGCTCAATTAAAGGGGCCTACTACACTTAAAATGTTTTTAAGTTAGTATCAATGAAATAAAGTGCCTAGTAATGTGTGTGGCATATATGTTCAAATAAATGTAATTCGTGTCTCCCTAAATTCAGAATAATAGTGTAGGTAGAGGCAGAAGAATCCTTTCAAATTATTTTATCTTTGCAGTTACAAATTATTTTAAATTCCACAAAATACAGTAGCTGAGGATGTTTCTCAAGATCCACAAGTGTCGTCATAATCTTACGTCCTTTCAAAATCTGATGAATTCTTCAGAAGTTTATTTACAGGGACCTGTAATCCTTTAACACTAGTCAACATTAATTCAGAGCAAGACTTCTGTCTTCAAATTCAGGGTTTCTCTGTGAAGTTCTGTAAAATGGAGATTATGAGCATGAAACAATGAGTGTAGGCTCTTGTTTATAGATTTTTAAAGGTGTTCAATTTCCATTCCTGTGAATGTGGCAGGTAATTGATTTTATTAGTATCAAAAATATTATCACCTTAGGCTCCTGTCTAGATGGGACTTTCAAAAAATGAAGAGGTAATTTCTTTGCACTCCTTAAGACATTTGTTTAAAAAGAAAAAAAGACATTTGTTAATGGGTTCATTTTGAAACACACACACACACACTCATGTCTTAACTCCCTGCCCATATATCATGTTTATCTAATTGTAGGCAACAGCCAAAGAAAGGTCAGAGGCTTCTGTTTAACCCTGGGATCCAGTAAAGTTGGTTTAACAGATGACCACCGAAGGTGTTTCTTGATCCTGAAATGTCTGCTCCTTCTCATGGAGTTGAGAGAAGTGAAACTGCATGGGCACATCCTCACTTGTGTCATCGCAGTGGCATTTGATAAGACCTACAATCCTTTACCTATAGTCCAATAATCTGAAGAGCTCTTGACACTTAAAGATTGTTCTTAAGTTATTTGGTATCCAAACTTGGCCCAAACAGACCCAAGGGTATATCTAGGCCTTGGTGGGAGTAGACTATGTTCTTCCTCAGAGAGAGGAATGTGCTTTATCATCAGGTGGTTCTTTAGGACCCATAGAAGTCTAACATTAAATACAGTATAATAGCCCTGCCTGGTGGCACAATGGATAAGGCACCAGCCTGTGGACCCAAAGGTCACTGGGTCAATTCCCCAGCCAGGGCAACGTAACTAGGTTGCAAGCCAGGTCTCCAGCCAGGTCTGAGGCTTAGAAGTATCATTGTATGGTTGCATTTCACCTGCCTCCAGCTACAGACCTGGCTGGAGACCTGGCTTGTAAACTGGTTACGTGCCCTGACTGGGAATCGAACCAGTGACCTTTGGGTTTGCAGGCTGGGGCCTTATTCACTGTGTCACCAGCCAGAGTCAAAGGAACTATTTAAATCTTTTCTTTGCCCTCCCAATACAATTTTCTAACATTTTATAAAATTGTGATGTAGCTAGAGGTGAGATAGTGAATTGTTTCACAAACCAAGAATCGGAACGAAGGAGGAATCTCCTGAAGCCTAGACAAGCTTGGTCTCCTCACGGCCACCACTCAGGACGCTGCTGGCCAGAACATGGGCCAGCCATGTGGCACCAGTGTGGTCAGCAGGGACAACCTGAGCACTTAGTGTGTACAAGGGACTCAATGGGTGACGGGTCCTCTAGCAGGTTTAACCCCAACAATCTGTGAGGTAGCGAACACCTCATTTTTAAAGACAGAAAAAACAAGTCAGTTTTCCAAAGTCACAAAGGTAGCTAAAAGGATTTGAACTTCATGTTTAACTTCATTTCCAATACATCACTGTTTTCTCTCAACCATCTAAACTGAGAATCTCTTTAGATTTCACCGAGGCAAATTTGTTTTTAAAATGAGATATAAATATTTCCCATTTCTTTCCTTCCCAAACAAACTGCTCAAGGGCTTCACTGGCAGCTGAGGGAGTGCACAACACTGGCTGTCACGTGTGTTCATGTTTAGAAATAAAGCCTCCACCGCAAGCATTCACATGCTTTTTACCTTTGCCGTGATCTACCAACTGTGCCAAGCCTTTCGCCGCCTCATGAGCCGCTATACATCCAAATGAGTGACATTTAAAGAGTCCTCTCACATAGGTTCCAGTGTCATGAACTGGTAAATTCTTCTGACAGTTAAACTTGGGGATGAACAAGTCACTCTTGAGTTTCCCATGTTATTCTTACAGCTACAAATCAGACAAAAGCTGAGATAATACACTGCCTGGCAGTAGCGCAAGCAGAGTGCTGCTGACACACTGCTCTCTGGGAAAACAGAACCTTTAAACCCTGTCCAGAAATGACATTTGAAAACCGTATTATTCTGCCTTTTATTATTAGGTCAGATCGGATGACGTACAGGGAGAAGTGTAGTGATAAAAGGGATGTGCGTATCATCTGGCTTCCGCTGGTCCTCAGGCACGGACACCCATGAAGGAGAGGATGCCTCGATCCACAGCAGACCCTTAGAACACCACTTGGGGCCTGAAGTGCATCTGTTTGGTGGCGTTGTTCTTCATTCCCGTCTTCAGCAACCATTTTGACTTCATCCTCTGGACATACTGCATGTCCCGCTTGTGCATAAGAGCTGCTCCTGTGGTTGGAAAGGAGGTAAGAAATGAGTCTGTTACTAGTGTCAGAGAAAACACATCTTTGCAGAGAATCTCAAACTTAGTCAAAGGTTCAGGTATTTCAAGAAAAGTTACTAACCTAGGATCCCCATGGAATGGGCCATAGGTTTATGTGTACCCTGGAATTGCATACTAGAATACACACATATACACACTTTCCTCTGGGATGACCCTCTTTATTTTTCATCATCTCTAAAGGGTCTGCTAAGTCCAAAGGTAAAGTCCTATTAATCTAAGGGGCAGAGAAAAGCAGACTATGAATTGAGTCACATAATCAAGAAGCATTAAGATTCAAGTCAGTATCTGCTACAGTTAAGTGGCCCCAGGTCACAATGCCACCAAGCAGGTTCACTTCAGGGCCCACGTGATGCTCTGAGGCTCTGTCGCAGATCAAGTCATTCATCCCCAGCAAGGGTATCCTCTGCCTGAGGGCCAGCGGAAGCAGATTTTTCAACAGAGCCTTTTTGCTGCGACTTCTCCCTCAGCTGTTTCATATTGATGACGTGCCAGAAACTAACCATTTCAGTGGCCTGCTTTGTCCCTCTGACTCTTAGTAAGTTTTTTCTGGGTAAGTTACAAAAAGGAGTGACAGCTAGCCTGGATTAGTGTACATTACACATGCATTATGACAATCAACCTATCTAGCCCTATGAGATGTAGGTCCCATGATTATTATCACCATTTCAAAAATGAGGAAAACAAGGTGAGAGTGAATGAAGTGACTTGTGTTCATTATTTAAGAACTTACAAGTGTATCAGGCCGGTCAGGTTTGACTCCACAGCTCAAGCTGTTTGCCACAAGAAGAGCATTTAAGTCTTCTGTATAACCCCCAGGACAATTTCAACCTTTGAGGATTACTAAACATCTTTTCTGGGAATTACTTTCTTCTGAAGAATTTAGTGGTATATATATATATAGTGTTAGAAAGTTACTGTGACAGTAATATAAACTTTCTGAGTCACAGAACTTTGGACTTAGTGCCATAAACGTATCAAGTAGTAAAAGAAGCCACAGAACCAAGAGGTTAAGTACACAAAGACAACGTAAATGAAAGTGACTTCACGCCAGCCCCTAGCTGACAGGGGGTTCATGGGCTGGCCCATGGCTGCCCACACCGACATACCTGTGCTACCAGTCCATCCTAGGGCTCGGTACTGCTGGAGGACCCGGCCCACGGCCTTCTGGTTCTTGGCAACTGTCACAGCTCTTGACAAGCCAAACCGCTGTTTGTAGTATCTCATCAAGGAGCGGTGACCCACTCTGGCACCTGTTTTTCAAAAGAACAATATGTAACCGCTGGAAAATGGATATGTTAGAGGAAAACTTGCTCTATCTGCTGGAAAAAAGATGAAGTAGCTTATTAAAAAATGAAAGAAAACAAAAACAAAAAAAAAAGGTTTTTAAGAAGGATAATGGCAAGTCAGTTTTAATGGAAAAACTCAGCATCCCATACTTATATAAAATATGCCTCTTTGGAAATTCACACAGCAACTCCTACTAACACAGATAATAGGACCCTGGGAGGTAAGGATTTTAACTTTTTTTTTTTTTTTTTTAAGAAGAAGAAGATTAAGTACAGAGAACAGTCTTGATTTTGAAGCCTACAATCCACAGTCTAGGTCTAGAACAGAAATCAATCTACCTTTTCTTCACTTAAATTCTCTATAGCAGTGGTCCTCAAAGTGATTTTCCAGAGGGCAGCTGGCAATAACTGCAGGCATTTTTGGCTGTCACAGCTAGAGGGCGGATGAGGCATCCAACGGACAGAGGTCAGGGATAGAGCTTATCATCCTACAAGGCACCCAATAACCCTCCACCCTGAAGAAGTATGACCCAAAATGTCAACAATGGCTGTGTTGAGAAACACCACCCTACTGCTTTCCAAATGATGGAAATGACCAGGAGAACTAGGATTTTCAAAAATGGTTAAGTTGAATTCTCTCTCCATGTTTTGTTTATTCAGAAGGATCTGGTAAAACTATACAAGTCAACCACATTTTCAGGAGAGAATTTCTATTGACTGTCTGATTCCTTACAGGAGAAGTGTGCTGACCCTGTATTTTAGCTTTGCAGGAGGGGAGGGGAAGGGGCAGCCTCTGTGATGACCTACTCAGGGCTGCACTGCAGCAGCGGCTCCCAAAACAGGGTCCTGGGCCAACGGTGTCAGCATCACCTGAGAATTCGCTCTATACAAGCATAAAAGTTTGTTATTTACATATGTAAAACCATTTCTTTCAGAATCCTCTGTATAGAAAGACCGTGAACAAGATACTATACATGGCAGATGGCTTTTTAGGGTCTAGGCCTATAAATTGCATGAAGAAATTTCTGTCAGGTAGGTTATCTTGTTTTAAGTCCCTCTACCTGGCAAGCTACCTGAAGACAGTTTGTTTGCTGCACAGGTATGAAAAGCAGTTTCTTCCAGTTGATTGTTTTCTCATCAAACTCAAGGGATGACAAAAAGAAACATCTAAATCAAAGACGATATGGTCTTTCAATACCAATACAGATGAAAATGTGTTTCCCTGAATCTGACTGTTCTGGCAGCTTGAGAGGTAACAAAGCTCCTAGATCACAAAAAATAAGTAAGACACAGCTGATGGACGTAGACTGACCTAACTTAAAGGAAGACTCTAGCCAGAAACCCCAGCATTGTACATTGCGATTTTCTATTTATAATGTTAGGTCAGAATGCTCCAGGTTTGTGATGGCGGCTACCTCAAAATCATTAAATGATAATGCTGGTCATTAGTACACAATACATCAATATGTTTATATTCTTAAGCAGCATTTGGAAATAGTATTTCTTGGCAGCGTGGCTTTTAAAAACATCCTTGAAAAGGTTTCATTACTCAGTGCCAAGGTTTCCAACAGCTAGCAGTAAAAATGAAAGCAGAGTGTTTAGAGCCACCCCTGCCCTGTGTCAATGACATGAGCACCTGACATTAAGCACCAGGTACAATGTGCAGAGAACAGGTACACTTGAAGGCTCATCAAGGAGAACTATTTTTAGAACACGCTGTGACTGCCCAGTATATAACAGATGGGTTATATGGTGAAGTCACAACCTGTCCTTCTGTCTGTCACCACAGCAACAATCACTTACAGAACTGTCCACTCCTACTTAATCATCAATGACATTAGATAGTGGAAAAGAAAACTACCTCCAACTGAAATTTTTCTAAGATCACTTAGGTATTTCTTGTGGATCCACCAACTTTGATCTGGCCAGTCAGCAGCTAACGAGATGTGTTTTTCATACTGACTTACTCCACAGAGACTGAGGAGCAACGATTCAAACTCATGCCCACAGTGCCCTCTACTGGATGCTCTTTGTCACTGGTTCTGGGACCAGCCGCTTGATCTAAAGGAACTAGATTTAAAGTTACCACAACTATTTTTTTTTCTTAAGATTCAATTTTTTTTTAGAGAGAAGAAAGGGAGGAAGAAAGAGGGTGAGAAACATCAATGTGCAGTTGCCTCTGTCCTGCAACCCAGGCATGTGCCCTGACCAGGAATCGAACCTTCACCCCTCTGTTTGCAGGCCAACAGTCAATCCACAGCCATAGGGGCCAGGGCCACAGCTACTGTTTTTTAAACCAGATTAAAGCCAAATCTATGAAGAATGGTGGATAAAAGAACACTACTAAGCTCTTCACATTAGAATCTTTCTCAAGTCAGTTTCATGCTAACATCCCTTTCCACAGGGGATAAAAAACAACACGCATGGCCTAGTTAAGAAGCTCTGGGATGAGGTAGTACCCGACTGACTGTTGGTCAGGTCTTTCCTAAATCTGTCTAAATGTATAGAATTTTGCAGCATTCTTAACACCAAACCAGGTACATCATGGAGCTGTCCTGAGGTTTATTAGCCAGTACTTCAAATAACATGACTCAGTAAGTGGCCTGCAGCTGTGAGCAAGGAAACCCAGGCTCTAAAAACCAGGGACACTGGACTTGTAGCTCACCTCCTGCCTCTTTCTTTCACTGCCTAAAGATACAGGGGCAAGGAAATCTGCACTGGGTACTGCACGTAGGTATGGTCCAAGCCCCTGGGGCTTATCAAAATAAAGTATCTGCCTGAACATGCTAACTGCTCAGAAAATACCAAGTATTTTTAGTATCTTATTATCTCAACCATTCCCTTCCTTTCCTTCTCACATGTGTGTGTCTCCAGTAGTCTCTCTTATTCTCATCAGCTAATCATGACATTATAAACAATAGTGGGTGCCTCTCGTATTAATGGCTTTTCGTCATCTTCACATATGTGAGTTAAATTCTCACCATTATGGATACTATTCCCCACAGTACAAGACAGAACTCAAACTGTAACCCTGCTCCCCGCCCCCCAATCAGAACAGGCAACTTGGATGCTGTCAATCAGATACCCACTATGTCCAACTACCAACTTGGCAGTCTGAGCTATACAAGGAAACAGGAATCAGTTCAAAGAAGAAAAGTAGTATCAAGATTAACAAGAAGACACCTAAATGAGGCACAAAAAAAACTGGTAAAACAGAATAAAGCAGGTCAACATATTTGAAAAGAAATGACTGATGAAGCATTCTGATTAGAAAAGAAGCGAGCAAAAACAGTGATACAATTTAAACAAAACAGCCAACACAGAGCTAAGGGGCACCCTTCAGCAGGTATCACATGCTTGAGAACACAAACATACACTTTTCACTCTATGTTCTTTTCCCCTCAGTATGGACAAGAATGGATGGGAACCTGCCTCTCCAACAGTCTCACTGTCATTATTTTGACAAATGCATGTACCAGAAGGTAGAATCAGCTCCATGGTTTCATCATCATAATCCAAGGCCTTTTCTGATGGCAACTCGCCCGTCTCCTCAGGATCCTCCCTGTCCTTGGGATCTGGGTAGCTACTCCTGGAAAACAGTGACAGGCATTTAATAAATAGACTTGATAACTCAAAGTTAACTAAAGACATAAATTGTATTTGCAACGTGGCAAACGCACTAGCTGCCCAAAAGGGGTGATCAAGAGTGGCAGGGTCTGTGAGCTGAAAGGTTTGAGGGCAAACAACCTGTTAGCATTTTCTCTGAAATAAAAGTGTGCAAATGACTTATGAACTCAACATAGATCACAGAACTAAATGAAAAGCACAGAAATACAAAAATATAAAAACTCCTACAAGATAACCGGAAAAATCTAGATAACTTGGGGTTTGGTGATAACTTTATAGGTATCACAACAAAGGCATGATCCATGAAAGAAAAAAATGGATAAACTGGATTGTTAAAATTAGAAACATTTACTCTCTAAAACAATGTCAAGAATATTAAAGCATAAGTTACAGACAAAAGAAAATGTTTTCAAGGCCCTAGTTGGTAGAATAGTGGATAAGGAGCGGGCCTGCAAACCCAAAGGTTGCAGGTTCGATTCCCCAGCCAGGGCACATAACCAGGTTGCAAGCCAGGTCTCCAGTCAGGTCTGTGGCTGGAGGCAGGTAAAAAGCAACCACACATTGAAAAAAAAAAAAGAAAATGTTTTCAGAAGAAACATCTGAGAAAAGTTATCAAAAATATAAAAATAAATCTTAAAAACTCAATGATAAAAAAAGAAACACCCAATTAAAAATGGGCCAAAAACCTACAGACACTTCACTAAGTAGATATACAGCTGGCAAATAAGCATGTAAAAAGAGGCTCCACATCACATCATCAGGGAAATGCAAATTAAAACAATGAAATGTTTAAATGTGGCCAAAATCCAGAACACTACCACCACCAATGATGGTGCGAGTGTGGAGTGACAGAAAGTCTCCTTCATTGCTGGGAGAGATGAAAAATGGCATGGTATACCCACTTTGGATGACAGCTTGGCAGTTTTTTACAAAACTAATGACATATGGTTATTCTTTCACCATATGGCCCAGAAATTATGCTGCTTGGTATATTCTCAAAGACGCTAAGAACTACTGTCAACACAAAAACCTGCACATGGGACATTTAGAGCAGCTTTATTCGTAACTGCTAAAACCTGAAAGTAACCGATGTGCTTCACTAGGTGAATGGATAACTGTGGTGCATCCAGACAGTGGAACACTATTCGGAACAAAAAGAGATGAGCTGTCAAGCCGTAAAGACATGGAGGAACCTTAAATGCATATAACTAAGAAGCCAATCTGAAAAGGCCACATACTGTATGATTCGAACTACATGAAGTTATGGACAAAGTAAATCTATGGACAATGTAAAGACCAGTGCTTTCTAGGGTTTCGAGTGGAGGGAAGGAACTATAGAATTTTTAGGGCAGAGAAACTATTCTGCATGACACTATAATGATGGACACATGTCATTACACATCTGTCCAACAAAGATCAGCAAGAGTGAACTCTAATGTGAACTATGACTTGGATAATGATGAGTCAGAGTAGGTTCGTCAATTGTAACAAATATACAACTAGTAGAAGTTGATAACAGGGAAAGCCAAGCATGGGGGGCGGGGGCAGGGGGTATATGAAAAATCTCTGTACCTGCTGCTCAACTTTGTTATGAACCTAAAATTGTACTAGAAAAGAATGAGCAAATCACCTAAATTTGAATCGTACCTATTTGTTTTTCCCCAGGAAAACAGTCAGAAAGGAAGGAAATTGCAGAGCTGGAGATGCAGCTTTAATCAATTTACCCATTACAATAAGTTCTGTAAACTGATGGTTGCCAGGTGGGAGCAAGGCTGACAAGAAGGGTGAAATGAGGAAAAACCCACCAGTCACATAGATATAAAGTATAGTATCGTCAATAATACTGTAATAACTATGTATGGTGTCAGACAGGAACTAGACTTATTAGGGTGATCACTTTGTAAGTTCTATATATGTCTAGTTACGATGTTGTACAGATGAAATATAATATTGTATGCCAATGGTAAATGAAAATAAAAAAAAAAATTTTTAAGATTATAGAATGATGCTGTTTAATAGAACTGTGATACAGAAATTGTGTATGTTTTGTGTGATCAAGAGTGACAAGTATAGACTCAGTGAATGGTGTATCAATTATACAAGTTTCTAGTAACAAGTGAATCACCTATGGGATGATCTCACCATCAAATGCCTGGGGCCAGCCTTGGCCAGCAACCCCCTCAACTCCCTCAGGAGACAGCATGCGCTTCCAGGACTTTCAGGGGAACCATAACCTAATTCTTGCGCCTCCGCTCACAAGGTTAACTATCAAAACTGAACTCCTGGCCATTAAACTGCCATAAAGCCCCCAAGTTTTCAAGTCAGGCAAATTGCAGTTTGGAGCCTGAGATCCTCTCTTTATCAGACCTCTTTAGAGCATATGTGTTTAACTCCGTTACATTTTCTTCTCTACAAAATAGGAGGGAATAACCATCCATGCAGAAGTGTTATAAGGGTTATAAAGAATATACTATGCAGTATAAAGAACATACTGTATCAAGCACCAGCACATCTAATATTGCTTCAATATTGCAAAGATGACGACGACTTCACTTGGCTTCACGTTACAAATCACATACTCACCTGAAGTCATAGAAGTCTGCAAACTCCAAAGCCGCATCCCCATCTGTGAAGAGCTTACAGTGGCTTTTGTCATTCATGTGCGCTTGTACAGCTTCTGTGGAGTAGAAGGACTTCCCTTTCTCATTGCACCACAAGCAAATCTTCCCTACACCAACTTTCTCTCCTGGAAAAATAATTTAAGGAAAAAAAAAAAATGAAAAATGCTTTTGCAGCCAAACTAAATAAATCTCACCACATACCTGCTCAATTCAAAAAAGATGCATCAGATTTCTACCTTCACAAAATAAATGTAATTAAATCGATGACTTATGAGAAACATAAACCTAACGTTTCCTTAAGACCTGCTCCCCAACATTGTCTATATTCTAATTAGAGGGTTACCTAATGTACTTACCCAAATACTGAATCAGTCCCTTCAGGTCTGAGAGATATTCTATATCAGGAATAAAGAAGCTGTGGATTTTAGTCATATGAGCCACGTTCTTCATGAGGGAGCTTGAGTGATGGGGACAGAACAGGCAGTCCCTGACAGAGATGGCGCCAAGGGGGGCACTTCCCCCAGCCTCTGTCTCCTGTCCCTCCAACTCGTCCATGGATTCAGCGTCCTCACATTCCAAGTCCCCATCAGAATCAATATCTTCCCAATCTTCAAACCAGAGATTTGAAAAACAAAATTAGTTTCAGAAAAATGGTCATCCCCGTTAAGAAACCACTGACACCACCAGCTCAAGGTTGTCACGTCAAGGGCTGATTTCACCTCCCTGGACAACGCCTCTTTGAAGGTCTCAATTTTAACACATCGTTGGCCAGCAATTTTATACAAAAGCTGACGCAAACACACGCAAACTACATCCACCTGTTCATTAACTAGTCCTTCACCTCAGACCAATTAGTTCGGCTAAGAAATGCTGGCATCTTTCCAAGCCCACGGTAAGCCCCTTGAGGGGTCTTTGCTTCCCTCCGGTGTCTGTCGCACACACACAATCAGCGCACGTTGGAAGTGCACGCGGGAGAGGAAGATAAACAAAGTCAAGGAGGCCGGGTTGCTGGCTCCAGCTCCTCATTTCAGACGTAGCTGCGCAGTCCTGTGTGAACGCCTCCTTTTCTCGTTTCAATCAACTAAATTAAGTGCAAAGCCATCAGAACTAGGAACCCAAGGGAATTAATTACAGCAGGCCCTTCTATACATGTTCCAGAAGGGAGAAGGTATCGGTTCCTCCTACAAGTGTTCATTAAGGACCTATTTCCCTCCCTGGATCGACAACCACGAACAAAACAGACAACATTCCCCGCGGCGATGCTGGGCAGACTTCAGAAGGCGTCGAAACCGCCCTTACTACTTCCAAACTTAAAAAACGGATCCTTCTCTCCCTCCTTCAACCCCGAGTATCACCGAGGACCCCAAAGAGGGGCCAATTGGCAACCCCACCCCCCCGAGCCCTGACCGTCTCCGTCCAGGTCCTCGTCCTCACTCTCCTCCTCCTCCTCCTCCTCTTGCTGCTTCGCCAGCTTCCTCGCCTGCCGCTCAAACCACTGAAACCGGGGCGGTTTCTCGGGCGGGTCCCGCAAACGTCCCCCATCCGCCGCCGCCACGCGACTCTCGCCCTCCTCAGCAGGCGCCGCCGGGACCCTCTTGGGAGACGGCTGGGCCTTGATGACTTGCTGGATGGCGGTGTTCACGGCATCCTTGTCCATACTATCCAAGCCCAGCCCTTTCTCCAAGTTCTTTTCGTTCATCATCTCCACCTTGCGATGCACCGCCCTCCTCTCCAGCTCCACGTGCCGCCGGGACTTGAGGTGGTTTTCGTAGGCGTTCAAACAGGCGAACTTCTTACTGCAGACGGTGCAGTAGGTGGCCGTGCCCTTGCTCGCCTGCTCCGTCACAGCCCGCTGGGCCCGCACGCGCTCCTGGAAGCCCTCGGCCGTGACCGGGGCCATGTCGGCCACTTTGCGCTTCAAGTTGTAGCGGTGCCAATCCGTCTTGTAGTGCGCCCGCTGCATCTCCGGGTCTCCGAACGCCACCCGGCAGGTGATGCAGGTGTACGCCGCCATCCTCAGGCGGCAAATAAGAGGCGACAGAGGCAGAAATCGAGTGAGGAGCGTCCTAACCCCACCAGGAGCTCAAACCGTACCCCGCCTCACTGCAGGCTAGGAGGAAGCGTGGACGCCGACTTCCCGAGCGGATCTAGGCGAGGGGGACAGTAAACGAGGAAGGTTATTGCAGGCTGGAGAGGAAGTTCCGCCTCCCGACCCTCCCCTTTCCAATGAGGAACCAGAACAGGCGAGAGATGCCATTGGCTAACTAGGCCCCGCCTACTTAGCCTGAGGCCGGTGTTGATTGGATCAGCCTAGTGTTGATCAGAAGTTCCAAGGTCAGAGTTGATTGAGTCCTTTAAGGTGGGGTGGCCATTCCGGTCGGCTACCTTCCTTGTTGGTTTTGAGAGCGAGGTGACGTGTTTTAGGCGATCGCTGCAACAAAAGGGGAAGTGGGGCGCGCGGTGCGGCTCCCGAGCGGGGCGGGGAGGACCCGGAGAGTGGTCCTGGCGTCCCAGCGACAGGGACCGCCGCTCCCCTGCCGCCGGGGAATTGATGTCACGAACGCGAGGGTTGCCAGCCTGCGGGTGTGCCCACGCGAGCCCCCGCCGGCCGGCGGGAGTCCGCAGACACGGGACAGGCAGGCGTGGGGCTGAGGGACCGCGCGGGAAAACCGAGAGCCCGGGCCAAGCTCGGCCTTTCTAGGCGGCTCCCTTCTCGGGAAGGGCACCGGCGAAAGTCGTGAATGAAAAAAATTACCAAGTAGGAGGAAAGGACCAACCTAACCGCTGCCCAGCAGAATCTTATCCAAGCCACATAGGCCGCCTTCAATCGAATAGTAGCCACGATTTTAAAAAGGGGGGAAAAGATCAAGTTGCTACGCTTTACTTAACCCCGGTATATCCAAAATAGCATTTCAACTTGTAATCATCCAAAAGATTTCATGAAATTTTACATTCGTTTGTTGGTACTAAACCTTGGGACTCGAGCGTGTAAGTTACCATTAACCGCACATCCCCACTCGAACTAACCTCATTTCCTGGGCTCAGTTAGCTGTACCCTCAGATGGAGCAGCACAAATGGAGCTTGGGGAGCCTAAGTGAGCCAGTCATCACAGCCACAGGCTGAACGTTAACACAAAGAAGATAGAATTTTTCAAAAATCGAGGTCGAGGCAGTATACGTCCTTACTCAAAACCCTCCCTGGCTTCCCTTGACTCAGAATAAAATTCAAGCATCTTATCTCTGATCTGAATGTTTGCGTCTCTACCTGTCCCCAAATTGCTGTGTTGAAAGAAAACCTAATGCCCCAAGGGCTGGTGGTGGGGGGCGTGGCGGGGTTTTGGGGGGTGGTTAGGTCATAAGAGTCGAGCCTTCATGATAGGATTAGGGCTTTTTTCTAAGATATCCAGGAGAGGATACAATAAGAAGTCTGGCCAGAAAGAGGTCCCTCACCAGACCACGCTGGCACCCTGATCATGGACTTCCAGCCTCCAAAACAGTGAGAAATAAATTTGTTCCTTACAAGCCACCCTGTCTACAGTATTTTTGTATGGAATAAGCAAGTTTTTATTCTAGGAGGCCCTATAGGATTCGCCACCACCCTTACCCAAGCCTTTGACGACCTGCCACACCTCCTTTCTCACTCTGCTCTCCACTTCCACCACAATGAAACTGTTGTTCCTCTAACCAGGCTAAGCCAGTATCTTTTGTTAGTAATAAGTCTCAAGAAACTCTTTAACCTCTGAAACATTCTGTTGCTGCATTGCTTTCTTCAAGGTTTCTGCCCAAATGCCTTTATAAGAAAAGCTTATACACGCCCTTTTGTCAAATATAGTGGCTACCCCCACCTCTCAAGTCTTTACTAAGCTTAATTTCTCTCCATAGCACTGTATTGTTTACTGCTGTATCAAATTAGCCCAACATTTCGCAGCTTAAAACAACAAATTTTGACTGAGCCTCTGTAAATCAGGAATGTGTCTCAGGATGCCATGACTTTGTCGTGGACATGTGGTCCAGAGCTGAAGTCACACAAAGGTTTGCAGCTGAAGGATCCCCTTGGAAGATGGGGCATTTTTTACAGGCTGATAGCAAGAGGTTTTTGTTTATCACAGAGTTGACAGCTTGAAGGCTGCTAGAGTGTCCTCGTCACATAACAATTGGCTTCCTCCCAAAACAGCAAAGTGGAAGCCATAATGTCTGCTATGGGTTGGTCTGGGAAGTCAGTTATTTTCACAATATGCTGTCACAGTCATGTGCTGCTTATGGATGGGGAAAATTCTGAAAAATACATAGTTTTGTTATGTGAACATCATAGAGTACACTTACACAAAGCTAGACAGTCTAGCCTACTATACAACTAGACTATATAATATTGCCCGTTGTTCCTTGTCTATAAGCCTGGACAGCAGGTTAATGCCCAAAACAACATAAAATTAAATCAGGTACAAGAAAAAACAATGCAGTCAAGATTGGTAAAGAGATGTATGAGGATGCTGCTGGCAGAACATGGGATACTGTTTTATAGTAAAAATTTTTTTTCATAATTAGAACATAAGAGGTCTGTTCTGAAAGTATCAGCCACACAAACGTAAAATGTTTTAATTATATTGACATTGGCTTGGTACTTTAGGAATAGACCTTGTAAACACACTCTCACAAAAAGTATAGTAAGCAAATAAACCAGTGACATAGTCTTATTATTATCAAGAACTGTACATAATTGTATCTGCTATACTTTTCTACAACTGGCAGTGCAGGTTCACCCCAGCCTCACCACAAACCTAGTGTTTGTGATGTCACTAGGCTATAGGAATTTTTCAGCTCCATTACAATCTTATGGGACCACCATCATGTGTGTGGCATGTTGTTGACTAAAACATCGTTCTTCAGAGCATGACTAATAAAGGTTAGCCTTAATGTAAGAGGGGTCTAGACTAGGGCATGAATGGGGTGTCTTTGGGGACCATTTTGGAAAGTTGGGTACCATGAGCACTGGCTGTTTGTGACCGATTTCCCAGTTTTAGCACTGAAAGTCTTGTATCCCAAGAAACCTCTCCACCCAAGCAAACCAGAATGATGAGTCACATTATATGTTCATCACTCACATCTAGACTTTAAGCCCCATGAGAGCAGGGATGCCATTCATTGCTGTATTCTAGAACAGTGCTAGAGCAACAAATGCATACAAGAGTGGGAGAAGGACCAAATCACCCCAAGAAAAACAGAGTAGCTCTTTGGTCAATGCAAGCCAATCGACTAAAGGATCTTTCAGTTAAAATTTTCACAGCATACCCAGCATACTATATTACAGTGTCTAATCTCTGCTGACAATATTATCAAAAATATTTATTACCAATTAATGAGTAATTTAAACTGAGACTGCCCATGACAAAAAATAAAAATATTGAAAAGTAAAATTCCTTAGTTCACTTTAGTTCACTAACCACCAAACTGCTGATGTTACGGCACACATTGTAACAGTGACAGTACCCATGATGATGTGGTTGGTTCCCTTTCCATCCTGGGAGATGCTGGTATGTTGATTTTTGATGATTTCAACATTTAAAAAAAGTCAATAAGGTCACCTTCAAGTCAGTTGATATAGTGATCATAATATTTGCTTGTTTTCAGGTTTACTACTTTTCACATTCCTATGTTGCAGTGGCAACTTGGCTTTTAAAAAGAAAACTGTAAAGGAGACAGGTTTGGTTGAGGTTCTCTTCTGGGGTAACAAATATAGAATCTACATTGAATAAGTGGTTTACAATTTTTATGAATTCTGTGTTCATAAAAAATGTTAAGTATTGTGATTTTTTTCAACAAATAATTTTAGAACATTTTACTACCTCCAAGTTTCGGAGCCCAAGAAATGCAAAGTTTTGTTTTTAAATTAACAGGGAATTGGAATTTATAGAAAAATCTGGTTATTACAGCATGTAAAGCATATTGATCAGATGGTTTCTGGATTCCTACATCAAGAAAATCTAAATCGAAGAACTTGTATAATCAGTCTTTAATATTCAGTAAAATTCTGTTAACTATTTAAAATTATGATCACTCATTTTTAAAACATTAAATAATATGATATTAGAAAAAGAATAGGTATTGGGGTCAAATTGGCTTTACCACTTTCTAGCTGTGTGACTTTGGGCAATTTATTTTGGAAAAATAACAAACTCTTAAAACCAATTAACGATAGAGTCATGAAGATTACACACAATCCTAACTACAACTGTTTTCTATGTATTAGATGAAGGGTTGGCAAATTTTTCCTATAAACATTTTAGACAGTAAATATTTTAGGCTTCGTAGGCCTATGTTCTCTGTCATAATTATTCCATTTTTCTGTTATAGCACGAACATGGCCATAGGTAGGACATAAATGACTATGACACATTCTAATAAAACTGTGAGTGCTGAATTTTTCATTTTTATATATTTTTCAAATGTCATGAGATATTATTTTTTGCAACTATTTAAAAGTGTAAAAAAATCATCTTTAGCTGGTATTTTTACAAAAACAGGTGGCAAGCCAGATTTGGTCCATAGGCCACAGTTTGCCAACCTCAGTCTTAGATACTTAATTCTCATAACATATTATGAGGTAGGTGTTATATCTTAATTTTAGAGATTAAGAAAATAGGTACAGCCCTGGTTGGTGTGGTCCAGTGGATTGGAGCCAGCCTGTGAAACCAAAGGTCGCTGGTTCGATTCCCAAGCCAGGGCACATTACCAGGTTGCAAGCCAGGTCTCCAGCAAGGTCTTTAGCTGGAGGCAGGTGAAAGGCAACCATACATTGGTGTTTCTCTCCCTTTCTTCCTCCCTCCCTGCCCTTCTCTCTGAAAATCATAAAATCTTTAAAAAAAAAGGAAAAGAAAATAGGTACAGAGATGTTAGGTGACTTAAGAGTCCCACAGCCAATTAAGTGTTAGAACCATTTAAAGTGACTAGTGTAGAATCTCACACTTGGTCCAGAGTCAATGGAAATACACATTTTTGTAAAACTCTTCATCCTTTACTCCATAGCATTTATTGGGTTTTTAATGGACCTTCAATACACTGGTAGGCCCATTAAAAAAACCTTAACACTTTTCTTGTAAGTAGGCACTTGTTGACTGATTTTGTTTTCCAGTTTAAAAAGATGTATTAGTTGAAACACAGGCAGGGAAAATAAGTCACTCTCTTGGTTTTATGTTTTATGCAACATTTTTTGTCACCTGAAGATGTTTCGGTTGCTTTTTTTCCCCATTCATTCTCAAAACATCCCTGTTTGAAAAGGTAAGAATTAGCTTTCTAATTTTATGCTTAGGGAAATTGAGGTGGTGGTTTGGGGATGTTATGTGACATTGACATTGTGTCTTAGGGTCAAAATATTAGGATCAGAACCAGTGCTTGTACTTCTGATGTTCCGTACTAATTGAAATGTTTTGGTGGAAATGGAGGAATAATACACAAAAAAAATAATTTTGGGGCTTTCTAACTTCATCATGATAACAAATGACCTACAACAATAGTAAGGGTTTTCAATAATATCTTGTAACTAATATAGTTGGAGTAGTATAAAGATTTAGAAGACGACATCAACCTAAATTATAAACAGAAAAGGAAAAACATTTAAATCACTTTTTCTTAAATGTAGGTTTTGCTTCTTGTTTAAAATTAGCAGTCTGCCGACATTTGCCACTTTTTTAAAAGGAAGAAAGTTGCCCTAATTTCGAGTGTTGGAGGGAGACCCCTAAATGTGTTGGGGATGTTTGCCAACTGCAAAAGCTTACACAAATTCTTTTGCTAAGAGAACACTAAATTGGGAAGAGTGATTTTTAACCAATCACTGTTGAAGGTTTTTAGGGGAAGGAAAAAGCAAAGATGTTTCAGAATGAGGATTCTCACACTGGTTTAACCCTGGGTGGATCTTCCAATGCTAGCATGGCCTTCTGAGGCTTTATTATTTGAGATCCAAATGCATAACCAATGTGTGCTATCCCCATCGTGTGACCTTGCTGAGCATTTTCTACAAGAAAGGAGCGAACATTTTTCTACAGCTCCATAATTTTTTTAAAATGCATGCTTCAAACTTTAATGACTGCACAAGTCCTCATGGTGAGGGATATACAGTCCCCACTACACGGGATGGATCCCAGGGTTTATTGTTATATAACTTAACATCAGAAACTAGATTATGTATAATGCTCCCCCACCAGAACAAACACACACAAAAAGTAGGCATACACAAAAACAACAATAAAACGGCCCTGCTTGTTTAAGAATACTACGATTGCATTGTGTAAATTTGTAATCATATTCTTGAACAAATACTATTGAAGTGTATATATAATTGTAATGCTACTGTCCACAGACAGCTGGTATGTCTCCTCCATAGTGCTAGTATAACACATTTTTCTTTCCTCCCCAGTCCTAGGCCCCTCATCCCCTAGGCCTCTTTTTAATTTATAGTTAATAACAGTTGATCCTAGTGCATTGTTCATACCATCAGTCTTGAGTTTATCTTCTAAGCTTGTCCCCAGAGTTGTAACACATTCTTTCATTATTTGGATTATTTAACTTCTTGTTTTCCCCTCAATAAAGAAATTGAAATGACCTTTAAACTTTTTGACTTTATGGTCAAAAGTATTTTTTAAATGAAGAAGCATACACATGAAAAGAAAGAATCCTGGTCACAACTATTTTATAAATATGTGACTGTATTTTCTTCATGTCCAGAAACTTATTGAGTAGAATTCAGGTATATTCCTCCCCAAAGCACACAGTTCATAGATCTAACACCAAGTTTTCATTTGTTCCAAAATGGGTAAGATAATGAAGGCACAGGTTCACTTGGTATCAATAAGGGACATCAAACACAGTCATGAGGCACTAATGACATAAGCATAGTCAATCACAAAAAGCAGGTGCTCAAAGTCTTCAGTAACTTCTCTCCCTTTAACATTTGGCAAAATTCAGTCTAGATATTTTAAAACCTCAGAAAGAAAAAATAAATAAGACACACGATATTAAAATGTCAGATTACCTCTAGTCTTTAGAAATACAAGGAAAGGGATAAAATGAACGAAAGGGACACAGATTTCCTATAATCTTGGATTAGCTTTCCTTTCTGAGGGTTGCAGATGTCGGTGTGCATCTGTGGAAATGCCAGCTGAACCTGACGATTGAAGAGACTGTTGGTTGGTATCGCTGACATGGTCCCTCAACATTTTTAAGTTATATTGCAAACACAAAATTAGCTTGGTTTCTGCTCTTTAGACCTTTGTTTAAAAATCTAAGTCAAATCTGGTTATTTAAAGGTGATCTAAAAAAAAAACTTGAAATAATGGAAATATTTATTCTAGCTTCCCAATGAGAAACAGATGAAATATTTAGACTTCAGTGGCAAATAAATACACCTTAAAGCCAAGCTAGTTTTTCTCCTGTAGGAGGATCTATGCAAACTACAAAAACAGTTACTGGGTTCTCTATTGCTGATGACCACATCACTCACAGAACAGACCAGGAACTAGTTTCAAGATTTTAAGAGACAGTTTTCCATGACACTGTATCAAACAGAAGGGTTTAACCTAGATCTGAGCCAGCAGGACAGATCTGCACTCACAATATCCCTATGACAAATTGTAAGACAACTGAACCACAAAACACAGACCAATCTCTGTTTACATCAAAACTGTATAATTACTTGCTTTCTTTGGGGTAATGCCACCCATTTTGGGACTGGAGCTGGCAGTCTATAGAGCATGCCATTCATAAGGACGCCTAAGTCTACAACTGCAGAAATAATATGGAAATGTACCAGCTTATCCAAAAAGTTCAATATATTTTAAGAATTTTTTCCTAGGAAATTGATTGTGATATTATTTCCCAAGTCCTTTAACTAAAGATGCCCTGATAATTTTTGTCTTTTTCCAACAAAATCTACCAAAAATGTTTATCTGTTTCTAAGTATTAGGAAGAAAGGAGCTGATACAGCATGTATTCATGATTCGTTGTTAATATTTCAGTGACTTACAATAAACTGTTTTTGCACGCTTGAAAAAGTCATTGTAAAGAAAAAGTAAGGAGTACTTTTATGGAGGATGTCAATAATTTGGTGTTTTCTTTTTGTGTTAAAAACCACCCCTAATATTCCTTTCTGAAAATATAATATGTATGAATATGTTTACATGTGTGTGTATGCACACACAATTGACCCTTGAACAATATGGGGGTCCCGGGCAAGGTCAAAACTCTGCATATATCTTTGACTCCCCAAAAAACTTAACTACTAAATACCCTACCACTGATCAAAAGCCTTATTGTTAACATAAACAGTTGATTAACACATTTCGTATATGTATTATATACTGTATTCTTAAAAGAAAATAAACTAGAAAAAATGTCTAAGAAAATTATAAGGAAGAGAAGATACAATTATAGTATTCATTGAAAATAATCCACAAAAAAATGGACCTGCACAGTTCAAACCCATTTGTTCAAGGGTCAACTGTATATTAATATATATATTTTTTTTCATTTCCATGCTTATTACATAAAAAACAACTATCATAGAGATATCAATCTATCAGTGTCAGCTGATATAGATCCAATTAATTCACTGCAGAAGGGACAACAAGACAAAAATCATCTAATCAGTAAAGCTCACAGTTCAAAAACATTTTCCTTTTTTTTTTTTTTTTTTTGCTTGTTTGAAATTTTTTGGTAGTTTATCTGTGCTCTGTCGTTCAAGTTGATTCCAGACTAATGACCTCCAAGAAGATTTGAAAGGAAGCCTGAAGACTTCTTATTTTGCTGCGTTTCCTCCTGGTCTTGTGAGAGTCCCAACTCACTCTCAATCTGCTCGAGCTCTGACTGGTCAAGCAGTTCAAAGTCATCACCTTCTTCAATGTCTGCGTCCTCTCCAGGGCTGGGTGCAGGCTGAGAAGGGGCTTGCTGCGCGCCCTCCAACTGGTCTTTGATAGCAGCAGTCACTGCAGCTGTGATGACATCCCCCGCCAGGCTGCTCATCAGCTGAAAGGTTTGGTCACTGCTCAGGGGAAGGGTGAGGCCAGCAGCTGACGGCCTCTCTGTGCTGGGGTTGAGACCGCTGCACAGCTGTTCCTTCTTCTTCTTGGGCTCAGCGGGCAAGCCGAGGCTTAACTCCTCTTCATCGTTTGTTCCCATGCCATTTTCTAGAGATGGAAAATCTGAAAGGCCCCGGGACAAAACTTCCTCACTAGGTCGGTCAAGATCTGTGAAATGTAAACCGCAAGTTCATGCTTAGGCACCAGCAAGAAAAAAGAGCAGTATAAAGGATACTTAATTCTAATCTGAACCCCCTGGGCAACCTTGGCACTCATCCAGCCTCCTGGTTGAGTCTAAATCAACTCAGCTGCACACCTTAGACCCGTCCAGAATCTGGGACAATATCCACAAGTATACAAATACTACTCGTGCCCCCTATTCTTAAACTTTTCTCGTAAGCACACAGCAGTGTATGTCATGACTTAATGTTCAGCCTGTGTAATGCTAGCTCAAGACTTTGACTTAAGGGGCAGGAAACTAGTTTAAGCCAATGTGGATATGCATAATCACAAAATAAAAAATATTTCAATTGGAAGTTTCATGGTATCTGGTGGATGTGGAATATACCCCAACCTTAGCATTTTCATTCATGAAGATCTACCTGAGTATCTGTAACCTGTTTGTTTAAAGCAATGAACTAGAAGAAGCCATTGCTCCTCCTTTTCTCCTTTTCCACGTTCAACCCCAGGGTGTATGGAAACATTTGACTTTCCATAAATAGACCTGAAATTGGCCATACCATTTTAACCAACGGTGTGCCCTGAATATATGTAACACTTTAAATATTTGGGGCATTTGAAAGCAATTCCAGGTTCATAGGCAAAGAATGATTTTACTGTTTTTCACTTTTCACAGAAAATCTTTCAGTATAATGGTTAAGTCTCCACAACAGTGAAATCTTCAGTTTCATTACAGGAAAGTCTCCTCTGCGGGTTGGACTGACTGCGCTGTCCTTCATTGTGTGAATCTGAGGTGGGATGCTTGAAAACAAAGTGTTTGTTTGCCAGATCTTGTAGATATTTAGACCTTGTGGAGCTTCAGTGGACCTCAGTGATCCTCTTGTTCTAATGCACTTTAAAGATGAGAAAACTGAAGCCCACACAAGTTCTGTCACCTGTTTCAGGTCGTACAATTAGCTACTTACAAAGGCAAGCCAACTCTTGGGTCTCCCAGTCACCAAACCTGCCTCCTTCCAAACCCTGCATAGCTTCCCTCCTTCCTCTAGATAAAGAAAGTGTGTTCTTGAATTTTAACTTGATTATTAAAAATAACTTTTTTAAAAAAAAAACCAACTTTGCAGAAAAACATGAAAAACCGTGGAGTCAGCTTTGGATTTGGGGAATTTGCCCTCCATAATTCAGTCCCTGTTCATAAGCCCTGGATATTTCTGATTAGCTTCTCTCTTCCCCTCCTCCCATTCTTGCTATAACAAAGTCACTAGATACTTTAGATGTTAACTTTGCTCACGGTCAATATTTGTTTTCAAAATAAAGGCACATTTTGGATACTGACTTGCTTAGACATTTCCTCATTTAAAAACTTCTGATATGTAATTCATATGTCAAAATATATCCCTTTAAAGTGTACAATTCAGTGGTTTTTAATATATTCGCAAAGCTGTACAACCATCGCCACTATCTAATTCTAGTACGTTTTTATCACCCCAAACAAAAATTCATACTGAAAAATAAAGCAAGAAAGGAAAAAGAAACCCAGACCAATTGCCAGTCACTCACCATTCCCTTTACTCCTGGCCCCACGGCAGCCTTGCAGCCACTTTCCATCTATATTGCTCTGCCTATTCTGCACATGTCACATGAATAGACTTGTACAATACATGTGGACTCGTGTGTCTAGTGCTTTCATGTCGCCTCAAGTCAAGGCTCATCCATGTTGTAGCAAGTATCAGTACCTCTTTTTGATAGCCAGATGGTGGTCCACTGTATAAATACACCCTGTTTTGTTTCCCCACTCAGCAGTGGACAGAGTTAAATAACTTGCCATGCACTCATAATAACAGAAAAAGGAGAAATGTGAACATACCGTCAGAAGTGTCTGTTTGTGGAGTGTACCCTTCTGAAAGGTTGAAGGTCCCATTGTCAGTCCAGGAGACTTCGGACACGTCTGTGTCGGACACGGACAACTCTTTGGCAGCCGTCGTGAGGCTAATCTGTGTTGAGAGAAACGCCAGTGGCACACTGTAAACTTCTGTGGCAAATCTTTTGAAAACTCCATACTGACACCAAAAATATCAGAATAATAAAAACCATATGAGTATTTTCCTTTCGGAATTGTTCAATCATCTTAGAAATATACGGAGTCTATGAGAAAATCATTCCACTTTAGTACATGTCAATAAATTTACTGTCAAATTACAGAGGAACAAATTGAAAACTAAACAAAAAAAAATACCTTAGGACAAAGAGCTGAAAAGTCTAATTCACTGTCATCTTTGTGACCTTTTTCTTTGTCTGCTTCTGTTGAGAAAAAATTTGGAAGCTTTCAATTTCCCAGTCAGCTTAGACGTACTGCAGTATATTTTATTAACCATTATACATCTTTACCCACATATGTTCAAGCTGCCCATATTTGCAAAGGTCTGATTTCCAGTGGGAATCGTCCACATCAGTGGTTCTCAGTGGGGTCCCTGAACCAGAAGCATCGCCACTGGGAACTTTTTAGAAATGCATATTCCCAAGCCCTACCCTGGATCAACAGAATCAAACCCGGAGTGGGGCCCAGCAGTCTATGCCTTCGGAAGCCTTCCAGGCAGTTGCGGTGCTTGTTATGGTTTGAGAATCTATAACGTCGCAGGACAAGTTAAAAAGTGAAAATTGATCACATTGGTGTTTCCTCCTACACAATTTCCACATTCTTAGTACTACCTGTGTCATTCTTTATTTGCAATAGCCCAGCCCAATATAAAACAAATTTAAAAATATAAATCATAAGGAGCAAATATAGAATGGTTGAATCCTTTTCTCCCTCCCCTTACAATTAAAAAGTCAATTTATTGTATATTTCAGAAAAGAAAATTCCAAATAGGAAAGATTTGTTATTTGGGAGGAGGGATTAGTTTCTGTAATAATATGTTGTAAAAAGGCTAAAACACCCTGAAATGTGCTGACGGTGACTTCATAATAAAAAGCTAGTTGATGTCTCATTTCACCTATGGAATCTAAAAGTCAAACTTTACTTACCAGATCTCTCACGTTTCTTCTGGTTAATATATTCACCAATTCCAAAATCTAGTTTCAGCAGAACTGACTTGATTTTGCTGTATATTTTTTGTCCCATATCATTACATTTAAACAGTGGACACAAAAATGCACACAGTACTGAAACATAAGAAGGAAGTAAGTGTGGGTGAAATGTTCTTTATTTCAAAAGACTACATCTTTGTATTCCATAAAAATATCTCAGTTCCCTTACTGACAAATACGACTCTTTTCCTTAGGAAAATGCTTCTATGAAATAAGTTTGTAATTTCAATTCAATTCAATAAAAACATTTAATCCTACATTCATGCATGCATACATACATACACACACACGTTTACAGTCGTTTTCAAAAGATTTGCAATTTGATCAATTCCCTCCCTTCAATCCTTTTACACCTCAAAATTTATACAAAGATTCCATGCTTTCCAGACAACAGTCTTAGTGGGACTGTTTGACTGATTTGTTAAATGCCATTGCACCATGGGAGAGTTATTATTTATTTGCCTCTCGTCAGTCATATTGGGATAATAACATTATTTCAGGGTGTTGTGAAGGATAAATGAGATGAATGCAAACCATCTGAATCATGCCTTGACCACATTAGACTCCCCTTCTCTAGGTCTCTTCTCCTTCAGCTGCTGCACAAGGCAGATTCAGAGGCTGCTGCTCTAGGTGAGTTTTACTTGGGAGAATGGATTTGAGCTCAGGCCATTTGCCATCTGTGTCACAGAGCAGGAACACAAAAGAAATGAAGGTTATGTTGTCTTACTAATATGTGTTTCTTTGCTGTGGTTAGGAAATATGCCTATTTACCTTTTAAATAGGAAATGCAAACTCAAATACCTCGAGAAGCCAAGGTGGTATGTGTAAATTTTAAAAGCTGGGGTGACAAAAATAAGGAAATAGGAGGGTTAAATGAAGCATGCCCACACAATCTAAAGGTGGCACCATTAAACCACATGTTTCAGGAGAAGCGGGAAATCACATTTTTTACAGCATTTTTGAGGTATAGCTGATGTACAGTAAAATGCACATATTTCAAGTGTACAATTTGATATGTTTCAACCTATGCATACAACTATGAAACCATCACCACAATAAGACAGTGAATATTTCTACCACACCCAAATTTCTGCAAATTTCTATTAATCCTTGATTAATCTAGGATTAACGCCTTTCCCTGATTTTTCCTACCTCATCCCAGGCAACTAGTGGTCTGCTTTATAGCTAAAATTAGTTTGAATGATACATAAGTAAAATCATACGGTATATGAGGTCTGTCCAGAAGATAGCCAGTCATGTAAGATGAAAAACAGACATTTACTAAAGAAGATACAAGATACAAGAAACATTGTGCATAGGACAATGACACCTCAGTCCCCTTCAAAGTAGGCACCTCAGGACTTCATAGTTCTTCCAATCACCCTCAGCTGCCCCGACATATTTCCTGAATCTTATGGACAGTCTGAAATCTCTTCCCTTTCAAAGGTGATTTTAGTTTCAGGAAAAGCCAGAAGTCACAGGATGCCAAATATGGGCTTTAGGGGAGCTGAGTCACCTGGGTGATTTGACATTTCACTGAAAAATCTCTGCACAAGATGTGATGTGTGATCAGGTGCATTGTTGTGATGAAGCTGCCAATCACCAATTGCTCAAAGCTATGGCCTTCTGAATCATCCAGATAGTTTCCACAGTGGAAAGTTCAAGCATAATGCAAACTTTGATGTAGATTTGTTGCTCTACTTGCTCAGTCATTTTGAATGTGACAACTACACAGTACACACGCTCTCTCAATGTTGTCTACCTCCCCCACCCACTAGTACAGTGAAGTTGTCATCGTTCACACATGCGCATTCCAGTCCACTCTCCTTGGCTGCACACAAACCATTCTTGTTACATTAACAATGACTGGATTTTTTTCTGGATAAACTTCACAGACTTTTTTTTACATCTGGCTTCTCCCACTCGATCTAACTATTTTGAGATTTATCCAGATTGCTGCACATAGTAGTTTTTTAGTGCTGAGTAGCATCCACAGTACAGATATATCACAGTTTGTTTATCCATAGATTTGTTGATGAACACAGCGACTGTGCCCCATTTTTGGCTACCACAAATCAAGTTGCTACAAACATTTGTGTATGAGTCTTTTGTGGATGAATGCTTTCATTTTTCTTGGGTAAACAGCTAGCTGTGGAATGACTGAGGCACAGCTTATAAGAAACTACAAAACTGTTATCCAAAGTGGTTGTGCCATTCTCCATACCCAACAACTGTATGGGAGAATCCCAGTTGCTCCACATCCTTGGTAATTAGCTTGAGATGATTAGTACTTTTCATCTTAACCATTCAGGTTAATGGTATCTCATTGTAGTTTTAATTATTTTTTGAGCCACAGAACATGCACAAGGGCAAAGGTATTGGGGCAGGGGGCGCACGGGTAAGGAGTGTAGCCTATTTACATATAATTGTAAAACATAATTTAAAAATAAAATCAACCACTTATAATCCTGTCTCTTTTGGCAACAATTCTTCCAACTTTAAAATATAAACAGATCTCTAGAAAAAGGAGAATCTTTTTATAGATGGAAGTAAAGAATCAACTTTATAATTAAGAACTCATCCCTCCTCTTCTAAGCTGTGGAAGGTCTTGGTGACCATTAAAAGATACCACATGCACTACATAAACAAACCAAATGAAATGTTCTATACTTACAAAGTAGATAGCTGAGTATAACCCCAGGAACGTAACTTCCCAAGATCATAAAAAACGTGCACACACTGCAGACCAGGAGACAAAACTAGAAATCAGAGAAATAACATGTGACAGTTACGCGTAACACCAAGACAATTTAGAGCACAGGATGCACACACAACTATTTATCTACATGTGATCTAGTACATCATACCGAATGTTTCTCAGTGACCTTTTTTTAAAATTTAATTGTTGTTGTATTACATCCATCCCCTTTTTACACCCCTCTGTCCCCTTCCCCACCCACCCACTCCCTCCTAAAGTCAATCCCACTTGTCCATGTCCATGGTTCTTCCATACTAGTTCCTTGACTAAACTGCTCCCCTTCTTTGCTTCCTCCTCCCCCCTCCCCCCTGAAGGTCTATTCATTGTATTCATGTATCTGGTCCTGTTTTGCTTGTTTGTTTGTTTTGTTCATTATTGTCCTGTAATAGGTAAGATAATATAATATTTGTCTTTCACTGACTGGCTTATTTCACTAAGCATAATACTTTCTAGTTCCATCCATGTTGTTGCAAAGGGTAGGAATTCCTTCTTTCTTTCTGCTGTGTGTATTCCATTGTGTAAATATACCAAAGTTTTTTGATCCAATCATCCACTGATGGGCACTTAGGCTGTTTCTAGCACTTGGCTATTGTAAATAGCGCTGCTATGAACATAGGGGTACAAAGGTCCTTAAGAATTGGTGTTTCAGGGTTTTCTAGGTATAGTAACAATCACTTTAAAGCATTCATAAGTTAAAGTTGGTTCTTATCCATTCAGCTGCCCTCTGTCTTTTGATTGGTGCATATAACCCATTTATCTTTGCACCTGCGTTTCTATCTGTCTCTCTGTTTCTTCACCTTCTTAAAGCAGACCCTTTAGCGTCTCTTGCAATACTGGTTTGGTAGAGATATATTCTTTTAAACTTCTTTTATCTGGGAAACTCCTTATTTCACCTTCATTTTGAATGACAGCCTTGCTGGGGAGAGTGTTCTTGGTTGCAGGCCTTTGTTTTCATTGCATGAAATATTTTTTGCCATTCCCTTCTGGCCTGTTGTGTTTCTGTTCAGAAATCAGCTGATAACCTTATGGGAGCCCCCTTGTATGTTATTAGCTGTTTCTCTCTTGCTGCTTTTATAATTCTCTCCTTGTCTTTGAAATTTGCCATTTTCATGATGATGTGTCTTGGAGTGGGCCTGTTTGGGTTCATCTTCCTTGGGACCTTCTGTGCTCCCTGAGTTTGCATGACATTTTCTCTCAAGTTAGGAAAGTTTTCTGTCATTACTTTTTCAAAGAGGTTTTCTATCCCTTGCTCCTCCTCTTCGCCTTCTGGTATCCCTATGATACGGATGTTATCTTGTTTTATGTTGTCCCTCAGCTCTCTTAAACCCTCTTCATTCTTTTTCAGTCTTTTTTCATGTTGTTGCACTGCCTGTGAATTTTTTTCTACATTGACCTCCAGCTCCATGATACGATCCTCTGCTTTCGCTAACCTGTTTTTGATTCCTTCTACTGTGTTCTTCAATTCAGAAATTGTATTCTTCATTTCTTTCTGGCTCTTATTGATGGTTTCTATGTTCTTTTTAATGCTTGTGTAGTTCCTTGTAGCTTTTCTGGAATTCTTTGTAGCTCCCCTGGAACTCTTTGAACTCGCTGAGCTCATTGAGCTTCTCTATCATCATTATTTTGAATTCCATGTCTAAGAGTGTGCTTGCCTCTGTTTAATTTGCACTCCTCCTGGGGACTCTTCCTTTCCATTTGCTGAGGTTTTATTTCTTTGTCTCCCCATTTTAGGTGGCTCTTGTTTGTTTCTGCTTCTTAGATTGGTCTGCTTTGATTTACTGTCTTAGTGGTGTGACCTTCTGTGGTGTAGAGGTGCACTTTTTAAAATTTCCTGGATCTGTGCTTGGTGCTGTTAGCTTGTGTCCTAGTCTGGGCCTAGTCAGCCAGTTGGAGACTACCAGAGAGCCACTGTCTTTGTCTGTCTCCTTTGGTTGTTAATCCCATCAGCCTGTGATCAGCGATCAGTTTTAGGCACCTCCAGGTGGGGCAGATGAATTCAGTTGTTAATCCATCAACCTGTGATCTGAGGTCAGGTTTAGGCACAGCTGGGTGGGGCGGATTAATTCTTATGGGTAGGGCTGTAGCTTTCCCCCAGGTTCCCGCCCTTTGGAGAAGAGTGGTCTGCTGGCTGTATGGGGGATGGGACAGCCCTGGACTCACGGGCTGCTCCCTCAGCTCTCCCTCTAAAACCACTGACGCAAACCCTCCGTAAGTGTCTCTAGTCCACTGTGCTTTTTCTCTGCTGGAGCCCACGGGAAGTGGGTGCCTCTGTATTTTTGTGCGTGGTCCCTTTAAGAATTTAGTCTCTTTGTCAAGTGGCAAAATCTGGCAGCTTTTTGCTTTTCACAGCTGAGTGCTATTTTACTCTCAGCTGTGTTGCTATAGGCTGGGAAGCCCAGTTGGGGGTTTAGATCCCACCCTTCTCAGGTGGAGCCCCTGCTGCTGAGATGTTTCTCTGTCCCTTCAGCTGCTGCTGAAGTAGCAGCCCTCTTGTGTCTCCGCACTTCCTACAGGTTACGTTGTGATGAATCAGCTCTTCTGTTCTGTTCTGGTAATAAGGCTTCTCTCTAGTTGGTGTTCTGTTGGTTATTCTGGATGATTTCTCCCCAATTAAGTTTTAATTTCCATTTGGTGTTGAGAGGAGGTTGGTGTAGCTCCACTTACTCCTCCATCTTGGTTCTCCTCTCAGTGTTCTTTTGCCCTAAGTTCTAATGACTGCAGTGTTCAACCAGCCACAGTCCATTTTCACACTTGATGATAATCATTTTGACGTTCCAGAAGCTCATTTCGGCACAGAGCATTATGTCTCCCATTATCCATGTCTAGGGCTGTATTACAGCAAATGAAAGAGCACTGAAGATTCAGATGTACCCAGAAGCTTCTTTTACTCATGATCACTCACTGAATATAAAGCAGGCTGGTAACTAAACCTGCAGGTTCAAACTATTTACTCCTACCAGCCCACTGAAGTTCACCAACACAGAGAAACATGTTATAGAGATTAGAGGCATTTCTGTAAATGTAATGGTGATTTGCACAGCTGACGAGCGGCTGGGGTCACTCCTCTGGCTGTTGCTGTCCCCTGCAACTACATGAAATTGAACCCCCTCCTGTCACCTAGAAACCAACTGTGAAGGACATGAAATTCCTACAGTGAAATGTGATTATGTTCCTCCTGTCAGTCACAACCCTCAAAAATTTTTGGTTGTTTAAAAAATTTAAACATAAAGATAGAAAAATTCCTCCATAGCCCTGGCTGGTGTGGCTCAGTGGATTGCGCATTAGCCTGAGAACCAAAAGGTCCCTGGTTTGATTCCCAGCCAGGGCACATGCCTTGGTTTTGGGCCAGATCCCTTGTTGGGGGCGTGTGAGAGGCAACCATACATTGATGTTTCTCTTCTTTCTTCCTCCCTCTCCCCTCTCTAAAAGTAAATAAATAAAATCTTTTTTAAAAAGACAAAAATTAACTGGTAATATATTAAAAATATTTTAGTAATTATCTCATAAAGTCTTCACATATTTTCTAGGCTCTAATCGTAAAAATAAACTATCTTCTTTTGCCTTAATTATGGTGTTAAATGAAACTGATAAGCAAAGAAAATAAGGCACATTTGAAAAAGACAACTCAAATAAGGGATCTGTAACTGATCAATAACTGCTAAGAGGAAGAGCAAGGAGGTCTGCAATGCAGATCAACTTTGGCTTTTCATTCTTTGGCACAGGGTTAATAAATTAATCAAAAGGAGAACTGATGAACTTGAGAAACTAAATTAACAGCTGTTTCTGAAACAGCATGGACCTTTGAAGAATATGACATTCTAGCAGTAAGACGGAAGGAGAAAGATCTTAAAGCTTGAAAGAACAAGTAAGTCTATAAAAGCATTAGTATACTCAGAATTCAGTTTTGCGAATCGTCCTCTTAAGCTAATTGACTGTGGGGCCTACTGAGGCAATCCAATGAAGCTTTAGGTTCAGAGTCTCCTAAAAATGTTTAAACATTTTGGTAAAATAGGCATAAAATGCACCCCCCAATAGATCAATTCTAAAAATCTATCCATATATAACCTTGCTACTTTAATATGTTCAAAAGATGTCCAAGCATAGTTCTACTATTTAGTGCTAGTACTGAAGTTAAGAGGGGACGTAAACATGGCACGAGAGGGCTTGTAAATGCCGACATTCCTAGACTCTTCCTTCCAATATGGGTGGATGTTTAAGAAACTTGAACACGACAGGGAGGCAAAGGGCCATCTGCTGGCTCTGCACCGCCCCCTTGCGCTCAGGGGCAGAGCCAAAGCTGCCTCTCACGTAAAAAGAAATAGTAATAAAAGAGTGTGGGCTTCTCCATGTAATGTCTTTCACATCCCTTGTGACTCTTCTCGTAGGTTTTCATCTTACCTGGAAAAGTACTCACTCCGTTTATATAATCACTATGAATTTTTTTGTCAAAGATTTTCTTTCTTTTTTTGTAATATGTGAGACATTCTTTAAGTGTTTTATTTATTTTTAATGTTTGTATTATTTTTAGAGAGAGGGGAAGGGAGAGAGGCAGAGAAGAAGAGAAACATCAATGTATGGTTGCCTTTCACCTGCCTCCAGCCACGGACCTGGCTGGAGACCTGGCTTGCAACCTGGTTATGTGCCCTGGCTGGGAATCGAACCAGCAACCTTTGGGTTTGCAGGCTGACACCTTATCCACTGTGCTGCCAGCCAAGGCTATTTCTTAAACAAACATAAGAAATTCCACTTTTTAGATTAAAAGTGAGACCCAATGATCTCTGAAAACCCCTTCAAAAAGCTATGTGTTCATTTCCTCTTCCTTTGACTTCAGAACTAGGCTAAAATACTACAAACTGAAACTCTCAACAGGATATTTTTTTCTTCTGGGTCTGGGTGACAAGACCAATCACCATTCATTTTAGTTAAGGAGCTAGATAAACATGTATGAAGACAGAAAGTCAATCCAATTTCAAAATATGAGGTTGAAGCTTTTCTCATGCTAATAAGTTAACATTTCTGAATCTGGCTAATATCAACTCATATGGCCTGTGTTCTGGTAAATCATATGCTGAATTGGAGAACACTCCCAAGCTGATAAAATAAGTCAGTGCATTTGTTCTAAGTGTACTGCACATTGTAAAGCACACACTCACTCCCCTGTGTTGCAAAACTTGCCTTGCCGGGGCTCTGCTGTTTGAAAAGAGACATTTCCTGAAGGAATATGCTGAAATTCACCCATGACTCTGCAATGCAGTGGCTCAGCCTCGGTCTTTCATCTGGTTTGGAATTGATCACTTCCCAGCTAAAGGGGGGAAAAAAGAAAAGAAAAAAATTAACTGAACGTTGGCTGATTCGACATTCACTGCTTCAGCAAATATTGATTGAGCACATACCACTGGGCATGCTCTCTGGAAAAGTCCTGTGCAGAGGTAAACAAGCTGCTATCTGCCTCACAAAGCTCAAATGCCAACCGCAGAGATACAGACTAAACAACCAGCTACACCATTACCCGGTTACAACAAGGACGGGCTGAGGGCGTCTGGACATCTCTGAAAAAGTCACTTGAGGCGAAAACCTGCATCAGCAGGAGTTTACCATGAGAACTCAGAGAGGTCCTGAAAGAACAATGTACAACGGATGCAAAGGTTCTGCCTTGGGGGGGCGCTGAAAGCGCTATTCTGAGCCGCCCGTGTGGCTCCAGCTGAGTGAACCAGAACGTCATTGCGTGAAGCTGGGAAAGAAGCAAGTGGATTTGGTTGTACCGGCCCTGTGGGACTTGCTAGAAACACTTCAATCCTTAAGGATGCGGAAGCCGCAGTAATTTAAAAGAAACCTTGGCATTAATCTTATCGTCATCATCACCGTCAACACCGACAGTGAATTTTCCATATACACTATGACTGGTCAGCTCTAAAGAAAATTATTCAACTGAACAGGATCTCACAATACCTCATATTCATATTTTCCCAATTCTCATCACAATTTGTTGAATGCAATGCATGTCCCAAGCATGTACTGTGTCCCTGCCCTCATTTTCCCCCAGGAACCTCAGGGTGAGCAAAAAACTAGAGACAATCACTGCAGGAGGAAGACAGAAGCAAATCTAGGGCATTCCCTATAATTATGGTGACATCAAGTTCAAAACCTATTCTTGCATTTCTAACTCATCATGAGATTATGTCAGTTCCAAAAAGCCCTGCATAGAGCCCTCAAATTTATTCATTTTCCCACTATCACATAATCCCTCTATATTCTCTCATTCTAGCAATCACCGCACTGCTATTATTGTCCATATCCATGAGACCTTTTTCATTTTTGCTCAATCTGTCCTCCCCCTTAACGCCACCCCCCCCCCCCAACTAGCTGTCACCCTGCTCTCCATCTATGAGTCTGTCCCCATTTTCCTTTTCAGTTCAGTTCATTTGTTAGTGCCAGCCATGGTGAAGACGCTGCTGTAGAGCTCAGGATATACCATAAACTAAATACATGTTGCTGGTAGAAGATAAGGATTATCAGTGAGTTATCATGTGGGCTATGCTTGCCAGGGTATCAGGGAGAGGCTGGGTTCACCTTCAGCAGCCCTAAGACAAGTCCAAACTACCTGGGCCCTCAGCGGTCAACTACATGGAAAGGATGTACATATAGATTGTTACTTTTTAATCTACTTTGAACTCTAAGGCAATTTGTAAACTCGATAAATAAAATTTCCTGTCTCAATATAAATTTTAATCCAAGTTTAAATGAATGTAATAGCAATATTTTTAAAATACCTTTTTAAAAAAGGTATTTCATTTTCTTCCTTCTTTGTTCTATCAGACTCATCATTAATGTTCTGGCCAAGACCCACTAAGCCAAGCTGTTCAGGTTGATGCTATTCCACTGGGTGGATTTTCGCCAAATGATGTCCTGCTATTGTAAGAAATGAACTCCGGGGTGTAGGTATCAGGGAGTGGTTTATGCAACCGTTAACTCTGCCCCATCTCACAGCAACCAAGCCAAACACTAGGTTTGCAAACCTCATGAATGATCCCAGACATATCAAAAGAAACATGTAAGTGCATGGCTACGAAGTCCCTCTCTATAATAAAATCTTGTCAGTATGTCTATTTCATGGGAACAGATTTCGTATAGGACAGCAAAAGCTGTAATAGCAAGGGAAAGAATAAGGTTATTAAACAGTGCTGCCTTTCTCGGAACAAGGCAGATGTGTTACCAAGGGCCAGACGGGGCTACCGGGCAGTTTAAAGAGGTGACAGACACACAGGTTTTAATTGCTGCTCCCTATATATCTAAAATCATATTTTAGGGATTTTGTTGAACCGTGTGGCAAATATAATTCTAACAAAAAGCAATGAAAAACTTACAATGGAACAATTTGATGACCATTCTTTTAAACAAGTATAATGAAATGAAGGAGCATCTCCTATTTGGAAACAAATTTAAAATATTTACTTTCAATAGGACAACGACCTAAACAAGTAAGTTGTGTTCAAGCAATAAAAGATAAAACAGTGGAAATGCACTCCAACTCCATGTTTGTCTGAACTCCGGAATCATAAAATTGAAAGAAAAAGCCACAGAAGAATATATACAGTATAATTTCATTTACATAAAGCTCAATAGCATGCTAACAGGTTATTTAAGCAAGGAAATAACAACAACAAAAAAAACCAAAAAGATTCAGGAGAGGAGCTCACTGGAGTGGGGGAGGGGCAAATACAAACTGGAGCTTCCTGGGTATTAGTCATGTCTATTTTTAAAATTTATTTTTCAGTTACAGTTAACATACAATATTATATTAGTTTCAGGTGTACTAGTCACATCCATTTCTTAACTCAGGTGATGGATGTATGAGAACTGACTTACTACCATTCTTAAAGCTACAGCTCTATGTATGTACATGTGTACATTTATTTTTTTATATGCATGTATCTCACTTCACATCCTACAGTCTAAATATGTGTCATTTAAGTTTTGCCTCAGTCTATGTATTTGTGAAGTAAAAATAACATTTCTGCTGGTGAGAGCCATGAATACAATTTTTAAAAAGAAATAGTACTTAATAGATGCTGGAACCTTCTGCCAATACTATCTTTAGGCTTCATGTCTCAGAAATGGCACCACATTTGTATATATATTTTATTACTCCAGTAAGTAAATGCCCTAAAGATAAAAAGGAGCCTACTTTAATACTAAAACCCTGAAATTACCTACATTATCTGCATAGAGATAATGTTATAGCAAAGTCTACACAGAAGTTAAGGTGTTTAATACAATGAAATAACTAAAAATTCTGTTCTGTATTTAAGGACCTTACCCATTTTCACAGTGGACTTCAAATGAATATAAAGAAATCTCAGTATTCATTCATCCATTACCTTATTCCATTATTCAATAAAAAGTTATCAATTTCCCCTAGTGTATCTTACATTACATTCAGCATGTTTAGTATTGCTATTTTAAACCAACAAAAACTGAATACCTGTAACATTATTCCTTCTGTATCTACAAATACCATCACTTGGTGGGGAAAAGAAACAAGAAAATATTCAATATGTGAATATTTTCCACAGCTATAAGAAGGTACTCTCGCTTATATTAACTTTCTCCCTTTTAGAAAAAAGCCTCCCATGACAGTATTTTAGACAATAAATTCCATTGTTACTAACATTTTTATTAACATAAGAACTGTGAATAATTCTAATTGACATATGAATTATTATTACAATCAGCAACAGAAATGAGAAATTAATTGTGCAAAAGTCGAAGATGTTTTCTAACCAAATGGGTTTGGAAAGAGTAGTAAGTGACTGAGATAACAATAAATGTATAGATGGTACTGAATACCATTTAAGAGAAATATGTATGACTTAAAAAGAAATCTAGCCCTGGCTGGTGGCACAGTGGCTAAGGCGCTGGCCTGTGAACCCAAAGGCTGCTGGTTCATTTCCCAGCCAGGGCATATAACCAGGTTGCAAGCCAGGTCTCCAGCCAGATCCATAGCTGGAGGCAGGTGAAAGGCAACCATACATTGCTTCTGTCTCTCTCCCTCTCTGCCTCTTTCCCTTCCCCTCTTTCTAAAAATAATAAATAAAATCTTTTAAAAAAATAAATAAAAGTAAAAAAATAAAAAGAAATCTGAACTCAAGGACCAAGAAGGGATGTCCCTTTACACTTCCTTAAACAAAACATGGACCCTGATGAATCACTCTCTGGAAGGGCCACAATAGCTTTAAACTGTCCACTGAGTAACTCTGATATTTCTATCATCTTCATTATACATAATCTACCATTAGCTTAGGATACCACAATTCAATTTAGGTAATAAATGCATGTAACACATACTATAATTAATATAGTTATGTATAGAGAATGAGATGGAACATTTGAAGTCAACTTTCCAAATTCCCTTATTATTCTAGATGAGGATAGTGAAACCCAAGTTTCTTCAGTTAATTTGAGGTAGAGCCGTGACCTAAGGCCAAGATTTCTCATTTCCAATGCAGTCCTTTTTCTTTTAAAAATGTGCCCTCTTCAAAGGATGAATAAATTCAATGACATTCTTTGAAGAAACCTAATATTGTCATTTAGAGCGACAAGAAGCATCTGAGGAAAAAAGTGTGGCTGCCCCCTACTCAGGCGGCCTCATCGATGACCCACCTTTGTAGGCAAAAAGGAGCATCTGGTGTGCAGAATCCAAATTCTCAGCAGAAACTAGAATCCATGCTTGGCGACTGGTTGCCATTTAATACAGGCGACATTCACACATACACACACTGAGTTGCCATGGAGCCAGCAGGACGGACCCTGGCGACTGCCTGCCATGAGGAACTAGAACTCAGAGCTGGCAGGACTGAGTGAGGGAGACTAGAGCCCGCAGAGGATGCCGACCATCGAGGACGCCCTGGGCTCTACCCGAGGGCTCCCAAGGGTGTGTGAGGAACCTGGGCGCAGCTGGGAAAGGACAAGACAGGACAGAGTCCTGTGCTCACAAACCTCACATTCATGGACATTGGGTACTCACTCAGAAGGGTTTTGCCTCAGTCACTGAGAACAATTAATCCTAGACTAAAGGCTGCCCTGGTCCTAACAAGTCTTAAAAGCAAGCTCCAAAAGGATCAAATGGATTTGAGGTCATTTAACTGTGCAGATGTAGGAATAAAAAATAGTGAGTCATTCGGTATGAACCCAGCAACTCACGTGGTCCGCTTGGGAGCTGAAGGATTTTATTTTCTTTATGCTTGCCTTTTAAATTATTGTGTACCTTTTGTCTTTAAAAATATCCTTAACAAAAACATTGTTTAAATTTTATATTGTTAAGACAAGTGAATCTCTGTACTGTTGAATGGCTTGCATATACGAATGCACTTTATTTCAGAATGCAGCCCTCAGGACCCTCCACTAGGGGGTGCTATAAGAATAGTCAGTGTGACACTCCCGAACTCTTAAAAATAGATTGTCATTCTGTAAGAAAGAACACATGGCAGCCAGCCTTTTTCAGCTTTTTGCTCCAAGTATCTCTGAACGCTAAAAAAAACATAATGCTGAAACAAATGAGCCCTGGCACAGAAAAATGATGTCTCTCAGGACCATTTCCCTTCTGTTCATTTCAATAAACCTGCATTGAGGGGAGTTGATGACTATCAGTCATCATTTCTGAACCTGGGGATTTAGGGGTGACTAAGGCACCATCCCCAACCAGTAAGTGCAAGTTTACACAGGACCCCAAGCAAATCCCCCCCACACACACACATTATACATGACGCTCATCTCTAGAAAACGACATGTAATTAGGGCTTTTGGAGAAAAAAATAAAAAATTAACTTGGGAATTGGATATGAGGGGAAAACCTTTACATTGTTGTACATTTCACAGGATAACAAATCTTTTAAGGATATACTAGTGGACCTAAAATTCAAAAAGCATTTTTATAATCAAAGTTATTTTTAAAGCTATACACATACATACACACATAGCACATGTACATAATTAGTATTTCAAAGCTCAAATCCTTTCATACATTTCTTGAGCTTTAGATTTAAGGAGGTAATCACTGAGACAGGTAACCTGTGGTCAATGGAGAATGGGAAGAGGAGCAGTGCAGGGGTGAGGGGTGAAAAATGTGAATGAATTCCAATGGTCTGGTTTGAGTTCTTGGGGCCAGACACAGGCACCCCCTTTGCGGGAGTCAGTTCCTGCTTCTGGCCTCAAGTTTATTTCAGTTTGGTTTCTGGCATTTGCATCTCAAAATAAAGTGCCACATTTTCCAATGGGATTAATGAAGAGTTGTATATTTTAAAGTAGGAGGTAGAAATAACTATTTTTTAAGAAGTTATGGAATAAGATTACACACAGAGACTAGTATCAGAGTTTCATTTAAGCGACAATTTTCAGGAGAATGGAAAAACAGAAACAGCGTGAATAATTCAGGTCAAGACAGGTGGTTAACAAGTTAAGGAGGTTTCCGGCAGCAAAACTGAATGAAGAACCACAGCTAATGCCAGGGGCCGGGCCCTGTTCTCCATGCTGTAAATTTACTTCCTTCATCAGTCCTTACAGCCAACCCAGGAGTGAAGTCCTATTTATTATTCCTCTCTTACAGATAAGAAATAGGGGCCCAAATATATAACTCTCTTGCTCAAGGTCACAGAACTAATACAGAAATGGAACTGAATAAGTTAAAAATTTAGACAGATACTTCACTGTGGAGACTTTTTCTCTTACTAAATCCTTTTGTTTTAAGGCTGAAGCAAAAAAAGGAAGAAAGAAAGAAAGAAAGAAATGGAACTGAGATGCTCATAAGGGGAGGAACAGGAAGACCCCTGTGGATTGGGGCAGGGGAATCATTTCCAAGATGAGGGGGCAAGGCATGAGAACAGTGACATGGGAAGGGACACAGAATCCTTAAATGCCAAGCTACAGAAACAGAAGGACCTCCCATGCAGATGTGGTTCCCAGGGGAAACCAAGGAAAAGGAGTTGAGATTCCTGTTCTCTCCCCCCACCACGTCCACTGTTTCTCGGTCGGGACTCCGCAGGGCCAGGTACTGCGTGAAGCATCCTGTGTACATTTCCCCACTGAACCTTCTCCACCTGAGCCCCTGCCCACCCCATCAGTATGTCATTTTCTTTTCTAGTAATTATTAAGTGTAGTTAATTAATGTTTGTAATGTTAACTCCCTGTTAGATTTTAAATTCCATGAAAGAAGTCACAGACATGGCTCTGGCTTCAGCAGCTAACAGAGCTTGATATGCATGAAGCACATGAAATAGTGAACAAATGAGTGAATATAAATGATGAATATCAACAATGAATATCAAAGAAGGAAATGTAAACAGTAGTTATTTAGTGACATTGTGTATGAATTTTATTCACTCATTTGAATGTTTCTATACATTAACCATTGGCAATGATTACTATATATTCCTTTGTATCTGTAAAAATATATATAATAATGTCCAAAAAACTTGGAAACTCATTTTCATGTATATAGAATAGTTTTATTTTTGTTTTTTAATATTCCCCTGGAAACAAGGAGTTAAACAGCTTTCAAAATTAGGTAGTTAGGAAATATGCCTCATTTATTCCAAAAGTTTCCTTAACTAGAAATCATTGTTCTGTGTGGAATTCCTTCTGGCAAAACGTGGGTCCCAAAGCTTGGCTTCTCCGTGGGGGGATCCAGGCCCGCCCCCTGCAGACAGTGCTCTCATGTGACTCGCATGCATCCCTGAGCCCAGGGGCAGGACGTGGCCAAGAGGTGAGTGGGCCAGGATGTGAAAAGCACCCAGTACCCAACCTTGCCATGTGACAGAGAAAAATGAGTCCCTTTTCTGTTTTTGTTGGGAGATTTCAACCCATTGGAAAGCATTTGTAGATATTGCTGTCTCCTCTTAAACACACACACACACACTAACATCCCTTTCTAGTCACCTTTTTGACTTTCCATAACTAGAAGAACTCATATTGCAATAATTATTTTCAAAGATGTTCAGAAGAATCCTGTCACACTACCTCCAGAAAATGTACATCCTTTTCTACTGTTTTATTTTTAATCGATAGGGATTAGAAACTGAAGCCAAACAACATTTTTTAGTAGGGGAATTATGTTAACACAGACAAACTTTATTAACAAAGGGCCTGTTATAACTTCAGCTGCTGGGACTATCATACCTATAAATACTCTTGGCCTGGAGCCTCCGGGCCCTTTCATTCTCCACTGGTGACTAATGGTCTCATGCTCTGTGCTGGTAGCGAACATCTGTTGACCGCAAGTCCTGCTGAATTTTTCTTAGAAAGGTCAGTCAGTATCCAGTTACAGATTTTAACATTTCTTAGTGCAACGTGTTAGAATTTTTTTAATCCTGTGGACACATAATATGTTCCTCTGTGCATGTGTGTGTGTGTATGTGTGTGTGTGCAGGCAGAGAAAAAAAATAAAAACAGGTACGTGTCTCTCCACAAACACCACATTAGAACCATGACGAAGCAAATAAGATGTGTCAACTGGAGGATTAAAATAAGCAAACTCGGATTAAGAAATTACATAGCCCTCCTCTTGGAGCTTTCGCTTTCTCAGACCCATGAGCCACGGGGGCAGCTCCACCCAAGGCCAGGGACCGGGAGGCGCCAGCTAAGTGCTGGCCGCTTCTGCCCCAAGAAACCAAACCCCACCACCCTCGGGGCAATGTGGGGTTCTTGGGGGACCTCCCTCTCTTTTCACCAAATTGGAGACCAGTCACTGGGGGAAACTGCCCCTCTGTCCCTCCTCCTCTGTCTCGGCCCCGCCACTGGGAAGGTTGGCGCTCAGTAGACGCCACCACGTTACACCTCATGTTAACCTAGTTTCTATGAACAGATGCCAGTTAGAAGTTATTTTCTAGCGTTTTCAATTTTCTCAAGTTTTCAACAGCCAGACTTTCATAAACTCGGGGCACGAACAAGTTAACTTCCATTCCTGGCTCAGAACAAGCACCTACTTGAAACCTGCAGGGGGTGAAACACCCCTTCATTTGTGAATGCCAAGAGTTGCTTCAATCACTCTCCCCGAGGGAGGAAAAGGTTTATACTTAGTCCCCCAAGGAGGGATAATATCTGAGAGTCGGGAATTGTTTCTCGAGGAAAACAGAAGTTGTTATCACAAAGCAGGTTGGCTAATTTGGACGTAAGCATTTTCTTGCATTCTCCTTGGGACAAACAGTTTCCAAGGCAGAACAATCCAGAACTGAACTGTCGTTGGAGTCAACTGTAACTGTCCTCTCCCTGCCTTCTCCCCTTTGGCCTAGTTCTATGAAGCCTACACTTCCGTGACAATATTGAAGGATATGTTTCTTATGGAGTAAATTTCATCAACAACACAGTTTCTAATTTGGTTTCTCAGAGGCCTTACCCATTTCACTGGGCCTGAATGGATCCGTATAACCCAAACAGACTGAATGATTAAGTTCCTCCAGTGACCCTATTATGAAGGCCTACTAAAATTAATCTTGTTTGAAGGCTCTGTTGTCCGTCTTTTTTTAATAATCAATTTATTTTATTTATTTTTTAATCCTCAACCAAGGATATGTCTATTGATTTTAGTGAGAGAGGAAGGAAAAGAGAGAAGAGGAGAGAGAGCGGCAATCCACTGGCTCCTGTGGATTTCCTCACCGGAAATGGAACTTGCGACTTAACTATGGGCGCTACGGGTGATCAAAACCACAACCTTCTGGTATATGGGACAACGCTCCAACCTACGGAGCCACCCAGCCAGGGCTGCTGTCAATCTGTGATAAGGGGGTACCCTGGAATACAGCCAACATGGAGTCAGTGACCATCAGTGATTGAGGTATGCACTCAAGGTGCTGGACTGTTAAATTACAGGCAGCATTCCCACTTCAGTTCTCTTAAGAGTGCACCTTTCATTGATCTTCATTTTCAAGCCAGCCACGGAATGACATCTGTGGTGTTTAAAGGGCCATTCTTGTCAGTCATAGAAAAAACGAGAATCTCATCATGACCTCCCTATGCTTGCTAAACTTGCCACCAGGCTTCTCAAAAGCAGACTTTAACAATAAGCTTTTGGTGGATGCTGCATGTGTCGATGACATGTAAGTACAATGCCATACTCAATAACAGCAGGCAGGGAAGATGGATGTGCATCTGGGGGCGTGCAGGGCACAAAGTCCAAAGGGCTACGTGACAGCCCAGGCAGACGCCGGCACAGACACAGGAAATGTGTTACTGTGAAATAGTCTTTTGCTGAGGAGGGGTGTGCAGTGCTTGATACTGTGGAATGAGGACAAGTTTCAAAAAAAGTTTTTCTCCTAGCAATTGGTTCTTGAGGAAAATAAAATAAAAATTAACTAGTACACTATGTGCAGCCTATCTGCTTTAAAGAGAGTTTCTACAGGAATTCTTTTCCCCATTTTCTCATGGTTACAGAATGAAAGTAGGAATCTGTGTAATAATGAACGAAAAAGGGGTCAGCCTTCTAATTACCATGATCACAGTCCTTGTGTGTTTTATATCTGAAGGTTAAAAGAGTTACTGAAAACACATTATTTATAGAGTTTCTCCACCCTCACTGGTGTGGCTCAGTGGGTTGGGCATCATCCCACAAACCAAAAGGTTGCCCCGTTCAATTCCCAGTCAGGGCATAGGCCTGGGTGGTGGGCCAGGTCCTGAGCTGGGAGTGTGCAAGGGGCAACCAATCCATGCTTCTCTCACACATCGATCTTTCTCTTCCTCTTTCTTATTCCCTTCCCCTCCAAAAGTAAATAAAATATTTATTTAAAAAGTTAAGAGTTCCTACAACATTATATTTTCATTCACATTATTAATTTGCCCAGAAAATCGTATTCTTAAAAATTAGTATTCCTTTATGCAATGTCATGGAGTAGAAATAAATGATATCTGAATGATCTAGGCTGAACCTCATGCCAGGGAGAGAGTGGTCTGCCCATCTCTGCCATCCTCCTTCACTTTTACCTGTTGCAGATATTTCTCTCTGCCTCTGGAGTTCAAGTTCTTACCAGCGATATTCAGGAGAATCTAACATCTGCCACATGTTCATTATATGTGGGAAAACCGCCAAACCTATTGGAGACCTGCTTGCCCAATATCCTAGCCATTTCTAGGAAGTCCCCTTCATTAAATCAGTTATCCAGGAAAGTGGTGTGTGTTATTCACACCTACCATCTCCCGAGGGCACAGTGTTAAACCCATAGTCCCTAATCCCTTCACCTAGGTCACTGTTTACTGGATTCGCTAGTAAAAATGTAAATGCCTTCTTGTTTGGTACATGCAGTTCATGACCATTTCATTTTCTACTTGTACCCTATAATTGAGTTGCATGAAATACACTTGATAAGATCCTCGAGTGAGATAAAACAGCGCTTCGATCAACCTCAGTTATTTAGTTTTCCCAGGTAAGAACCATCCAGGACCACAAGGGCAAAACTACGGTGAAAGAGCATTTAACTGGGCCTGGGCATTCTAACAGTTGTCTCCAACCCACTGATTAGAACAATCAAGGGGTGTGAAACATTTTAACCTAAGCTGCCTGGGGGTGCTCACAACCCTAGCTGAGTCTTCAGAGAAGTAACCATAGCCAAAATGGAACCCGGGGAGCCCGATGGCCAAAGAAATCCACCTATGATTAAACCATATGGTGACTCTTTTAAACAAACATGCAACGAAAGAGATTATGGGGCCAGGAAATAAAAAACCAGAGGAAAACCAAATAAGACAGAGGGATATACATATCATACATCCTTTAACTGCTATCTTCAAGTACATTTTATGCTTGAGTTATATTTTGATCAGAATTCAATCTTTTATGCATATTTTCCCCCTTTTTCTAGCTCATGTAACAATAATGTATTTTCAAGAAATGGAGAAAGAAACGTTGGGATCTATAAAAGGCAAATTTTTTAAAAAGATTTTATTATTTTCAGAGAGAGGGGAAAGGAGAGAGGCAGAGAGGGAGAGAAACATCAATGTATGGTTGCCTTTCACCTACTTCCAGCTACAGACCTGGCTGGGGACCTGGCTTGCAACCTGGTCATGTGCCCTGGCTGGGAATTGAACCAGCGACCTTTGGGTTCACAGGCAGCTGTTTTATCCACTGAGCCACCAGCCAGGGCTAAAAGACAATTGTTTTTAAAGTCAGATATACAGGGTGCATGCAATCAATTGGCAATAACCTTATATCTCTTTATTTCACGTACTTATTAATTTTGAAAAACTATGTTTCTAAGGTTATGATTTAACATCATTGTTTCAGATATAAAGTATTAAATTCCTAGAGCAACTGTCATGTCAAAGGAATATGATGTTAGAGCAACCATCATTTCTGGACTTTGTGTAGGGCCAACTACTAAGGAAATTGTGGACTTCAAGAACATCCCTTTATGTACGGTTTATAACCGTGAAGAAGGTGTATGATGCTGATCCTGATGTTGCTATACCAACAAGGAACATGTACAAGGTACGCAAGGATTGCGTAAGTCCAGATATTGTACACAGAATCCAGGAGATCATCAATGAAGATCCAGGATGTTTAGCTTGACGTTTTGAGAGAAGTAGTTGTACTATGGATGAAGCAAGTCGCAAATGGACGTCATTTTCTCTTCCAACAAGATGGTGCACCAGCACATAATGTCCAAAAGGTGCAAGAATTTCTCAGTGTCAATGTTCCTAAATTCTGGTCAAAGGAAAGCTGGCCTCCTAGTTGATGCAAATCCTTGAGACTATTATGTATGGGGCATTTGTGAAAGAGAAGTTAATAAGCAACCTCATTCCAATAAAGAGGCTGTTTAAGCTAAGACTGAAACCATGATGATGTCCATGGATAAAAAAACATAATTAAACTGTGCTCAAGATTCCGAAGTTGAATTGAGTCTATTATTGCAGCAAATGGAGACTTTTTTGAACAATTAAAAAAACAATGACTATGTTTATGTATTTACATATAAGAATAAATTTATTTCAAAATATAACACTTTTGTGGTATGTTATTTCACTAAAATTTTGCCAGTTGATTGTGTACACCCTGTACACCATTGCTTCTCTTGTCATAAACAAAAGCCTCACACCTTCCAATTGTCATACTCTTTAACCAAACTATGCCCTTCCAACAGGGGTTCTGAGTGAGCCCCAGTACATGGCATAGCCAGCAGATACCCCAGAGGCTAAGTATGGTTAGGTTCACTTAAAATTTACATTTAGCCCTGGCTGGTGGCACAGTGGATAAGGCACCGGCCAGCGAACCCAGGGGTCGCTGGTTCGATTCCCTAGCCGTGGCACATGGGCAGGTTGCAAGCCAGGTCTCCAGCCAAGTCCATAGCTGGAGGCAGGTGAAAGACGACCATACATTGATGTCTCTCTCCCTCTCTGCCTCTCTCCCTTCCCTCTCTCTGAAAATAATAAATAAAATATTTTTTTAAATTACATTTACTTTAAATATATAGCCAGAGGCCAGGAAAGAATCAACTTTGTAAAATCTGTTATAAATGTACTCTTTGGAATCTTAACAGCTAATAAAGTTAATGCTCTTCTAACAAATTACGCTAAAGAACGTGGGACTACAAAAATACGCAGGTCAGCAGCACCATGACCAAAGCCGCCATTCCATTTGAGAACCCACAGGAGGAATCTGGGTTTCTGAACCTGTCAGATAAGGAGCTAGACCAGACTAGATAGTGACTGATTTTTGGATCATTCCCCCCATCCCCACCCTGAAGTGTTTCAGCAAATCAGAGGGTTCATGAGCCCTGGATGGGATAATCAACACCTCCTGCTCAAGGAGTTTGTAATCATCTATCCACTCACATTTACATAAGAAACTGCATTTAGGAAAATGCTGAGCAAGTTCTCCACTTCAGTGAAATAAGCAACATTTACTTTCTCATATAAAGAACAGATTTAGAGGGGAGCAAAAAGGGGATGGATGTAACACAACAACAATAAAAAAAAAAAAAAAAGGGATAGATTTAGGCCCTGGGTAGTGGCACAGTAGATAAGGCACTGGCTTGGGAACCCAAAGGTCACTGGTTCGATTCCCAGCCAGGGCACATAACCAGGTCACAAGCCAGGTCTCTAGCCAGGTCTATAGCTGGAGGTAGGTGAAAAGATGAAAGGCAACCATACATTGATGTCTCTCTCCTTCTCTGCCTCTCTCCCTTCCCCTCTCTCTAAAAATAATAAATAAAATCTTTTTAAAAAGATTTAGAAATTGATATTAGTTTGAAAGAGAAATATTTAAAGCTAGAGACTCCCTTCAAAAATAATCTTAGTAGCTACTGGTGACACTTCAAGTGCTAATGGCCAAGGGTGGGATCTTGGACTGGAAAGAGTTCCAGCAAACAGATCGCCTAATAAGCTGAGAAAAACCCCAGGACTTCCGTTTTCTGAGGCTATGAGGATGTTCAAATGTATGTCAAACCCAGGCTCCCCCATTGCGTGCAGTCCCGTAACAGAGAAACTGGGAGCTGTGTGAGGAATTTCGTCTCTCCTTTACAATGGATTGCTGATTTCCAGGCCTTTCATGACTGCAAGGCCAGGGCAGGTGTCCTGCTGGTCACCTTCTGCAGCTCTACCCAGCATCACCTGCGAGGGCGGCTGCAATGCCACAACTTGCCCTGACTTCCTCTCTTCCGGTGAAATGGGCAACTAGAAATTCTGTGTCCGGTCAAAGCCAGAAGCTGTGATTTCACTGGAAACGTGAGCTGGAGATTCCAGAGATGGGGGTTAGAATGTAAAGGTCAATTGACCCAAGACAGAGGGGCTGCTACCATCAGGCCTGATTACCTGGGAGTAGGCAAACCCTCCTTCCTCTGACTTTCCTCACAGTGTTTCAAAGGGCTTTCAGAGCCTTCATATGTTGCCAACAGTGGTGAATTTTAAACTGCTTTTTCAGGATCAGGTAACTTCCTTCTCCCTTTATTGAGGATGGTACAGATTACCCGTAATCCAAACCACGTTAACAAGGAATAGGTATGCATATCACGAATACTCTTACACTTGGGGCATAACCGGAATGCTGACTCAGGGGTCTAACAAAAGCCAGTGGCGCACTGTTGGGCCATTCAATTCAACCCAATAACTATTAACTTTGCATAGTGCGGTGAGAGTTATAAAACTGCCCACTGGAACAAAACTTGGTGGACTTGCATAAAAGAAAGTCCTATGAATTAATTATCTCTGATTTCTAGTTTAAAGAGGAAGAAGAATGTATTAAGTCAAGCAACTCACATAAAGGATCATTCTTATGCTCAACCCTCCACCAACCTTCTGAGTTGTTTTGTCCACTCTTTGAAAAAGGAGTATTTATGAGCAACTTGCCATTACTGACTCCAGCGCACGCAACTTGTTTCCACAGAGGTGAAAAGCTGTCATGCATTATGGTATAAGCTGACCTGTTGTTTCAAATGTCCAAGTGATAGTGGCTTAAACAAGAGACCACTGGGCTACACGGGATCTCCATAATACCAGCGATCCAGGCTCTGTCCATCTTGCTGCTCAGATACCCCAACATCACATTTCCATCCCACGGTGCAAGACAGTCACTCAGCCTCTGGCACTCAATGCACAAAGCAGCCAGCAGGGAGGGAGAAAGGGAGTCAGAGGGTACCCGGTTCCCTTAAATTCATGGCCTGGGGCTTCCGCCCACCCCCCGCTGGCTGGAACACAGTCACCCGGACATGCTTAGCTTCTCTAGAGCCTAGAAATGTCAGTCAATTATCAGTGGCCATCAAGTAGCTGAAATGTGAGATTCTATTACCACTGGACAGGAAGCTGGGTATTTGGAAACAAACAGCAGAATCCCCCACAATATACTTTTTCAGCTCTTATTTCATCAGTTTATATAATTTATGATGAAAATGATGTACCTATAATAGCAACGATAGGCATATTGCTGTTGCTATTACAGAGATGTGTGAATAACACACTGACTTGGTAAGCACACAACTTGTACGGTAGAAGCAGTTCTCTACTAGAGTCAGGGTGAACAATCACTTTCTGAAAAGGGCCAGGGGGAAAGTAACTTAGGCTTTGCTGGTCATCCAGTCTCTGTACTCAACTTTGCCATTACAGTAGGATGGCAGCCGAAGATGCTATCCAAATGAGAGAGAATATTTGTATTTCGAATGAAAGAGAACGGGCTGCAGGGTAGAGCTGGCTTCCAGGTTGCACTGGCCCTACCAGGTTCAGGGTGTCCCAGGCTTCAGCCATGTGGCTACACAGCAGTGACGGAGATCACTGGCTAACCCAATAAGCTGACTGGGAACCACCCAAAGGGCTTCTACTATAACAGCACCTCCCAAGTATTGGGCACATACCAAGTCTGGGGAACTTCATTAGGAGCTTTATCGTATGATCTATAACCCTCACTACAATCTGACAATGTGGGTAAATGTGCCCATTTTACAGATGAGAAAATAGACAGCCAAGAAATGGCAACCCCGGAATCAGATCTGCCCAAGTCTTTCCAACTCCAACCCACCAACCTTCCACACCTATTTTCCAGTGGTTGGATGAAAAGCAGTCCCTTTGCTAATAATAAATGGAACAGAAGCATACGGTTTCTTGTCATAATACTGGTGAAGTTGTTATATGCCAGGTTTGATTTGTAAAGTATTACAAGGAGAAAGGTTTCCTTTTGATCTTAAAATAGACCTTGCTCTAGAAGTTTATCCAGGATTTAGTGAAGTTTCTACCCTTAAGCTTCTGAATATTGGTATCTAACTGGGGGAGGGTGGGGTTTGTCAAGGTACCAGTGATAGCATTGAAAACTATAGTCTTTTATTTGCTTCCAAAAGCAAATAAAAGATTATTCTCCCACTGCCCCCTCCTCTCCTTGGCACAGTGAGTTTCACTCACATAACCACTCCCTCCCTCCAAGTACAGCAGATCACACTAATCTGCCATGGCATTCTTTCCAGAACATTCCCAACAAGGCCCCACAATCCTTATCAGAACTCCAGGCACCATTTCCAGTTTATGGGAGTTGGCACAAGCGCACGGAGCCATTTGCGACCAAGCCCTCACACCTGGCTTGTGGAACACACGGCTTCCCATTTTCCCCTCTGTGGTGCCCAAAAAAGGGATTATCAGCTACTTCCTTTATCGCTGACGTCAGTGCTGGTTGTACCTTCGTTTACTGAGCAAACCTCTTCTTGTGTCAGCAAGCAGGTCGATTCATTCTAGGTTTATAACTAATCTACGTAGGCATGCCTTTTATACCAAGTCTGCATCTCAAAGCCTTCCTTCGCAAAACAAATATACTCCTAAAAGAAAGCCTTCGAGATACTGACAACTATGAGAAATTATGATTCTTTGGAAGTCATTCATGTTCTGTTTAATTACTTTGGAAGGAAAGATTTCTGCCACTCACATCACAAGATACTCCGGAAACAACGTCTAATGACAGAGTTTGTAGGTTTAATCTTTATAGGTGCAATGTGAAGGTGGTAGGTGGGTTTGGTTTCTTTTCCAAATAAAGCACTTGCCTGGAGTTCCTGTAAAACACCACCATGAAACATTGCTTTCCGAGCGACAGACTAGGGTCCGTGCACAGCTGCTGGTTCCGTTTACAGCCGGCCCTGCCGGCAACGGAGGCGGAGGCGTGCCACTCCTCCTTCAGCAACTCGGCGGGCGGCCGAGCATCTGAGCAGCTCTGGGCACCCGTCTCCACCCTGAAACACAGCAGCCTTCCTAGATCAGTCACCAGCAGAGGGGACTTCAGGGGGCTTGAGCCCTTCCCCCCTCTCCTAACATGGGGCACTCACAATGGCAGCCCCCCGTCCGAGACACAATCCACAATCTGGGTTCCTCTCAAGCGTGGGAAAACTATAGAACATCTTTAATAGCTCTCGGTGACATTTACCCCATGGGCGACAATTACGCCCAGGGCAGGCCAACCCTGCAGAAATGAAGCTGCATCTGGGGGTCGGGGGTGAGGCTGGACCTGGAAGCCTGACAGGAACCTCCTTGTAAGAGTGACGTCACTGACCACCACTGCGTTTGTGTGTCTCCCAGGGACGGCCGGGACCCTCCCCCTGTTTCCCAACTTCTGCATCAGGACACCTTGTGACCTGGATGGACTGCCACACATTGCTACATCTAGATCTTGCCTCACACCTTTGCCAGTTTGGATTCACAGACAGCAGGTACCCTGGGCGAGAGAAGGCAGCTTGTGGGGTGAAGGTACAGGCGGAGCAAAGGGATCGCAGAAGGACGGGTGAATGGGAATATGAGAGAAAACTTAGAAAAAATACAGGTGAGAACAAGTCAGGGTTAAAACTATTTTGCCTGATTGCATCTCACTCCCAGAAGATACCAGATGAGGTCATCGTAACTCTGGCCAAAGAGCCGGAAGCCAAGATTCCCGCACGAGGTTGTTTTTTATTTTCTCATTCAGTTTGCTGGTGATTTCACAAGAATAGCTAAAAATACAAAAAAACAAAAAGCAAAAACACACAAACAGTTCTAACACTCGTCTGCCTGAAGGTCCTCGCTCTGAGTTTGGGCAGGTTCTTACACATACTTACAGGCTGCCAGGTGGCCAACGGGCCACAGACACAAACTGTGACGTTACTAGATTTGAAATGAAAGAAATTTTGATGGTTGAAGAAAACTACTGATTTTCTTTTTTTTTAAGTATATTTTATTGATTATGCTTGTTTCCGTTGTCCTAGTTTCTTTTTCCTTTACCCTCTTCCACGCAGGATCCCACTTCCCTCCTGTAGTCCCACCCCCCTTAGTTCATGTCCATGGATTGTGCATGTGTTCCCTGATTTCACTCTTCTCTATATTATTCTTAAAACTGATTTTCAAAGCAACCTTTCTTTTGGCACTGTGAGCTGATGCTTCTTCCCAAACACAAAATCAAGCCATTGTTATTTCTTCAACGTGTCTGCAACGGTAATTGACCTTCTCTGGAACTCAACAGCTTATGTCTCCTAGTCCCAAGTTAAAAACTAGGCGAGTGCTTGCGTCGGCAACACATACACTAAAATTGGAACGATACAGAGAAGATTAGCATGGCCCCTGTGCAAGGATGAAATGCAAATTCGTGAAGCGTTCCCTATTTTTGCTTTAAGAAGATGAAGAAACAGAGAGACAGACAAGAAGACAGGTACAAAAGTAAATGGATTAAGTGCACCAATCAAAAGACAGAGGACAGCTGAATGGATTAAGAACCATCTTTAACTTATGAATGCTTTCAAGTGATCTTGTTACTATACCCGAAGAACCCTGAAACACCAATTCATAAGAACCTATGTACACCTACGTTCATAGCAGCGCTATTTACAATAGCCAAGTGCTGGAAACAGCCTAAGTGCCCATCAGTGGATGATTGTATTAAAAAACTTTGGTACATTTACACAATGGAATTCTATATAGCAGAAAGAAAGAAGGAACTCCTACCCTTTGCAACATCATGGATGGAACTGGAAAGTATTATGCTTAGTGAAATAAGCCAGTCAGTGAAAGACAAATACCATATGATCTCACCCATTACAGGAAAATAAAGAACAAAACAAACAAACAAGCAAAACAGGACCAGAAATATGAATACAAAGAATAGACCTTCAGTGGACAGGGGGAGACAGGAGGGGGAAGGAGGAAAAGAAGGGGAGCAATTTAGTCAAGGAACTAGCGTGGAAGAACCATGGACATGGACAACAAGTGGGATTGACTTTGGCGGGGAATGGGTGGGTGAGGAAGGGGACAGAGGGGAGTAAAAAGGGGATGGATGTAATACAACAACAATTAAATTAAATTAAAAAAATTAAAAAATAATGAACTAGGTTAATGGAAGACTTCATTTCCTGCTTCTTCACATATAGGTACATGTTTATTTTGTGTGTGGCAGGGGCTAGTCTCTCGGTAATTATTTTATCTCGCTCCAGCCCATAAAGACTGGTAGATGACTTATATAAAAGTACATGGAAATGCACAGACGTGAACACGACTGCCTGGGACAGCAGGGAGCCAGAGGAGAGACCTCTCCCTCACAGCTCATCTTGTTGCCAGTAATAAACATTCCGGTAATAACCTCCACAGAATTACACCTCCCAGATATCCGCAGTAAGGAGAAAAAAGCAAGATTTAGACACAAGAGTTGCCCCTGAAGGGACCAAAGTCTGCAAGTAAGGAGAGTCCACACAATGACTCTTCCTCCGTAGGGGCAGCTTCTGTTGGCAGCTGAGGACACCCCTTTCCATAGCCTAAACCAACACCTACGGGAGCAGAACCATTGGTCTGCAAGAGGCATTTGAAGAAGTGGTGCACCCTCATCCTGGCGTGCAGCCCCACCCCAGGGCTCACAGCTTGGAGGCAGAGCCTGGGGTGGGTGTTATTCAGCATTGTGTCTCTCAACTGGATGCTGTAGTGCACAGCTATGGCAGCCATGCGGGGAGGAGTGGCCCTAGAAGGGAATGGCCCCGAAGGGCCTTCAGGGGAAAAAAAGAAGTCCTAGGGAAGAAGCGCATACAAAAGTGCATTCCAGAAGGTTCCATACACTTGCTAGAGGTGAGCTGTCATTTTACCTCTCATGGAAATACGATCACTGAGAAGACTCACAGTGCTCATAAATGAAAACAAACCAATTGGACAAGGGATGCACACCTGTCATGAACTTGAACTTCCTTCCATGAATACTTAGCTCCCTGTCGGCAGCACTGGGCAGACATCCTTGCTTCCCACTAGAACAGGGAAATTCACATATAACAGGTCTGGAGCCACACTCACTAGGGTTAAAGCAACACTACAAAGGGTAAAAATAATGTGAACCAAACACACACCCCTCACACCCTTGTTCCTAACATGAAAAACATGCAGCCCATCTATACCAGAGCAGCCAGGAAGGCAAATCTCCATCGACTCTGGTGGAGACCTCCATTTAGAGAGAGCAGATGGATGGCCCACACTCAGCTCCTTCTACATGTTTCGTGACAGTAATTGGGATACTTACAAGGATTAGACCACAGATGGCCTTAGGAATCTGGCAGCTCATATTGATACCTTTTGATTAAAGTTCCCTAATTAGAAAAATTAAAGTGGTGTATCTCACTCTCATTTATATAGGAAAACAATTTTCAATAATATATTAATAATACAGTGGGAAAATCCAAAGGGTAGACTATTTTGCAGGCATTAAAAAAAAATGCTTCCAAATGTTAGAGACTATTGGGAAATACTCATGAAATAAAAAAGAAAAAGCAGAAAAAATCTGTCACAGACATATTTGAAAGCAAAGTACCCCAGTATTATTTCAGGGCAGTAAGAGGATAGTTGATCTTCTTTATATTCCTTTTCCCTATACTATATCTATTTCCCCAAATGAACTGCTATCACATCTTTTAGTGGGAAAACAATGCTGTGTATGAGACTTGCTCCTCAGTCAAGCCCTAGAGCCCCCACACCTTCTGTGGGGCCCAGATTTATCCAGTAAGAAGAAAAGCAGGATCTATATACAGAGTTGCCCCTGAAGGGACTAAAGTCTGGAAAGCCCACACAATGACTCTTCCTCCATAGGGACAGCTTCTGTTGGCAGTTGGGGCCAGACCTTTTCATAGTCCAACACACAGCAGCTGTAGCCCTCCTTTAATACAGGAAACCATCACAGTTTAGGGAAGACAAAAAATCAGTCACCTGAGTTTATAAAATAAACATCAGCTTTAGGCAGGGTGTGGGGAGCAACTGCTTGTTGACTGGTGATTAAGATCCCACACACACAAACTCAGGCAGCAAGGACAGACCATATCGTTCTCAAAGTTCTTAATCAATTTCAAATATTAGCCCAGCTGGGTCAAAGGAGGACTTCAAACGTGGTAAACATTTTCTATGCCTGACAGACATTTTCCAAGACTATGTTGGACTGTGGAAGAAAAATAAACCTTTAACAACTGCATGAGTCATATACTGCAGGAATATATCTGTGAAGAAGACACATCAACGGTAGAATTAAACTCTAATCCTTGTTTCCACGCACAGTCCCTAGAGCTGGAGCTGACCCCTGCAGGCTTTCCAGAACCAATTTTTGTGCATCTCGTGTGGGCGTCTTGAAAAGGAGTCAGCAAATGCTAAGATCCGGGCTTTAACTCCCCCAGAGACCAGCACACCATTTATTACCTGGCAGGCCCCACCACGGGCTCCTCTGTCCCTCTCCACTCCCTTCGCTGGAGAGGCCTTCTGAGCGACTCTTGCATACCACTCACATGCCATGTCTTCTCCCAATTACCATTTAAAACTATTTTCAGCCCTTATCACCTGAAATGTTCTTCACTTATTTTTTTAACGTGTCTGTCTCCCCATTCAGACCACATGCTCCACGGTCCAGCCACCCACCCCAGCACGCAGCACGACACCTGGCTTCCGTGCTGCGCCAATGAACACATACAGGGCGAATGTGGGGACACAGTGGCCTCATTGGGGAAGTGCTTCTGGGAGACACACGCCGAGCTCAGCTGTGGTGCCTCGGGGCCATCCCCCTTGCTGGCAGCTGGAATAGGGAATACTGCACCCCTCCACCCAGGTTTGGACCACACTGAGCCTGCACATTACCTCCATGGTGGGGCTCCAAGTCAAGTGGGACAAGGGACCACGCTTGTGTCTAATTATCCTCGTATTTCTCTATCCTGCCAATGTCCCTGGGCACCGTCCCCACCCCTTTCTCCTTCTTTGACTTCCTGCTTGGATTTCTGCCTTCCTCATCCTGCTTCAGAATGGCATTCTTTCACAGCCTCTCCCCGATCTCCTGACCTTGACACTGGGATGGAGTCTGTGGAGGTTATTACCAGAGTGTTTATCACTGGCAACAAGGTAAAGAGCAAGGAAGAGGTCTCTCCTCTCGCTTCCCGCTGTCCCAGGCTGTCATGTTCACATCTACACACTCAATGAGTATGAAGTGTGGCCTCAGAGCCACCAACCACGAGTGCTCAAAGTCATCAGGTATGAGGGTACAGCGCATGTCCGACACACTAATGAAGCTTCCTATCCTCTGGTTTCCACCAGTTTAAAACGTTACGCTCAGATGCAGCTCACTGCCAGTGACGGAGCAATTCAGGTCACCACGTTCCAAAAGGGGACCGAGGTAACATGAAGAAGTCTGCATGTGAGACTCAGCCGCAGCCCTAAGGACAAGTGTTGTCAGCAGGCCGCCACTTCCCATAGTGATTTCTCTTTCAAACACCGCCCCCAGGGAGTTGCCCGGTGGCATTCAATCTCACATTTAGCAAGAGCAAAATCCCCTCTCCAGCATAATATTTTATTTCTAGCCTAGCCCTAAACAGCTACCCTGTTCATGGTGCCCTTTCTAACTTTGCCCAGACAGGGGGAAAAAAACAGATGTATAAAGCCAAGCAAAGTTTATTGTATAGGAAACCACAAACTGTTTAGGAGCAGGCAGTTATAGCATCAAAATAAAAAAAGGGGAGCAGCGGTGCATTACTTCAAAGGAGAGAGAGAGAGAGCTTCCCATTTTCAGCAAATACATCATCAGGCCTTAGTAATAATAATAATAATTATATATATAAATATATATATAAAAATTTCTCCTTGTCTGTTTGTCCATTGTAACCAGCAAAACATTCTTAGAAAACAATCTTATGCTTCATGCACATCATAATATGTTAGTTCAAAACATTTATAGTTATTCACAAATAATTCCTATTATAATTGTGATGGTTATTACATTTCTGCCAAATCCCTCTCTTCAGTCTCTAAAATGATCAGGACCCCTAGGTATTCACCGCAAGTATTAAAATGGTCCATAAATAGATCTCATTCAACAAGTATTTATTTTAAATTCCTATTCTGTGTCTATCGGGGAGCTGGTGGGAATGCCAAGGTGCTAAGAGAAAAGAGAAAGTCCTAATTTTGGAAACATTAAAATGTCATGGGCAGGGGTGATGCATATAATACAGGAAGATCAACCCCATCATCTCAAAACCAGGATTGACTTCATTCTTTTTATGCTTCTTTTTTATAGTTGTCCCAATTTTCCTCCATTGATCTCCACTGCCCACCCACCCCCAACTCCCACAGTTGATCCCCACCCTATTGTCCATGTCCATGGGTCCCAAGACTGACGTTTTCTCTGAAAATGTCTTCTTAACTGGTTAGTTAATCCATGTCCTAAATCTAGACACTTTTGTAAATACCCTCTTCAAGTACTTGATTTAATGCCTCATTTTTATATAGAAAACTGTTTCATTATTCAATCAAGTAGCAACTTAATGTCCCCCTGCAATATTCTTTGGAAGAAATTTGAAAGATAATAACTAGTAAATGAAAGAGAGAAGTAGCTTTTAAGGACCCAATTACAACTCATTATTGTCAACACACACACACACACACACACACACACACATCATATACAACCATGACTGAAAAAGGTTGCTTATCTTAAGGAAAAGAACAACAAAAATATCTGGCACCCCTGTTCCTAGAGAGCTACCGGTTTCCACCTTCTTTGAGAATAAAATTATCAATAGCCCCTTTTCCTTTTTTTTACCAACAACATTTCTTTTCCATCACAGTTCAATATATTAATTTCAGGTAGACAGCCCAGTGGTTAGACATTTCTATGACTTAAGAAGTAATCATCCCAACAAGTCCAGCACCACCTAGCACCACACAAAGTCACCACAATATACTATGTACTTTACAGCTCATGATTATTTTGTAATGGCCAATTTGCACTTGTGAATTAATCCCTTTACCTTTTTCATCCAGCCCCTCAACCCTCTCCCGTGTGGCAGCCATCAGTTTGTTCTATCTATGAGTTTGTTTCTGTTTTTGTTTTCTTTCTACTTCTCCATCGTAACTTCCATAACCTAGTTCTTTCTACTTCTCCATCTTAACTTCCATAATCTAGTTCTTTCTACTTCTCCATCTTAACTTCCATAACCTAGTTAGAACTCCAATGAAACTGATTCATACAAATTTTGTAAATACAGCAATCAGGCTAGAAATGGAGACCTTCAATATGGGTACATGTTACACTCACATTAGTGGGAATAATTGCCTATTTCCTTTCCCATTTCTCCCCTCTCCTTAGAGCTAGACATTGCTAAAAACATTGATATAAGTCATGTTCTGCCCATGGGCTTAAACTGACCACATTTCCCAAGATAAGAACTGTAGTTAAAAAAAAAATATATTGTAATATCAAAATGGGTCTGTTGGTCTACTATTTAACCCTTAGGAATGTTCAACAATTCTTTAAAATGCAAATACTTGACAAAATGTTCGCTAGCTTAAGTTTCCAACAACTATCACTTTCGTTAAAAATCAAACATCAAAAAATTCAAGTAGACTTTACACGGTGTAGGGAGAAACACTTTTTAAAATTCCACACCATCATTTTCTCATTAAAGAAAAACAATGATTTGCATATGTTTCTAAGGGCATTTTAAGTTAATTTTATGTCTCCAGGGTTAAAAAAAAAAAATTCAGTTTCCTGGAATAAAGAGATTGCCTTCTAATTTTTAAAAATTTTCATTCAAACTATTCATAATGTTTTTTAAAGATAACTAGCAAATGAAAGATACCTAGGAAATGAAATGGACTCAAAGAGAAATATACATTGTAATTACCTTCTGTCTGGTCCCACGTCCTCACCTTCAGGCATTTCTGCCCTTTAAAAACACTAAAACTGTGGAGGACGCTGCAGCCCGTCTGTGCCACCCACAGCGGCTTCTTCTCCACTCTAATGATGACTATCAGGAGGAAAAAAACCCAGTAGTCAAGTTCTTTCCTTTTTGGAAAAAAAGGACTCCTCCCTTACTCAGAAAGTAGGTGTTTACAAACTCCGAAGGCTTGCCTGCCTTGAATGAAGCTAGGAGCCGAGTTATTATGACTGTGCCCTTCTAAAAATAAATAGGTCACCTCTTACTCCCAGTACCGTGACAGGCAGCTGGGAGCAAGCACGGCCCAGCTGCCCAGCATTTTCTGTCCAGTCGTGTGAGAAGCTGTCACCACCCCCTATTAACCTTTATCAGGAGGACTTCACCTAGGCCTGCCTACCCTTTCTCTTTCCTTCTTTCCTCTCATGACCAGCCACCCCACCGGAGGGTGGGTACCCCGCCCCAGGGAGCTTGGAACTTCAGCCTAAGGTTTAAGGCTATCTGATCTCCAGCTCACAGGAGGGTGCTGGGGGTGGAGGGGGAAATGGGCTGGACTTGCCGAGCAGAAGGTTTGTTTGTTCTGAGCATACTCCGCCACTCAGCAAAAGCGCTCTCACTCAAAAAAATAAAAACAACAAAATAAGATGCCAATAAACTACTGTGTCTTAAAGTCCCTGATTGAGGGATACCGTTTTTCATGAACATGTTTCCTTGGGTCACTGGGATTTCTCAACTCAGAATAAGCTGGGGCACAAACACGAGCCCCTGTTCCTTCGGGTGGGTGGGTTCTCCACCAGGGCTGCCCTGGTCCTCAGGGAGCAGCGTGACACTGACACAGGGCTGAACAGGCGATGTTTTATAACTTGTCTTATCACTATGCAGGAGCCTTTGATCACTAGGCACCCTCACTGGCTGCCACTTCTAAGGACAGGGCAAAAATTGCTTCAATTCTTTTACCAAAAGGCTAAAAATTTTTACACAGATGGTCAAAAGGTACACATTTCCATTTATCAAATAAAAGTCATAGAAATGATGACCTAGGTTAATAGGTTAATAACATTGTAATTGTATATTTGAAAGTTGCTGAGAGTAGATCTTAAAAGTTCTCATCACAAGAAAAAATATTTTAACTGTATGGTGATGAATGTTAATTAGACTTACTGTGGTGATCATTTCATATTATTCACAAACACTGAATCATTGTTGTACATGTAAAACTAACAGTGTTGTATGTTAATTTAAAGCATGTTTCAATGTAATAACAGAAAGTATAGCTCCTTCCTCATCTACAGAAAAAAAAAAAAAAAAAAAAGCCAGAGAAATATTACTGAGATACCTTTAGGAATACATCCTAAAAGCTTCACATAAAAACTTAAAACTATTTTGTTTTCCTGACTGATAACGTTAACAAAGCAAGATCTAATTATTAAGAAACTATATGCCTTTCTTTTTTAAAATGCCTTTACTCCACTGTCATATAGCTAAACTCAGCAATATATCTATAGCCAATGTATATTTTACATTTATGTGTCAAAGTGATTTCTAGAGCATTAAAGAATCAAAAAGTTGAAACAACATAATCAGCTTTCTTTTGATAGTACTAGCTATTTTGTGATCCATGCATGTCACATTTGGAGACTTTTTTTTTTTTTTAAGATTTTATTTCACTATTTTTAGAAAGAGGGGAAGGGAGAGAGGCAGAGAGGGAGAGAGACATCAATGTATGGTTGTGTTTCACCTGCCTCCAGCCACAGACCTGACTGGAGACCTGGCTTGCAACCTGGTTATGTGCCCTGGCTGGGGAATCCAACCTTCGACCTTTGGGTTCGCAGGCCAGCGCCTTATCCACTGTGCTACCAGCCAGGGCTGGAGACATTTCTTTAGCATTTCATACAAGACCTAAACTTTTCAACCTCAAAGTCTAAGGTTAACTTGGCGCAAATACTCGAACACATAACTCAAATACCCTTGACCTTGAAAGAAAACAGTCATAAGCAGGGCCCTGAAGATCAGGTTGTGCAAGAGCCTCTCAGAACTGAAGCAATGAGCTGTGTTGTTAAAAATTCCAGGATTAAAGAACTGGAAACACTAAAAATATGATCAGTGAAAATACTGCTGCACTTTTACTTACTCCTATCAACAAACAATGCTTATTCTCTGTTCTAACGCTCAGTTCTGACCATTCTTTCCCATCAATATTTTGTTCTCCCAAGCTTCTATTTTACTATTTCTTGACTCTCTGAGTGCAGCTGTTGCTAAACTTGCCTCTGGCTACTACAGAACTGAACACATCCCTGAAATCTGCCTCTCAGTTTTAAGCAGATGAACGAACGGCCCATTAACTACCATGGAATATGTACTGAAATACTTCCTTTGAGCACTACTTCATGCATTTTTAAATTGCCTGCTTCAAGCAAGGAAAACAAGCAAAAACTCATAGACACAGACATCAGTGTGGTGGTTACCAGAAGGAAAGGGGTGGGGGGAGTAAAGGGTAAATGAGGACAAATCTATGGTGATGAAGTTGATTTGACTTTGTGTGGTGGGCATACAATGCTATATACAGACGGTGTATCATAGAAATGTACGCTTGAAACCTACATAATCTTATTAACCAATGTCACTCCAATAAATATAATAAAAAATAAAATAAACAAATTACTTGCCTGCACCATGAATTTCCCTTGAGGTATATTTGTGTTAATTACTGAAATTCACAAGGACAAAAAGGGAAAACACACATAGATAGCAGGCTGACACAGCAAGGGACTGGGGTGCCAAGGATGCCCTCATCACCGCTGACCTGAAACCCACTGGGCACCCTGAAGAACACATACAAGGAGAGACCTGGAGGGCCACAGATGCTGAAATGGGGGCCCTGCAAAGTCAGGTGACCTGCTGGTGGCAGAGCTAGGATCGGCCTCCAGGACTGAGTGCTCTTCCCACTCCTCCAGCCAAAGCTACAGCAGAGCCCACACCCCCTGCCAAACGTTCACGTGGCCACGCACTTCCATAGGTTAAGTTTCCTATATCCTTTCAAAATCCCACTGACAGCATTCTTGTTAAAATGGGTCCTTGGGGACACACCCAAGGTGGAAAAAGAGCTCAGAGGAGCCTGCCACCAGTTTGGCCAGAGAGAGTCTCTGCCACCTTCAAAGAAGAGGCATTTTATTTCTCATTATTTGCACTCGGTTGCCACCAACTGCGTGGACCCCCAGAGCTACCCTGTCTGACAGGGCAGCCACTAGCTGCATGTGGCTACTGAGCAGGCGCGATGTGGCTGCCCCAGGATTTTAAGATGAAGTAGGAAAAAAGTACGTAAAATAGCTCATTGCTAATTTTTATATTGACCGCATGTTGAAATGATAATATTTTGGGTATACTGTTAAATAAAATATATTATTAAACTCAATTTCACTTGTTTTTCACTTTAACTTGGCTACTAGACAATTTAAGTTATGTACATAGCCTGAATTATATTTCTAGGGCCTGTGCAGCTCTAGAGCTTCAATTCCCTACTTCTTTGCCAAAATGAGTCTAAGTTGGACATAAAACAAGTTTACCGTGAGAACTGATTAACACAATCTTGCTAATTACTTCAAAATCATTTCCGACATTGCTTCTAATCAGCAGGGAAAGGGCAGACGTGACAAAAGGCAGGAAGCCTGACAGGAGTGAGAAGCCATTGAACGTTGCCTCCCTCTATGGCTCAGCCTCCTCCACTTCACCATCTGACCACAAGAACAAGGCCCCGTAAGTAACTTCTTCAAGGCCCTCCCCTCCTCTTTCCTGCAGATTGTGCCACCAACGATCCCACCTTCTTCCTGCCAGTTCAGGACCCTCCGGATTCTACTGGCTCTTCCCCCTCAGCCCACCAACACACCCACAAATACTTCTCCAGAAATCCCACCAGTGACCACACTTCTCCGAGTTACTAACCTCTGTCTTCCATCCTTCACAGCCCAAGGCTGTGGCCATGTAAGTATACATTACATGTTGATGAAAATATCTGGGAAGGTATCTATGAAGAAGGAGAAACTAAGAGAAAGGGGTGGGGGGAGGGGAGATGGTGAGGACAGGAGGAGGGCGGAGGGGAGGGGCCGGGGAGAAGAGAAAATCAGGGCTTACAAAGGACTTTGCCTGAGGTGTCAACCCTGGCTTTCTTCTCTGGCTTGAAGGAATAATGAATATTTTCCATTTTATTCTTTTTGCTTCGCTGTAGTTTCCATTTTTGAGTAACATATACAAACTGCTCTTATGATATGAAAAAAAAAAAAACCTGTTCTTAAAATACAAAAAAAAAAAAGAAGAAGAAGAAAAGAAAAACTTACTTTTAAATGGAAGGGAAAACCTTTTCCTGTGGTTCCTGTCTCTACAGAGAAATAATCTGCTCTTTCAGGGACACAGGCCATCAGGGGTGCCAGGCTTCATCATTTCTCACTCCAGCCAGACCCGGGGGCCCTGCCTGTGGGGAGCTGACTGGTCTGTGGAAGGCACATGCTGGCTGAAAGGGTGAGAGAAAGGAAACCAGAGCAAGCCCTCAGGGTCCCTGGCCTCAGTAGTCCGAGAATTCCTCTCCCTGCCTTTTCTTATCCCACCAGTGACTTCCAAGGCTGCCGACAGAGAATTTGTTTCCCAAGAAAATTCAGACTATATATTATACTCTTTGCAAAAGTAGAAGTTGGGTATGGAACTAGTATCAAAGTCAGCATATTTCTGGAACAAAGTGGGAAAGGGCATCTTTTTTCCCCTTGCATTAAAAAAAAAATCAAAGGATCAAGTGACTATATATACAGATGCATGGTGTGCACAATGCATTTGGTAATGACGGGTCTAATGAATCATCGCAATGCGCCACACTACTGAGAGATGGTCCTTGCTCTCTTTCTGGTTGGTGGAATCCCACTGGGACTTGTCCTAGATTGATGGCTTTCAAAGCAAGAAAAGCTTCCTCCCACCAAATTCTATGTTACCCCAACAATCGGAAAGAGTTACTAGGTTTTAACGGGGGCAGAGCACTGCAACGTGGCCTCACTGCCCCACAGAGGCAGCCCTGGAACTGGGGCCTTGGAGCTGCTCCCGGCACAGCTGGAAAACTGTGACCCAGACCATCTGAACAACCAAGGAAAGAAAATGGGAACCTTTTTCTGCAGTTTCTTCTCAGGATAATTAGAACACACTCAACTCAGTTACCCGTTTTATCTTTTTACCTTTTTGAAGTTTTGCACATGGAATGTTTCCTTAAATTTCTTTTCATCCAAAAATAGCTGGCACTTTAAAACCAATACACAGAGCCTTCTGCAAGTCCCTCCACCCCCCATTCTACCCCTCAGCTTTTTGGTCAACCTTCTTCTTCCTTTTTCTGGATGACTGTAATCACCCTATCTCCCAGCCTGGGACACGCCCCAGTTGCACCTCTTCTCCTGGTATAATTAATAACAGACCCCTTTCACTCTCATCAGTATACCGGTTTGGGTCATAAATTGTATCACCATTTTCTTTCCGCTACTTGTCAGAACTTCTATTTTGTTAATACATCCTGGATTGCCATGTCTTGATTGTCACATATATTGCTATGGTTGGTGGGGACCACCAAACAGAACCAAATCTTTGCCACGGACTACTCGGTTTGGCCAGCGAGTGCCTCCCACACCTTTCCCATCAGTTCATACTACACCTACCCACCCCCCCCTCGCAGAGAGAGCTGTTGGAGTGAAGCTGTTTTGAAAGTGTGGTTGGACAGAACAGAGTGCAGCCCAAGGGATCCTGGAGAAGCCAGCCAGCAGAACTATGGGAACAGAGGTGGACAACGATGGGAGGTGAAAGGGAGGCATGGAGAGGAGCTGGGTGGGAGAGAAGCTGTCAGGGTGCGTCAGGAAGACCCACCCACATCAGCGACACCTGTCATGCTGATCTCTAGGGGGTTCTAGTTGATGTCCTAACTTTCTGATCAAATATGTCTCTTAATAAAAGTTCATTATATGTTGGAAATTTTTAAATTGTGGAATATAGAAGGCAATGACCATTTGAATCCACGAAGCCAAGTGTAAACACCACAAATAACCTACCTGCCCACCTATTCAGCGGGTTCGCACCAGGAAGGGTGGGTGGGTGGGTGGGTGACAAGAAGGGAGCAGAGCAGGAAGTGACATTCAGAGAACAGGAGTAGCCCCAGGACACACGGAGAGGAAAAAGGGGCCATTTAGCAACTGCTTAAGGAAGAACTGCATGAAACAATGCAGGTCAGACTTCACGGAATGTCTCCCTACGTTGCTGGCTTGTTTTATATTGCATCCTGCATTTACTGAGACCCATTTCATTGCACTAAGCATCATCCCTACAAACTCTTGTGTGTGACCTCCCCACCCCAAGGCCCTACAGTCACCTGTGACTGGTCTTGTGCTTATGTCCTTCCTCATTCCTTCTCCCCTTAACACAGCATTGATCAGCTTCTATACCATGCCTATTTATTTTCTTTCTCTCAACCCCCTTCCCACCAAACCCTTCTATAAAACTCCAACAGCAGTATAGACACTGATATAAATCAAATTCCCTAGGACCAAATGTTACCATTGGTTCAAGCTTCCTTCCCCAGAACATGCCTGTTCCTGAATAATTTGTTTGCTTCCTTATATAAAGCTCTCTTCTAAGGCTCTACATGTATTTCCTTGGAAAAGGTCCTTAACAGAGAATCTTTGGTTCCAAGAAACTTAGAACAAATAGCCGTCAGAGAAGAAGATGTCTGGCAGACTTCACTGCTTGTAGCAAACACAAGGAAAAGGGAATTTTCTATGACCACAAATCCTAGACACAGCCTAGTGACTGAATAACAGTGGCCCACAGCTCAGGAAAAACCTTATTTCTCAGCTTAAAAACACAATGCCAGACAGATAATAACCTTCAGTTTAATTATGGACTATGCAACATGTTTGTTGTACGTTTACCTTCCTTTCCATGTATTGCTTAGGTCAATGTTAAAACCTGCTTTTCATTCCTAAATAGCACCTAATAAGTTGATTCTTGGCTATACTTTGACCCAGTGTTTTGTGAAGAAGCCAAACTGAAATGGAGACTGTTCACCTGAACAGGCCTTCAATAGTTAATCGTTATTTCCATGTTCATGTTGAGGTTATGGGCTTGAGTGGCCTTCTCCTTTGCATCATGTGACCCCACTGCAGCCTTGGCTGACTGAGCCCCACCTGCTGACCCAGCCTTGGGGTGGGGTGGGGTGGGGTGAGAAATCTCCTGGACACTGAAAGAACCTCTCCTTGGGGGAATTGGTGTTTAAGGAACTGAGCTCCTGGGCCAATACCCTCCAGCCTCCAGCCGTTTTGTTTGTTTGTTTGTTTTGTTTTTTTTAATTTTATTGTTGTTGTATTACATCCATCCCCTTTTTGCTCCCCTTTGTCCCCCCACCCACCCATTCCCCCCAAAGTCAATCTCACCTGTTGTCCATGTCCATGGTTCCTTTATACTAGGTTCTTGTCTAAGCTGCTCCCCATCTTTGCCTCTACCTCTCCCTTCCCCCTACCCCATTCCCCTGACCACTGAAGGCCTATTCCTTGTATTCATATACTTGGTTCTGTTTTGGTTGTTGTTAGTTTTGTTCATTATTGTCCCGTAAGAGGTGAGATCATATGATATTTGTCCTTCACTGACTGGCTTATTTCACTAAGCATAATACTCTCCAGTTCCATCCATGTTGTTGCAAAGGGTACAAGT